>CM053753.1:50226700-50237247 GCA_028658305.1 Pachyuromys duprasi | reverse complement strand
TTGGGAAAAGTAAAAGATCTACTTAAGCCAGCAGATCAATCACCTTTAGAAATAACATTTTGTTCTGCATGTTGCCTGTGGCCAAATTATTCTACAGTGAGTTCAAAAGAGCTAGCCACTAATCTGCTGAAATTTTGTTGAATTGTTGAAATAGCACCCATGGCAATATCAACTCAACACATACTGCGTGCTCCAAACCCTGCAGGGACCGCGGCATATGCTTTCTGGATTGTCTTATTGCTATCTCACAGCTCCTGCAGAAGATAGCTATTGATTATTCCCATTAATTCAGGAGGAAAGGGAGACATCAGAACATGTGCAATGGCTTTTGCAATGTTGTACATCTGGAGTTGATCTGAATTTGACTATCTCTTGACATGCTCTCAGCTTTTCACTGATATCAAACTGTTTCTCTTGTGTTTTATAACCAGCTATATTTTTCATGTGAGAAGTCCAAGTTTCAGAAAATTTAAGTCATGGTTGGTAGGTGACAGAGAAATGAACCAAAGTAAGAGCTCCTAGAAAGCACTGGGTTGTGTTGTGAGGTACAGGAGCTGTCCTGTCAGACCTACACAGAGCTGGGCTCTGAACAGTGACATTACAGCCTCTGTAGGAACAGTACATGTATATTTCATTGTCACTCCTAATCCAGTATTCTTTGTCCTGGACTTAGAGAATACAATGAGGGCTGAGGTCCATATCCTGACCTTTGCAATTCTGAACTATAGTCAGAATCCAAGAAATGAAGGAACAGCAGTGATTAGGGAGAAAATGAACGGAGTCCTACGACATCCTGCCACGGTCCAGCAGCAGGTCTGTTTTTTTGGACTCTTGGAATGTTGGTTGTTTCCACTGCCAGCCCTGACTTGGTGTGCAGCAGCCAGAAACTATGTCACCTCCCTTCTGCCTGAAACTCTTACCAAAGCACCTGTTCAAAATGAGTATCTTCACACCTCTATCATCGCCACAACCACTACCCCAGGTACGCGCTCCTGGTATCATCCAGAGTAGAGAGATGGACGTAGACTTAAGGAAATCAAGTCCTGAGATCACACGGGTAATCAGTTTCTGCAAGGAACCATGTATGATGGATTGTACAGTCTCATCTTCCCTTCCCCTTTCCTATAGCTTTCCATTTATATCAAGTTTGGTTATTTTTCTCCCTTTTTAAAACTCAATCTCTTAGTGGACTTTACTGGCATTGTGTGACATAAATATTTAGGAGAAAACTGAGTGACTCTCTCTGAAGGAATACTCATGAAAACTAAATTATACTCAAGATTAATTAGCATAAAGAAAATGTATTGTGATAAGCCGTAATCAGAAAGCACTGTTAATCCAAGTGAGGGCACTGAACAAAGGAATGCCAGATAAAGCAGTAAGCTTCTCTGAAGACCTCAGATCCCTCACTGGACCGCACGCCCCTGGGAAAGCTGAGAAGTGATTTATGAAGGAGCCTCAACAAGGTTTATACGGATGATTTGTCAAGGAAGCAAAAGCATTGCTTCCCTTTTTCTTTGCCCAGGAAGCTCATATTTTAGAATATTCCTTTGATATTTATAAGCCCCTTCCTTCCTTCCCTTTCTCCTTGCATTGTCTCTCTTACTTCCTCTACCACTGTTTTCTTCTCTCCCTCCCATCACTATACTAACAATTGAACTTTACTCATGCCAGACTAGCTTTCTGCCATTGAGCTACCTCTCCAGCCTTTTGTGATTTTTATTTTGAGACAAGGTCTCATTGAGTTCTCCAGGTTAACCTTGAATTCATTTTGTACCCCAGGCAGGACTTAAGCTAGAAATTCTCCTGCCTCAGCCTTCCAAGTAATGGGATGGCATTTTGGTACTAAGATGTTCTCAGATTGAATAAAAGGTATTGTATGTATCTGGTTTATGCCATTATTGCCATGGCAGGAAGCACAGCAGCATGCAGGCAGATATGGTACTGAAGAGGTAGCTGAGAGTTCTATATGTAGGCAGACTTCAGAAAGAGACACTGGTCTGGCTGTAGCATTTGAAACATCAAAGCCTACCCACAGTGAGAGACTTTCTCCAACAAGGCCACACCTTTTCCAACAAGGCAATAAATAGCTTCTAATTCTGTTACTTTCTATGAGCCTACAGGCTCTATTTTAATTCAATATCTTTGCTTATCTTGGAAGTTCTTTATTAGGGATGTGATTTTTACCTCTATTTTTGTGGGTGTCAGCTCCTTCCCACCATTACATTAGCGAGCAGTTACACATGTAGTAGGTCACAAAACTTCCTACTTTCCATAAAAACTATGTATGTATGTATGTATGTATGTATGTATGTATGTATGTATCTAGCTCTAGTTGGCATAGAACTTGCTATATAGCCCAGGTTACCCTAAGATTCACAGGGATCTACCTGCTTCTGTTTCCTAAGTGCTAGGATTAAAAGCTTGCACCACCAAGGCCAATTTTTTCATTGATTGGAGCTTTAAATTTGAGGCCAGTTTTCCATTTCTCAGCCATTCCCGTTAAAATCATTAAAGTTCTTTCATTTGCTGGGAACACAATGTCTTATAAACAGAGTCCACCCTGGCTTTCGTAAACACAGCTGGCCTGAATATTCTTATTTAAGAAGATTTCTTCCCCTATCTCCTCTTTTTTTCTATTTTTTTCTTTTGTTTGTTTGTTTGTTTTGAGACAGGGTCTCACTGTGTAGCCCTGGCTCTCCTGGAACTCACTATGTTGACCAGGGTAGACTTCACCTTACAGAGATCTGCTTGTCTCTGCTTTCTGAGTGCTGGGATCAAAGGTGTGTACTACCACACCTGGCTCTATATAACACTCCAAGAGTTGAGTAGAGCACTCATGTTTCTGTAGCAACGCCGCTTTTAAAAAAAGCTGTTTATTCCAATTCACATTTCTAATGACTCTGAGCTGATTGTTGGTTCAACCCTATAAGTTGGTCTCAATTTTTACCACCTTGATATATTCAGCACTTTTCATTTTAGCTGATTTGTGATCTATCATGGCATCAGTGTGACTTGTTTCTCTTCAGGATGGTCTTGGCTTCACTGACCTGTGACACACCATGATGTTTAGTTCACATTTCTTTGACAAACTCCCAAGCTCCCTCTTGAAGGCTGTAGATCAGCGTTAGCATTCTTGGGACCGTCTATTCAATTTTCTCCCCTATTTTCTAGTTTGTTTTTTTCTTTTTGATTGATTCTTAGTGATTTTGTGAATTCCAAATATAATCTCCCATTTCCATATAGGATATAAACAAATCGGGCTTATAAATGGCTAATATGCACCTTCCCCAGAGACCCTTTGATAAACAACTGCCTTTAGTTTCTATACAATCAAGCACATTTTTCTCATTTTAAGAAATATTTGGGAGGGGGGAGGGAGCTGCAGGGGGGATGCAAAGTGAATAAACTGTAATTAATAAAAATAAAAAAATGTTTAAAAAGGAAATATTTGTCTACCCGAAGTTCTTATATTTTCATTCAAGGGATTGGTTTGTTTTCACATTTAAGTACAAGTAGGTTTTTGTGTATGACACATAGATAAGGGGGAACCCCACTTCCCCCAGCATCCTTCCCTTAGCTCCAGCCCTGTTTAAGTACCGGGGTTCTGACTGTGGTGGTTCCTTGTCCGGAAGACAGTGATGGTGTTTCAGGCCCTTTCTCCACTCTGTTCTGTCCTCGGTCATCCTTTTTTCTGAGTTTTTCAAATTACTGCAACTTAGTAGAACGTTCCCAATTTTGCTGGTGCAAGGTCTCTGCTTCTGTTTGGTTCTGAATTATTTTCTTGACTAACCTAGGGTCCTGGTATTTCCACAATAGTTTCAGAATCGTTTAACCGGTGATCACAAATGCACTTGGTGAGCCTTTAAATGGGAGTGGTGTTGTTTTTCCAAATTTCTTGTATCTTCACTTTTATTTAGCCCTCACTTTCTCTGCGGTAGCATGGAGCTCTTGGCTTCAAGGCTTTTAACATCTTTCTTACATTTAGTATAAAGCAATAGATTTTTCTTGATATTATTTGTACTTAATTTTCAAATTTCTACTAACACATACAAATACAGTTGTTTTTTATGTTTATCTACCATCCTACAACTTTGATAGATTCACTTATTAATAGTTACAATCTGTCTGTACTTAAACAAGTTACTTGTTTGTAACCATAAACATCTTTTTCTCTGCCTATTGTATGAATCTTTTCATTTTTTCCCCCGAATGTTAACGTTGAAAAACACATTGGCTCTCAAATCACTGTATTCCTAATAATAAGTAATAATATGTTACCTTTTCATTATGCTCCTGAATCGTTTACATAACATATTTTACAATTATTTCATATATAGTGACATAAATCATAGCCTATAACTTTCCTTTCAACATGCTTCGTCAAGTGTCTGGTAATTCTGGCCTTGTTATGACAAGTTAGGAACATTCTTAGGTCCTCTATTTATGAAGGTGTTTATACAAAAATTGTTGTGTTCCTGTTGAACTTAACATGAAACGTCCTCCTCTTCTCTCATGACATTTACTTCTTTAAGTATTTGTGAAGAAATATATTTTGTTTGACACTAATGTCACCCAGCTTTTCTTTATTAACATTTTCATGTTTTATTTTTCTTGTTCTTCCTCTTAATTTTCTGGCTTATTTATATTTAAAGTATGTCTCTTATAAATGGCACATAGCATGCCTTTTACTTTTTAGCTTAATTGTTTTTATTCATGATATTGAGACCATTTATATTTAATGTAATTTCTAATACAGTTGGGTTAAATTTTATACTGCTGCTATTTGATTACATGCATTCTACCTGTCTTCTCTTCATTTAACATTGTATTATAGATGGCCCCAGGTTTCTACATTGATACTACACATACTGTTTTTAAGGGCTTCATTATAGACCATTGTTCTGGTATTTCAAGACTTGCTGAACCACTGACTAACATTTCACTGCCCCAATAGATTTGCTATTACCGACAATGCTATACTGAGCATCTTACAGCCATTACTTTTCCTTTTATGTGTTCTTTCATCAGGGCATCCCTCCAACTGAAGAATTATTGATTAAAGGTAGAAAGATCTTTATAATTTTTGATAGAATTTGTAGCTTTGACTTCCCCAAAGAGTTGTTCCAATTCAAGAGGGTATCAGCAGACTGTGTTTCTGATGGTTTCATTGCAGCCTTGCTAGGCTTATACAGAAAAAACAAATTGAGTAGGCAACAGAATTGTGATTACCAGTGTCACTGCCGTGAGAAAACAAACAGGCAAAAATGTGTTTATGAGTGAGCTCTCTACAGCTATGAGCCGAACTCAAATTCTAACATATTCTGCTTCTGTTTTTTTCACACACTTGGGCTTTGATACTGAGTGTTTGTAAGTAAACTACTGCTGTGTATGTGAACTGGCATATTTATGTTATTTGGGTCTAAAAACACTATAGCACACAGATAAGACCAAAAGTCATAGAAGCAGAGGGAACACACAGGGAGAGAAAGGGATGCCGGGGATGCAAAGTACCTAACCTCTGATTGATAAAAAAAAAAAAAAAAAGTTGTTGGAAAACAGAAATAACCAAAAAAATTTCCAGGTCAAATTTAAAACCCTTCCTTGTACAGCACACACACCATGCATTTATTGGTATGTTAGTGAGTTTTCATTTCTGTGACAAAATACCTAAGGTGATCAAGCTGCAGGAACAAAGACTGATTTGCTTCAGGTTCAGGGTTTTCACCCGTGGTTGGCTGCTTCCCTTGCCTTTACACCTCTGACAAGGTGAAGCTGCTGGCCTTCCAGCATCCACGAAAGTCAAGAGAATGTCTCTCTCTCTCTCTCTCTCTCTCTCTCTCTCTCTCTTTCTCTCTCTCTCTCTCTCTCCCTCCCTCCCTCTCCTTTTCTGTCTCACTGTCTTCCCCTCTCCCTTTCTTTCTCTGCCCTCTCTCTCTCTGGTGGTTTGAATAGGAATTCCTAGACTCCTGAGTTTGAAAGATTGGCCTATAGGGAGTGGTACTATTAGGAGATGTGGCCTTGTTGATGTAGGTGTGGCCTTGTTGGAGGAAGTGTGTCACTGTGAAGGCAGACTTTAAGGTCTCCTATGCTCAAGATATGCCCACGTGACTGTATACTGCTGTCCATGACCAAGTTACAGAACTCTCAGCTACCTCTCCATCACCATGTTGTCCTGAATGCCTCCGTGTTTCCTGCCATGACAGTAATGGACTAAATCTCAAAAACTGTAAGCCAGCCCCAATTAAATGTTTTCTTTTATAAGAGTTGCTGTGGCCATGGTGTTTCTTCACAGCAATAAAAGCCCAACTAGGACACACTCTCTTCTATAAAATACACCATTCAATAGTATAACCTCTACTGACCCAGTTCCTCCAACTGGGCTCTACTTCCCAACAGCCCATTCAGCTAAAAACTCACCAATGGATTAAGCAACTGATGAAGTTAAATCATCCATGACCCAATCACCTCTCAATAGTGCTACTGAGAGCCAAGTCATCAGCACATGATTGTTTCCTGCAGGGGAACACATCACAACCCCACTATAATAATCAGTATCCATCAGACAGTTCACAGTACTCTAAAAGTATGGATTTTTTGGAATGTGTGAAACTATATTGTGAACCCTCACTGAACTGAGGAGAAACCTAAATTTGATTTTAAATAGCCAAAGTTATTTTCTCTAAAAACAAATCTCAAGTCCATTTAATTTATGACAAGTGTTAGCTATCCTAGTATTTAAAGTACACATATCTCAGTATGTTATTCTTTTTTTTTTTTTAAATCCTTCTCTGATGTATAACATCCTGAATGCAGTTTCCCCTCCCTCCTTTCCTCTCAGTCCCTTCCCCCACTTCCTCTCTCTTCCAGATCTACTCCTCCTCCATTTCCCTTCTGAAAAGGGCAGGTCACTCAGAGATATCAGTCAACAGCATACCAAATTACAAAAAGACTGGGCACATCCCCTCATTATTAAGGAGGAATAAGGCAACCAGTAGGAGGAAAGGAGTCCTCAAAGCTTGCAAAAGAGTCAGAGACAGCTCCTCCACTGTTGGGAGTCCCACAGAAGACCAAGCTTATGTTACATAATCATAATATATATGAAGAGGGCCTAGGTCAGACCCATGCAGTCTCTCTATGGTTTGTTCAGTTTCTATGAGTCCCTATGAGCCCAGGTTAATTGATTCTATGGGTTTTCTTGTGGTGTCCCTGACCCCTCTGGCTCCTACTATACTTCCTCCTCAACTTCCACAGGATTCTTCCAGCCTGATGTTTGACTGTGGATTTCTGCATTTGTTCCCATCAGTTGTTCAATGAAGCTTCTGTGATGACAATTATGCTAGTCTGTGGTCTCTGAGTATAGCAGAATACTGTTAGTAAAAATTCCATTGACTTTTTTTCCTTGCTTGTTGTGTCTGCTTCTATCCTAAGCCTCTGGGCTAGCCAGATTCTGGTTCCTGGCTCTCCAGGCAGTATCAGGGATGGGTTCCCTCTTGTGGCATAAATCTCAGGCTGAAACAGTCATTGGTTAGTCACTCCCACAATTTCTGCTTTACAGTTTTTCCTCAGCATATCTTACAGTCAGTGCAACACTGTGGATAAAGGTTTTTTGGCTGGCTTGGTGTTTATGCTTCTCTTTTGAGAGGATGCACTGTACCTCCCTGTACCAAAGACACTGGAACATAAGAGTGAAGGCTCTATGTAGGCACCTGCTTGGAATCTTCATATTTAGTGAGTTATGTAGGTGTTGTCTTCAGCACTGGGGCCTTGTTGTCAGCTTGTGGAGTGCAACCTATAGCCTTGACAATATCCTGGGTTGTTTATGTATTCATCTAAGGCCCCTTTGGTCAACAACTCAATTAGATGTAAGACAATCTGGGTACTGAAAACTTCATTTGGTGACAGGAGATGGCCAGAAGGGACTCTGTCTCCCCCATTATTTGGTAATTTTATTTAGATTACCTTCATATAAGTATATGTTTTAAGAATTTATGCTGTATTAGGTTTCTATATTACCCCTCAAATGACCCTTAATTTTAGTTGTTTCTCCTTGAATTTCTTCTCAGAACCCCTCTCCTTGATCCCTCTTGACTAAATCCTATTCCATGCTTTTCCTTCATCCCTAAGTATCTATTCTCTTTCCCTTTGCTAATGAGATCTATCTGCTCCCTCTAGTCCAGAGGTTCTCAACTGTCCTAATTTCTGTGAACCTTTAATACAGTTCTTTATGTTGTGGTGACCCTCAACCATAAAATTATTTCATTGCAACTTCATAACTATAATTTTGCTACCATTATGAGTTATACTGTAAATATGTGATATGCAGGATAGCTGATATTACAACCCACTTGAAAGGGTTGTTTGACTCCCAAAGGGTTGTAACCCACAAGTTGAAAACCACTGCTCCAGTCCATTACTTTATACTTATCCTCTGTGGGTCTATGGATTGTAGCTTGGTTATCAATTGATTTCATAGCAAATATCCATATATATGCAAAATACATACCATATTCATCTTTCTGAGTCTGGGATGCCTCACTCAGGATGATTTTTTTCTTCTAGTTTCATACATTTGCCTGCAAATTTCATGATGTCATTATTTTTCCTAATGGATGAGTGATATTCCATTGTGTAAAGGTACCATATTTTATTTATCCATTCTTCTGCTGAGGTACATTTAGGTGGTTTCTAATTTCTGGCTATTATGAATAGAGCAGCAATGAGCAAGATCAAGCAGGTGTCTCTGTAATAGGATGAAGAATCCTTCAGGTAAATGCCCAACAGTGGCATAGCTGGATCTTAAGGTAGTTTGATTTTGCCATCTTCTGTAGGAATCACCACACTGATGTCTACCATGGTTGTATATGTTTGACTCCCACCAGCAATGAAGAGTGTTCTTACTCCACATCCTTGCCAGAAAGAGCTGACAGTTGTTTTGTTGATCTTAGCCATTTTGATAGGTATAAGATAAAATTTCAAAGTAGTTCTGATTTGCATGTCCCTGATGTCCAAGGATGTTGAACATTTCTTTACATGTTTCTCAGCCATTTGAGTTTCCTTGATTGGTAATTCACTGTTTAAGTCTGTACCCCACTTTCAGTTGGATTGTTTTCTTGGTATCTAGTTTCTTGAATTCTTTATATATTAGCCCTCTAATGGATGTGTAGTTAGTGAAAACCCTTTCCCATTCCCTAGGTTGCTGTTTTGTCTGAATGACCGTGCCCTTTATCATGTAGAAGCTTTTAAGTTTTGTGAGTACCAACAAATAGCTGATTTGACTTAAGGCCCTCCCACAACATTCAACCCATACCTGAATTGCTTGGGTGAAAAAGAACCTGAGACTAGATAGCCCAGGAATCTAGGGTAAAACCAAATAATACAAGCCAAAAAAAGAAAAAAAATGTAGAGATAAAATGATTCCTAATGATATTCTGCTATACTCATAGATTGGTGCCTTATTCAGTCATCATCAGAGAAGCTTCGTCTTGTAGCAGATGGAACCAAATATAGAGACCCCAAAGCAGATATTATGTAAAGAGTGGGGGACCTTACTCAAACCTAAAGGGGATGTTTCCATCAAATCCTTTCCCTTAGATTTCAGGGAACCTTGCAGAAAAGGAGGCAAAAGAGTATAAGACAGAGGTCATCAAGAAAGCAAGACCCTTTAAATTAGTGGTTCTCAACCTCTTTAATGTTGCTACCCTTTAATACAATTTCTCATATTGTGGTGATCCAACTATAAAATTATTTTTATTGCTTCATAACTGTAATGTAATGTAATTGTAATGTAAATCTCTGTGTTTTCCAATGGACACAGGCCACCCCTGTGAAAGGGTCATTTGGCCCCTGTGAAAGGGCTCATGACCCACAGGTTGAGAACTATTGTGCTAAATCAACATGAGCAAAGCTCATATGAACTTACATAGACTGAAGAATGCACAGGGCCTGCATGGGTCTGCACCATATCATCTGAACATAAATTGACACTTCCAGTTTAGTGTTTTAATGGGATTCCTGAGTGTATGAATGAGTGGTTCCCCGATTCTGTGCCTTCTCTTGGGCTCTTTTTTTTGAATGTTTATTATGATTTGTAATTTTTTTTCAAGTTTATTTTAAGTAGGTATCTATTTTACCACAAGGCTATCAAGTCATTTAATATTCTACAATTTAACTTTTTTAAATGTAATTTATTTATTTTTATATCAATCACAGGTTAGGTACTTTGCATCCCAGGCGTAGCCCCCTCCCTCATTCCCTCCCACTCTCCCCATCCCTCCCTCATCTCCTCCCCGACCCCTCCAAGTCCACCGACGGGGGAGGATCTCCTCCCCTTCCATCCGACCCCAGTTCATCTTGTCTCCTCAGGGCTGGCTACCATGTCCTCCCCTGGGATCTAGCCAGGCTGTTACTCCCGGGCTTGTGTGGGGGAGGGTCAAAGAGCCAGCCATCGAGTTTATGACTGAAACATTCCCTGTTCCCCTTACTAGGGTCTTCAGTTGGGCACCGAGCTACCATGGGTCACATCTGAGTGGGGGTTCTAGGCCATA
>CM053753.1:50179603-50226600 GCA_028658305.1 Pachyuromys duprasi | reverse complement strand
CTTTTGGGTGTTTCTGGTGGGGCCATGGTGTCCTGATTTTTGTTGGGTGAGTTCTTACATTGACTTCTGGGCATTTATTTATATATAATCAAGGAGCTGTTTGTGCTTTAAGGCTGAACTTCAGACTGGAACTGTCAATCTCTTGTGTCAGGAGTATTCTTCAAGGAGATCAGGGAGTTCCAGTGGTTTGAAAGTGTGTGTTGTTGCCTCAGTTGAACTCTGTTGTGGGATCTGTGTGCCCGACTTTGTGCTCTGCGCTAGAAGCTGTGAGCACCGCAGGCTGGTCACCCCTCTGGTCTGGAAGCTTGGCTCCTCACTCTGTGCCAGAGGCTGAGTGTCCTGGTTTGAGATGTCAGCTGGGGGTGCCACTCGGGTCTGGAGGCTCCAGGTTCTGACCTGGGCTTGCTGCTAAGGGCTCTCCTCTGGACTGGAGACTTGGTGCCTCCTTCTGGGCCAGGGGCTGTGCACCACGGTCTGAGATGGTACATGGAGGCACCTCAGTCTGGACCTAATACTGTGTGTCTCGGTCTGGGATGGCAGCTAGTGCCTCCACGGGGAGTGTGCCCACCCAATGCAGCCCTGTCTGGGGAATGGAATCTGGGGCCTTCTCAGTCTGGCCCGTGGACCCACACACGGACTGAGGTGGTTGCTGGTGGAGCCTAGCGGTGTGCGCCCGCCATATGCAGGCAGGTCAAAACGGTACCTTGGGCCTTCTCAGTCAGGCCCAGAGACTGTGTGACCCAGTCTGGTATGGCGGCTGTTGGTGCCCAGTGTGGCTGCTCGTTCAGATCAGGGCTGTGCACCGCCAGTCACCTGAAGTTTTTTCTGGGGAATAACTGGGTGTTCCTAGGATTTTCCCACTTGATTTCCTCACCGTAGGAGTTCCGCTCACCTGGCAATCAAAAATGCTGGTGTTTTAGGTCCCAGAGTTCAGTCTCCTGGTCACTGCATTGTTACTGTCCTACTCCTCAGACACAGTGTCCAATCGTGGCAGCCATCTTGGATCCCCCCCTTCTCTTGGGCTCTTTTCCTTCTGTTGGTTTGTCTTTTCCAACTTTGATGTGATAATTTTTGTTTTGTCTTATTATATTTTATTTTGTTATAGTTAAAAAATGAATGAATGAATGGGTGAATGAATGAAAAACTGGCCATTAGGGTAAAGGTTAACAACTGAATTTTCACTTATATTTGTAGGAAAAAGTAAAAAAAAGTTTCTGCCAATAGAATAACAACGGGTATATATCAACCATTCCAGGAAAGGCCTTGTTTTCAGGAGTAGTTGACCAACATATAATGGACTACACAAGTTGTGTGTGTGTGTGTGTGTGTGTATGCTTTTATTTTGTTAGAGTTTGATCAAGTTTCTGGGGGGTAGTTATTTTGTTTTCTTGGTTTTGTTATTTTATAAAGTGTTGTTTTTGTTTTATGACAAAGAACTTAATGTTAGGTGGGTACAGAGCGGGAGAGGATCTGGAAGGACTTGGGGAAGGGAAGAATATGACCAAAATATATATAAATTTATTTTTAAATAATAAAAATCATTTAAAAAGAATACACAAGTGCAATTGATCATTTGAGAACCTCCCATGTCTGAGATATTTCATTAATCTACATTTTGCTGGCTTAGTAAACATACTTTCAATCGTATTCAGTTTTTATTATAACAAAGTGTAAGCACAGATAAAGCTGGCTAAGTGTGGATCATGTCTGCCACAATCTTATCGCTTTCTGTAGTAGATTTTTATTAACATTTTTTAAAAAATATCTAAAGAAAACACATCTGCTTCAAAGCATAAGGCATGTTGCAAACACTTGTGATGCCTCTTACGAATGCCTAGACCAGGTAGATCTTCCTTTTCCTTTCCATCTAATGTTTAATTTCATATGACAGGGAAGTAGGAAGTGTTGTGCTTCTCTTTTCTTTTATTATATCAGCTGTCAGCTTCAGTCAACCTGATTCTACCAACTGATGCCAGATTTCCCCCTCAACCAATAGTCCTGCATCTAAAGCATGTGTTCTTTGAAGCAAAATGATGTTTATGTGAATACTGGAACATAAGATGCCTTATTTCTTCCTATTTATTATGCAGGAGGTGTTTGGCTACCATACCCAGACTCTGCGGAGAGTCCTGTGCTTTGTCACAGCCATCCTGACTCTTGGGGCCCTTCAGCTTATGTTCTACTGGAGGCCTGAGTGGTGGGTGTGGACCAGTTGCATCCCCTGCCCCTTGCAAGAAGCAGACACAGTTTTGCTGAGGACAACAGTGCGTACCTTTCTGCTATCTGTTTCAAATGCCATGATCATCACAGAAAGACCAATATTGCATAGCCTCGCTCACACAAGGAAGCTATGAAGTTGACATCATAGAATAGTGGTTACCAAAGCATGAGAAAGGGAAGGAGAGATAGAGGGAAAATGATTAGCAGCCACAAGGTTACAACTGAATAGGGAGATACCTAATATCCTATAGCATAATAGGATAACAAGGCTGACCAGCAAACTTTAAAAATAGCTTGTGGAGAAGGTTTGTAAGGTTCCCAACACAAAAAATGATACATTTCTAAAGTTGTTAAGAGGCCAGTTGCCTCGGTCTGATTATTATACATAGTATATGTGTACTTACAATTCAGAACATATCCTATTGTTGTGGGAGTGTCAATGAATAGAACAATTGCCTATTCATTGACAACAGACCAAAGAAATGATTTCACCCAAGTCTACCTTAATGAACCAGTATTTTTATTGAAATTATATTATATATGACTTATATAGTTACACAATACGCATATATATTTGGAGTAATAATATACATATATGTATCTAGTATTTACGGACATGATTGTGACTCACAGGTAGCTGTAACAATGAAAAGCCCTTAACACTTTTAGAGCTCTTTGTTTTATCTGCAAGCAAGCAGACAGGTTGGAGAGTCTTCTCCTTCAGTCAATTGTCACTGCTTCTATAGCCAGTGGAAGGAGCCTTGGGAATCTTGTAAGTTTCAGGAACTTCTTCAGACTTGTGGGTTTTTTTCCCACCTGGGTCTTCAAGGAGGGAACGTTTTAGTTCAGAGAAAATAACTACACAAGACTCATAAATACTATATGTCAACTAAAAATTCAAATTTTAACTTTTAAACTTTTCTTGAACTTTTAAAGAAAAGAAGTTCTATGATCCCATTTTCTATACTCCATCTGGTCTAGCAACGACTAGTCAGTATTCTAAAGAGAAGCACTCATCCTTTTGAGGTTTACCGAGATCAGAACAAGAGGAGGAAAAACTGTCTCTGCAAGTTGCATGTTATCCCATGTTTAGCCCTGGAATGCTCTAAGTTCCTTGCACTCCAGCCGGGGGGAGTCTCTAGCATTTTAGGGTGATGGACAATGGCTATTGCTCTTTGCCATCACACAGGCAGTCTCTGCCATTATTAGAAATCTCAGAGAGCCCACAACACAGAAACATTCAATTTTCAAAAAAAAAGACATGCTTTGGGGTGCACTAGACAATTTAAGCCTGTAGCTATTATTTAAAAATAGCTAGAGCTTGTGGTGGTGCTCACCTGTGATCCCAGCCCTTGGGAAACTGAGCTAGGCTAATCAAGAGGATGAGATGAGTCTAGAATTCACAGTGAATCCCTGCCTCAAAAATTAAAGACATAAATAATAAAAAGAAATAAGATAACCTAGGAGATTTTCTAGACGTAATACTTTTCTACAAAGTTTTTTTTTTTCCATGTCCAGCATTTTTCAAAATTTTGTGCATATCAGAAGCCCATGGAAGGCTCCCTGAAGCGTAGACCATGGTTGGAGTCTCTGACCATGTTAAGTCTAGAGTGGGGCTAAAAGTTGCATTCTGAGTGAGTTCTGAGATTGTAACCTCGTTTGCTGACTTTTTCAAGGATGAATTTCGAAGATACATGAGAAAAAAGGTCTTCTGCCTCCACTTATCCACACTGAAGCTTCCTATAAGCCAGGACCCAGAGGACCCTTTGGTGGCTGACCACCACTCTGTCATAAACCAAGCTGTAATGAAGCCAGACTTAAAAGTAAGAGGTCTTAACGTGTGGATGTTACAGCACATTTGTGTGGAGACAAAGCAGAGTGTGTGTCTGTTGGTTAAAGCTCTGAGTATAATGTTCTTGAGCTGGAAGGAGGTGTGAGACCCACAGGGGAAGCTGCATTGAATGATTTCCCATTGATGAGCTTTCCTCTGTGACTGATGCCTGCTTTTTCACATTTATGGTTGCAGCTACGATGCATCCAAGTGCAGAAAATCAGGTACGTGTGGGATTTCTTGGAGAAGCGGTTTCAGAAAGTTGGGTAAGTATTGCTTTTTCTCTCACCACTTTCTCAGGACACAGCTGAAGAACTCTGGCTCACAGGGTGCTGTGTATTGAAGTATGGTTCCCATCCCAATTATGTCCTAGCTTGCTGGAAGACAAGAACTCCTGCTTCGACATCCACCATACATTTGGATTGGGTCTGACCAGTGAAGAACAAGAGGTCAGGTATGATTAATGATGCTTACATTGCCTAACCCTGCTGGCATAAATGGACCTTCCCTGGTGTGTTGCTGGTACAATGCTTCTCTCGCTTGATGCCATTTGCTGGCATCAGAAAGATGTTCTAAATTCTCTTCTTGGGCAGACTTATTAAAAAGAGACCAAAAGAGCAAACCATCCAAGTAAAATGTGACCTTTTCTCTAGGCTTGTAGAATAGACATTATAATAATCTTGGGTTATTTCATAAACATCAGCTTCTCAATCCTCCCAAACTGACTGAGAACCAAAAAGATAATATTCAGATTGAGCTTTACCGTGAACAAACGGCTGTGAAGGTGAACATTTTGTTGTTTACTTGGCTGTGTTATTCAGTGCTGCACATGCGGGACCTAGAATAGCCCCAAACTCAAGACAGGAGCTCAACAGATACTTGTAGGAGAAATAAACAAATGATGGTATTTGTTGACTTATTATCGGTGTGTCTCTGACCTGCAGGTACTTTTCAAGACACTAGTGATGTAAAGAGGTCATAGTCATTGATGTGTGTGTGTGTGTGTGTGTGTGTGTGTGTGTGTGTGTGAGAGAGAGAGAGAGAGAGAGAGAGAGAGAGAGAGAGAGAGAGAGAGAGAGAGAGAGAGAGAGAGAGAGAAATCAAGAGCCTGGGGTCTGTAAGCTGCAGGGGATTAGGAGATGCTCGTTAGATATACTCACCAGAAGGGAAAAGTCCCTGCTTCCTGCAGCTCGTTTGAAAAAAGCCCATCATGCTAAGCCCCAAAGGAACAGCTAAGTCCTTCTAATAATCATTACAGTTCCTTCAGTTTCTCAGACTTTTAGGGGCATTACTTACCCAACATCATTGTAATCAACCAATAATGTTAGTTGTCAAGCTAAGAAGAAACTTGTTGAATTAGTGCTTTGGGGCTCTCGTCCTACAGTCCTGAGAGTTCTGTAGGAGTAAGGCCGTACATATGAGACAAAGAACTCTGGAAATCTAACTAGTTCCTCACACTATTTCTTCATTACATTTTAAATGTTCATTTATTTTTATGTAGTAGTGGAAGGGCTATAAAACACACATAGCACTCAGAAGACAACTTGCAGGAGCCAGTTCTGTCCTTCCACCAGGCGGGTCCCAGGAATCAAGCATAGGTTAGCAGGCTTGGCAGCAGGTGCTTGAACCATCTTGCTGATTTGCCTACTACCATAATTCTTATACAGAATCTAAGAAGCCTGAAGTTTTGCTCTCAGTTTTTCCTCTGTGGAAATTCTATGAGAAATGAAGGGAACATCTGTATCAGAACAATACTGCAAAATGTCTTAGAAATATCATTACATAGGATTTCAGTTGAATGTTTGATACACTGGGATACAGAAACTTTTTGAAGTCATTAAAATGAAACTTGTTTCATAATACTTAGCTCAAGAGGTTTAGGGGATTGGTCTAGAATGTTTAAGAGCTCTCAGTGATAGATGTAGACACATTCTGCACAAAAACCCATTTCCACGGGAAAGCTTACCCATTGGTGTAGCTAGCTCACATTTGTCCTTATTTATCAAGTGCCAAGCTTTAATAAACATCATACATAATTAAATTTAAATCTGGTCCAGACAATAAAGAACTTGACAATCTAATAAGCAAGACAGAGTACAGTATCCCAAATATGAAGAGCAGAGAAATAATCTCATAAGCAGAGGCATATTTTATGTTATAGACATGCCAGAATGAAGGACAAAAAGAGTCGGCGGATGTGGCTTCTTTCCTCCTCATTTCTCAGAGTAAGCTGGGGGGTTTTCCAGAGAAATTAAAAGTGACTGATTGATTGGAAGGCATGAGAATTCAATAACTGACTCTGAGCTTGCCTTCATTAAAAATCAAGAGCTCTCACTGCAAGAGAAGGAAGGAAGGAGGACATGTAAAAGTCTGACAAGAGGACACGTCAAGCCATCTAAATGCGCACGTCTCTGTGGGATTCCTAGCAGTTGGGCAGAGAGGACTTAGGATGTTCATAGGTCTCACTTTCCTGCAGCTAAAGCTTCTGAAGACCACCAGGAGAGAGGATTTTACCCAGGAGAGAAATTGCCAGAAGGCATCATAAAATGAATAAGTAAATTGTGCTCAGGAACTGATTTACTCTGATCTTTACCTCTCAGGGGCTAAATTCAGCTTTGCATCATCACAGCCATTCTGGACAGGTTCACTGACAGCTCAGTAATGCTTTCACTTCACAAGAACGGGTTCCTATGAAAACAGCACGCCTGCTTAATTCCCATCAGCCTGTCCTTGAGGACAGGCACACCCCTTCACCTTTGCCGTTCAGCCTTGTCTGCACCTGACCCTTTGTTTAGGCTCCTAGAATTGAAAAGTAGCTACCTGGCAGCTCTCTTGGGATAGAACCCTGACCATCCTCTCACTTGGGAAGAGATCAAAATTTTGACAACCAATGTCTGCCAGTTTCTATGGTGGGAATATCCATTCTGCAGCCAGCTCATGTCATCAATGTGGTATCACCAAAGAAGTTGGGAAGCACCATTCATTCCTGGTTCTGCGTTTCATCAGGGCTGAACTCAATTCTCAACTTGTCCTATCCTTCCGAGGAGAAGCAGGCATGCTTGCTAGGGATCCAGAGAAGGAATATGGGAGATAGGCATCCAAAGAGGTATATTTGACACCAAGGAAATCTCCACCTAGAAGAAGCTCTTTCATGAAAAGATCAACAATAAACAAGGAAGGAAGATGGAAGGCAGATGGAGGAAGGAAGGAAAGAGAAATTGGAACTACCACGAGACTTTGCCATGGTACTCCTCAGGTCTTCATGGGAGCAAAACTTGAGAGAGAAATAATGGTTACTCTTAAGTCTTTTGAATGTTGCGCTTTGAGAAAATGGTCCAATCTCTCTCTCTCTCTCTCTCTCTCTCTCTCTCTCTCTCTCTCTCTCTCACACACACACACACACACACACACACACGCACAGACACACACACGTACACACACACACGTACACACACACATTCAGCCTCCCACATCATCTCCTTAGAAAAGAGCAAGTGATGGCTGGTTGGAGAATGTGAAAGAAGTCTCACTCATCCTCTAGAAGCCAAAAGCATGCTCTCAAGTCCTAAAACTTAACTGGGAGCTAATAAGTCATCTTAAAATACTACCTACATTTCATTTAAAATGCAATTTGATGAAATCAAACGAATTGAGATCAATGTTCTCTTTTTAATGAGTTGTAATTTTCAGGTCCACAGTTTTGTGGGTCTGGGTCTGTTGGAAGTATAAAATCATCAAATACCATGCTTGTGTCAGAGCAAAGCCCGGTTGGGAGAGCAGTGAGTGAAAGTCCTGAGCCTTGCTGGTGAAATGTACCTCACCACATCTCATCGTGCACTTTCTGGTTCTTTTCCTTCTGGTCCTTCATAAATGGTATGTTCAGGCATTCTCCATCAGCAGAGACTCGTGGGAGCACCTCACTAGCTCATACTGAGAGTGGAAATATCCGTCTTAGGAGGAGTTATACGGCGGGTTTGTAAATCATGCTACCAGAGAGGTTCCATGTGGGAGGTTGTATTAGGGGAGGGGAAGGAGCTACAGAGAGAGGTGAGGGGTGGGTGGGGGGTCAAAGAGAGAGAAAGAAAGCAAGAGACAGAGAGAGAGGTGCTTGTGTGGAGATAGTGGTGAAGGGTCCTGTCGCCTCCTGGAGGTGACCTCAGAGATGCCTGATGTTCCACTAGTCAGGTTCCCACTGTAGGCTGGCCTTAGAGATGCCTGTTTACCAATTCCAACAATCCGGAAGCTTGTGACTTAGGAAATGAAGCACATTTCACTGGAAAATGAAAGAAAAGGACAGACCACAGACTAGGGCAAGGATGGAAAGCTAAATGACCGTTATTACATGCCATTTGGAGCCGTGTAGGTTGTTTGTATCACCGTTTCATTAATGTGCACATGCAGATTTCTAGGAAACAAGTTCTCAAAGCAGACTTAAAGCGTTTTGTAATGGAGATTTCTAAGACCAACCCATTTACTGTACTGAGAAATTATGTCCAAATTTAAGATGCTGGATGTCATAATATGTGCATTTTAGAACTCCCTCCCTGCGTTAAGCAGGCATTTCAAGGGAGTGAGTGACTGGTCAGCAGCATCACCCAAAAGATTTCTCAGTTTGCTTTTCTATAGAATTGAGTCATGCTAGAATCTTCTGCCTGGCCTCGCCGACTTGAGAAACTGTAGGAATCTTTCCTGCCAGAGATGCTCTCACACGCCATCAGAATGAAAGGAGTGAGCAAAGGCAGAATGCTGGGGTCAAGTTTGAGAAGTGTGCTGGTGATTGTGGCACCCTTCTGCTTCCTCTTTAAGGACCCCGACTCTAGTCTACAGGGTCCCAGGGCCCCACACAAAGGTCTCTGGCAATTCTTTGAAGAAAATACTGATGTTTTCGTCTGAGTCAGTAAAGGAAAAACCAAGCAGATTGAAAAGGGTAATGAATTATCCCTCGAAGAAAAATGCTCCAGCCACTCATATTTGGTATTTCAGAATTCATACATTCCGGAAGATCTGACGAAAATCCTGTGTGAACCCAGAAGCACAAACCAAAATCAGCATGAAATTCCCTTCCTGAGTTCTCAGTTGTGTACTTGGTTAAGATCCATCCTCTGAGAAGGGGCTGTCTGCTGGCTCAGCTGTTTCTTCCCTAATGGATAGTGACAAACCTACATAACTGTGTTTGGCCTAAATTGTTTGGTGAGGCCACACAGAATGATCTCAATCTCATTTCTCTGCCACCTCATCAGATCTTTAGTGGTGGATTATAATCTTTGACCTTTCCTTGTGTGCCTTGGCTTTAAGCCTAATAGTTCTGGTTGCTCTGCTACTGTCAATGTCCCTGAGAATTCTCTGGGGCTGGCTCTGAGATTTAGATGGGTACACACTCTCTAAACAAGCCAGCATTTCTCTTGGCAAATGAGAGCAGACATGAGAAAACATCAAAGATCACACTGGCTGTGATTTTATTATGGCCCAGATGAGCCCAAACATTGTTCACAGTCAGTGCTTGATCCACACCATCCCAGCCTTCAGCTCTCCAGGACCTGAGCTCTTCCCTCAATGGCAATTTCAGAGGTCATGTCACCAGACAAGAGTGACAAAGAGTTTCACACTCAGCTTGCATTCTCAACTGATTTCTGTAGTCTCAATATATCCTTGGTTGTGCATCAAGGTTTTGATCTTGTCAGAGGAGAAAATACCCTTGACATGGGCCCCATAATTTTTCATTAACCCCAACAGTTTTGGGAGCATTCTCCATGTCTAGAAAACAGAACAGGTCCTAGAAAAACAGATCTGAAAAAGTTCTCCTGCTTTTAAAAACAGTTGATGGGGTTTGAGGTGAAAACATGTAAATATCTGTTTTAATTCAATGAGGTAAGTGACGTTACTAAAAAAGAAAGTGTTGCTGAAGGAGAGAAAAGATACTTAATTGTGTCAGACAGAGTCACACTTCAAAGACAGCTGCCATTTACCTGGGATTTATCATGTCCTAGGCACACTTTTTCACAACTGCTTTGCATATTTATCTCACGAAGACATCGATCACAATTTTATCAGGCATATTTTTTATCAAATTCATTTTTCAGATGAGGGAAACAAGGTTTGTCCCCACCTCCACTATGGCTAGCCATTAATTTAAACAAATAATTCTTGACTATGTTGTATGTATTAGGCTCTATTCTTAGCTCTTGGGGATCTATTAGTATCTCTTAAAATGTTAGTTATTTATAATGACAGAAACAGCCAATTAATACATTTAAAAAATAAGATATGGGCTTAGCTGGTAAAGTGCTTGCCTTGTAGGCGTGAGAACTTGGATGTGATCCCTAGAAGCCATGGAAAAAGATGTAAACATGGTGGTGCCCATTTGTAATCCCTCTGCTAACTGAGGTTTACTAGCTAGTGAGCTTAGCCTACATGGCATGTTCCATGAGAGAGCCTGTCTAATAAAAAAGCTGGGCAGCCTCTGAGGAAGGGCAGGAATGGCTTCCACATGCACACGTGAATGTGCACATGCACCCGGCCATATGTGTGCACACATACATACAAATGAGGTGTATGTTCAGGTAACCATATGTGATATAAAGAAAAATAATGCAGTTTGGTTACAAAATTTAGGGAAAGTTAGGGTAGGGCCCCCCCCCATCTCAGTGTCAAGGAGCAAATCAAGGTTGTTGTGCAAACTAGATAAATGTTCTACTATGTGCTACACAAATGCTCTACCATGGAGCCATATTCCCGGGCCCAGGTGAGGGGTTATTTTAAATGGGATTATTAGGAAAGGCTTCAAGAAGAAAGTATGTTCTATAGACCTGAATGGAGCAAGGCATTCAAAGTGATGTAACTACACAAGAAAAATGTCTAGATAGGAGGAATATAAGGGCAGAGGCTTAGTTGGGTGTAGAGCTAGGTCTGCTCACTCTCAGTTATGAGGTGCTCAGCTTAGTTGTCAGGTTTGGCTTTTAAGGTTAAGTAACATTTACAAAGGGAAGACTCTGGGGAGAGCATAGCCTGCAGATGGGAAGAGCACCAAGCTCGGGGTCCTGAGAGGGTCTGACAATTGGCCAATAACTGATTATTGCCACGGACTCCACCCAATTTGAGTTCATGTCTTTGGAGTTCCAGAATGAGATTTAGGGTTCATGAATGCACACAGCTCTTCCTCTCTACCTCTTTGTTCTCTGAACCTCAGTGTTTCCTCACATTATGGAGTTACAAGACCTTAGTGTGAGTCATCTCTGCCCCTGGAAAGCAATATTTGAAGCTGATATAACATGATTGAAAAGTCAGATGAACTTGAGCCGGGTTTTGTGTTATATGCTAAAAAGACCAAAGGCCCTTATGCAGGCTCTCCCTGCCAGTGTTCACAAAAGTGGAGTTGTGAAGTGATGTCTTACCTGCCATTGTTGGGAGTAGCAGTGGCCTGCTCTTTGATCACCTTCTCCTGATGGGGGAGCAACCTTAGCAAGCTACAGAAGGAGACAATGCAGCCAGTCCTGATGAGAACTGAAAGACTAGGATCAGAGGAAATGATAGGAGGTCCTCCCCTATCAGTAGACTTGGGGAGGGGCATGGGAGGAGATGAGGGAGGGAGGGTGGGATTCGGAGGGGACTAGGGAGGGGGCTACAGCTTGGATACAAAGTGAATAAACTGTAATTAATAAAACAATAAATAAATGAAAAAAAAGAATTTTGGACAGCTCACACTTTTACTTTGCTCATACTTCAGTTGTCTTTATAAATAATGATAAAAATGTTTGTGAAGATGATGCCCAAAGTCCCATAGTTGTAATTAATATTAACTGTGTGAACCATTAGCTAAAGACCTGTAGTGAACAACTTTTTCTATTGTCAAGATTAACTGATTAGAAATATATAGAATATTGTAGGTTCAAATGTATCTTTTTGCAATAATTTTTAAAAAATTTAAGACACAACCCCAACGTGAGGGTTTCTGTTATAGTGGACATGTTTCCTGACACTTAGAAGTGACAGCCATAGAGAACATTTCTGGGAATCTATTCTTTCTATGGTGCCTTGAATGGGCTCACATATGAAGGGCCTGTGGTGGGAGATTCCAGGTCAAGACAGACACCATCCTTGATGTCTTAGGTAAAATGAATACCTGATAAGTGTAGGGATGCCTTCAAGACTTGTGTCTTTTTAACTGCATTTAGGATGTAATCAAATTATTTTTAAAAATTTCTTTCTAATTTCATTTTTACTAACTGAGTTGTATTTTTAAAGACAGTGTAAAGCAGGGGAAAAATCACTTTTTTTCATCAGTCATAGACTTTGACCTTTAAAACAGATTCATGGTTTAGGATAAGGTAAGCCTATAGTAGTTATTAAGGCACAGATGTCTAAAGGGCAGAGAGGTGTGTGGCTTGTGGTCAGCTTGCCTGTGCTCACTGGTCACTGGCCTTGTAGGCTGACACTAACAGATGGTCAATCTCCCACAGGAGGTTAGTGTGTGGGCCCAATGCCATCGAGGTGGAGATCCAGCCCATATGGAAGCTGCTCGTTAAACAGGTAACCAGATAGCTTTCTTCCTTTTGAAAAGGAGAATCTACTTCGTAATGTCTTAGCCTCAAAGGGATTGTAAATAACATTTGCATCCCTCAGTGGGAATGTTATCTTTGTTTCATGCAACTGCTTCTTGACATGAGCTTATAATTTTTCTGTTTATTAATGTTTCCATTCAGTTTTATTTAATATCAGCAAACACACACATACACACAAGATATCAGAATTTCTGACTTATCTTTTTCAATGGCCTCTTAATTTATTACATTTATTTGTTTGTTTGTTTATTATTTATGTGTTTGGAGATGGGTGTGTGTGTGTGTGTGTGTGTGTGTGTATGTCAGAGGACAACTGACAAGAGTCAGTTCTCTCTTTTCACGAAGTTGTTCTCAGGGATCAAGTGCATGTCCTAAGGGTTGACAGCAAGTACATTGACCTGCTTAACCATCTCACCAGCCCAGTAATCCTTATTTTCTGTTTAAATACACTTCTCAGTCAGAGTCAGATTTCTGTCTTGCAATATCCAGTTTCTTTTGCCATCTTCAGATTTTGATTGTGGTGGCAGTGTGGTGTGGTATGCTATAACACAATCCCATAGGCTGGGTAGAAGTCCAAGGCCATAAGGCTGTAGACTCAGACCCTGCTGAGGGGTCTTACTAGCCTGTGAACCACCAGCTTCTCTGTGTGTCTTCTTGTGAAGGAGATCTGCTCTCTGCCTATCAGGACCTATGCAACCCTAGCTATCTCTCAAAGGCCCACTTGCAAACACCCCCACACCAGGGTCAGCGCTCCAACAAGTGAATTCTATTGCAGAGGTCATACGTGTTCAGTCTAACCAGGGAGCCTCTTTCGTACATTCATGATCCCTGAGATTTTGAAATGTATCATTTGGGTCCCTTACAAATTATTTTACTATGTCTCTCTTCTTGAGTATGACTTATTAGATTTTTAATAATACTATTGTGTGTTCTGACATATTAGTACTTTTGTGTAAACCAACCTTAAGTGGAAAAATTTCTCCTTCCACTCTCTGTGCTTGCCATTTCTCTTCGATGACATTGTACCTTGCTCTATCTGGTCCCCAGTGCTGGGTCAGAGTCAAGCCCATATTGAAGGCAACAGTATTTTCCCCTTTGTGACTTGTCACTGGGTCCTCTTGTCTGTGTGGCGCTGGGTACAGGTCATGGCTGTGCTGTGGACTCTGCTTTAACCTCAGCTGGCTGTTTTCAGCCTTTATGCTGGGGCCGGAAGCTCTATGTTACCTCTACTTCTCACCATGGCCCTAGCTTCAATTTCCTGTCTGAGATTTTCGGTTCATACTTCCCCTAGCATTGAGCTCCTACCTTTTGCTGTCTGTCTCTAATGTAGGTGGCGGGTCTTGAGCTCCACACAATGCTCCACATTTAAATCTATTTTTTAAAATATTATTATATGTATTACTTGTATGCATGACGTATGAGTTGGAAAAAGGCCCATGGGATGCATGGGTCCATGTATCAAGGCTTATGTGTGTGAAAGTCAGAGGATAACCTGTAGTCCCTCCTTTCACCTTTATGTGAACCTCAGGGATTGAACTCACGTTCCCCGGGCTTGCGCTGGCGAATGTCTTTACCCACTGAGCCATCTTTCCAATTGAGCATATACTTTTAGTCTCTTTTTAACCCACAAAAATGCTCTTTTTTGTTTTGGAGAATGGCCTCATCTGTATAATATGAAATATTATCCACCATTGTTCTATTTCTGGAGCAAACACCAGGCTATTATTATTTCAGCATTAGTTTTTAGGGTAGTGTTATATTGCAGCAAAAAGGAGCCTGTGCAGAATTTTCCTGTGTGCTTATTTGCACACGGGTATGGAAAGGCAGGATGCTTTATAAACCTCTCACCAAAATGCCAAGTATCTTCTGAAGTATCAATTTGATCCTTTTCAAAAGGAGTCTGGCTTTTTTTCCTCCCACATCAACCAAAACCTCAGTAAAATTAAAAGAAAAAAAAAGAGGGAGTAAATTACTTTACATTTAGTGTGAAAGGATATTGAATAAAGGGGTTAATTAATTACACCGCTGCTATTTCTTCTGAAGAAATATTTAAGCAATTTTCTTCTTTATTTCTATAAACTCAGAATCATGTTATCATTAGTTCATAATCTATAATTAGAGCATTTTATGGCAAGTGAACTCAAGAGCTATAATTTGTAAGTA
The DNA here is from genome assembly GCA_028658305.1 of Pachyuromys duprasi. NCBI lineage: Eukaryota > Metazoa > Chordata > Mammalia > Rodentia > Muridae > Pachyuromys > Pachyuromys duprasi. Next base: position 50,211,828 of record CM053753.1, on the reverse strand, counting down.
AAGCAGTTGCGGTGAGAATAAGACACACACACACACCAAAAAATAAAAAAATAAAAATAAACAAAAAAAACCAACAACAAAAAAAACCAACCCAAAACCAAAAGCTTTTAAAATATTATTTTAAATAATATTCAAAGGCTTGAGAAACCCTTAACATGTAGCTTTATTAACTTCTTAAGTAGCTATCACTTCTTTGTTAGAAGAAAAGTGTTATTTTATTCAGTGTATGAGGGGGCAACAGGAAGTAGCATTTGGAAAGGGCATCCCTAGTTTTAGGCAGCATTTCATCTAATTTATTAACATGATAATGGGTGCTTCCTCAAGAAAGGGATCTGAGCTTCATCCTAGTGTGCTCTTTCGTTTTTGTTTGTTTTGTTCTGTTGTTTGTTCGTTTGCCGTCTTTTTATGTTATGGTATCTTCCTTCCATCAGTTCCTGGGATTTGTTCTTTCTATTGTGATTCTTATGTTTTCTTATATTTATTTAGTGGTACTGAGGTTAAACCAGGGCCTTGTGCATTGCTGAACAGGTACTGTACAACTGAGCTTCATTCATTCATGATAACTGAGCTATAGTCATTCATAGGCACCAGTAAGACTGAAGTGGAAAACATGGGGAAGAAATGATATATAGTTGTTATGGAGCACCCGAATATTCTGTGGGTGATCAGCTATGGAGTTGGTGACACCATCCATGTTTGCTAAATCCTTGGGAAACACACTGTTGCCCAGAGTCCTTCTGGACTCAAGGGAAGGAACATGCTGATCCTACTGCCTAGAAAAGAAGAATCTTCCACTTTCATAGCATGAGTAGTCTACGACTGTAGCATGTGAGAACATGAATGATAAACCCATGATTTTAAAAGGAACTGAATTGTATTTTTCCTCCATTGTGGTGTTGTGTGACACTATTCTTGGGCAGATGTGAGAGAACAACTATTCACCTCATATAGGGAACTGACAACAGACCAAATTAATCACATCACCAAAGTCTAACTTGGTGAGCCGATGAACTTTACTGGGGTTACATGCAGGAATATATGTGAGGAGTCACTTAAAAGTGCATAATTGGTTTAAAGGGAGCTGCATCATCCCAGTGCGGGAGACAGTTCACAAAATCTAGAACCCTGGACTGCACTGCAAAACTTGCAAACAACTCAATGGGTTAGAATTGTCTTTTCCTAGTGGCTCCAGGGTTTGAATCTTTCCAGGTACGGTGGCTAATCTTTGTTTCTTGAAAGAAGTTTGGCTGATCTCAGTTCCTTCAAGGCTGCTAGGTCGGAGCATATTCTGAGCAGCTCACCTTACACCTTACTTACTTGTAGCAGTCTTTCTTGATTCTAAATTCCTGGGGTGGGGGGAGAGCCCTAGTGAATCCACTCAGTTTCATGAACTTCCTAAGGCTATCCTAGTTGTTTACATTTGGTATTAATGACACTTCCTGCCACTTAGCATTTCACCTCCCTCTACTACATTCTATTGTTTCACCTCCTTGTTAAACGTCCTGTCCTACAATAGTCTGTTGTTCCACCGTTCCCTCTGTATCCCATGTCTCAAGAAGTTTGCTCCCAAGATGGAGGGTTTTAACCTGGAAACGATTGCATACCATAATAAATTTCAAATGGCTAGATTTTGCTACTGGTGAAGTATTTTTTTTTAACAAGAAAAGGGAATTTTTGAGCACAGCTCTGAGCACTTAGAATGACTTTAATTATAACATACCACATTCCATGTGCTTGGCATTGTTTTTACCTGAATTAATTGAGTTCTAAGTGAAGTTTTAAATAGCAGAGGTAATCATATGTTGTTAAAATGGAAAGACATTCCATAAAGTAATGATGTAGTCTGATTGCTACCACATAAGTGACTCCTGTTCCATTTTTATATCTGCAGGTCTTAAATCCATTCTATGTGTTCCAAGCCTTCACCCTCACTCTGTGGCTGTCTCAGGGTTACATAGAATACTCCGTGGCCATCATCATTTTGACCATTATCTCCATTGTCTTAAGTGTGTATGACTTGAGACAGGTAAGAATTAAAATCATGGTTAGATTCCATTTGTATTTAGCTTTGGCTAAACAAGCAAAGCCTACCAAATTTCCATCTGGAGCATGGAGTAGCTATATCAACCACAAGTCAAAAGGCAGCAATAGGTGAATCTTAATATGGGTTTACTTGGGGATGAGGGTATTGGGAGTACCACGTAGATTTCAATATCTTTGCAAAGTTTGAGCATCAGCTGGAGGCTTAACTAGACTGTGTTTAGGACTCTGACGTTGTATGTGAGAAAGGTGTAAAGAATGCTACATGAATTGATGATAGTCTCACTCCTAAGATTGGGAGGAGCGGTGGCTCAAGTTACATATTAACTAAGATTCAAGGCACTACTTTGTATTTCGTTTTTAGCATAGCAATCAAAAGTCAGGCTGCTAGATCCAAGGATAGATATAATTAGAATTTTAATAGCTGTTGCTGTGTAATTTTCTTCAAATGAAATAATTCTTATCAGAAACACACAAGATCATTGATTCTCCAGATCCTCACCAGCACTGTGTGATAGACACTGATACGTTGAAGTTTGCATCCATTAATTGTTTAGTGTTTTAAAGTATAATTAATAATTCCTAATGAAAGGAGACTCATTTTACTTACCTGAGTATTCCATTTTTCTTTTATATTCAAGGGCTTTTCATACCTCCATCAGTGTGGAAAAGTTTCAATTTTAGTCTATCTTTACCTACTGAGTTTGACTTTTTCATGCACTAAACATATAGAGGCAGATATATTTTTATTTTCCTTTTTATGGTTTCCTGTTCTGCATGTCTGTCATTTGACAAAACTTTTCCTGGGGACACACAATACATATATCTACTTGTTTGACTGGAACCTTGGCTTGCTCCTGCATGAGCTGGGAAACTGTGTCTGCCCTTCTTCTCCCAACTCCGCTGGTACTGGAAAGCCTCTGAACAAAGGGAAGTTACCCAGAACCCAGTTCCACATTCTTGGTAGGTGCCACAGCCTCCTTTCCTGGTACTGCCAGCCATCCAAATCTGTGCCTAAGTGCTCAGCTCTTGACTATACTTGGGCACAAACCCAGTTTATGGCTGACCTACAGTCTGCAAATTTTCCCTGGTCTAGTCAAGGCACATGACATACTCATCCCCATTCTTTGTGACTAATGAATTGGCCCAGAAGCAGTGCCAAATAAATCTGCCTTTTTCTGATTTTAATCTTGTCTAATCTGCCCTATATCAGCATCACTGGGAGAGAGAAAATGCCTACTACTACTCACCCCAGATAGGAACCCCATGACAATCCCATGCATTGACACTACCAAAGTCCAACTTGATGAACCAATTGGCTTTACTGGGGTTACTTAAGGGAATATGGGCGAGGGGTTACTTAGAGAAGCAGAAATGACTCGGAGACAGCTGCATCCCATGGCCCACCCCAGCATGGGTGACAGCTCACAAAGTTGAGAATGTAGAGTACACTGCACAGCCTACTGGCAGCTCAATGAGCGGGAAAGTGACCTTTCCAAGTGATACTGGTACAAACCTCTTCCAGGAAGCTCACCTGGTCTCAGAGACTCCTTTGCAGCTCAGCTTCCCTCTATCTGAAGCAGAACTCTCAGATTTTGTTGCTTACTCAGAGAGAGGCCTAGTGGATCTGAGCTCAGTTTCAAGGACTTACTGAAGCTATTTTGAGTTGTTTACTTTCCTGCTTAAGGAGCATCCCTGAAAGATAGAGTGTTTTAATCCTAGAGGAAACTGTTACATAACAATATCCAAAGTTAGACAATTTTTTTTATTTTTCTGTATTTTAAATCATTTATCAAAATTAAGTGGGACTGGACAGATGACTTAGTGGTTAAATGTGCTGGGTGATCTTGCAGAGGACTCAGGTTATGTTCCCTGCACCCACAGTGTAGCTTACAACCATCTATGACTCCACTTCAAGGAATATAATGCCCTCTTCTGACCTCCAAGAGCACCAGACACACAAGTGATGAATCTACATACATGTGGGCAAATCAAAAGCTATACACATAAAATTAAATAAATTTAAAAGAGATTATAATTAAAATTTGTCTTCTTCTTTACAGAATCCCTAAATTACTTTGCTAAAAATAGTGGGTAACATGGGAACATGAGCTTAAGTAGCAGAACAACAAAGGATTTAAGAAGAATAGGAATTAGAAGACAAACACTAAACTCATTAGCAGCTGGTGTTTGTTTACAAAGCTCAACTGACCTAACTTGTAAAACATCTCCTAAAACCACACCAGCTGAACCTATTTTCTTCACTGCTTTGTTATAAGCTCTCAACCATTAACACTGTTTAGGATTTCACAGTTCACAGTTGGTTATTTTTTTAAATTAATTTATTTATTTTGGTATCAATCACAGGTTAGGTACTTTGCATCCCAAGCGTAGCCCCCTCCCTCATTCCCTCCCACCCTCCCCCTCCCTCATCTCCTCCCCGCTCCCTCCAAGTCCACCAACAGGGGAGGACCTCCTACCCTTCCATCCAACCCCAGCTCATCCTGTCTCCTCAGGGCTGGCTGCAATGTCCTCCCCTGGGATCTAGCCAGCACAGTTGGTTCTTATATCCATAATGTACATGTGTTGGGCACAACATTTGTATAATGAGACACATGCAATAGTAAATTTTACTACCACTCGAGAGGGACTTGTTCACATCCACAAAAGAAATGGTGACCAGGGTTTCCTGACTCCCAGTCAAGAACTGCACACTATTACATTGAGCACACTTTCAAAAAACTGAGCTGTGGACTTTGGGGTAACAGTAAGATTTAAGCGCAAAGAGGTGGCAAGAGTGAAGGAAAGAACACCTAAGTCATGCTGAGTTCATCGTTTCTCTGAATTAAAGCTAAATTGGTAACCTGCCTGCCTGAATGCCCTTCCCCAAATCATGCCACTGTAAAAGCTTACTTTACTGAGGCTATGACACACTTGAGTTGTGGTCCCTTGATAACGAGTTAGGAGAGTGCAAGTCAGGTGTGAGTGTACACCCCAGACTGGGATTACTCTCAAGTGTATGTGCATACAGTTCTACCAGGGCATCTGCTAGCATAGTACTGAGAGTATTTGTATACCCTCTCACCTCTGGCTCTGCCTTCAGTCATGACCTAGCAGGGCCCCGGCACATGTGAGTTAATGCCCTACTTCTGCCTTCTGTAGAGAAAAATCTAGCCACAGTAAACACAAAGATATCCAGCAGCAGATGTGGAATAATAATGCTATGCAAATGAGCTGTGGAAACTGATCCTGGTCCCACTGAAGAGGGGCTGTGGAAACCAGAGGGGGCCTGATGAAATCCAGGCAATGAGCTTTGCAGCCATGGCAAGCTTCGCAGCACTTGCCTTCTCCTGGCTGTCTGGTTGTCATAGAAACCCATGCTTATATTTTCTGAGTACATTAGCTCAAAGAGAATGCTTACATTAGGCCACCCCAGTGTTATTGGGAGATGTAGAACACTCCAGGTCTATGAAATACACTTTTGCTGAGGGCCTACTGTGCAACAGTCTGGGGGACAAAAAGGAATGCAAGCCCCTTTTCTACCCTGGCAATTGCCTGTCTCAGAGGGGAGAAAGGACAACAGGTAGCTGTAATGGGAGTTACCAGTGTTCCAGCACTGGTGTGAAGCCAAGAGCAGAGCATTGCTTTCCTCCTGGACCTGGTCTTTTTATTTGAGAAAGGAGAGTGGGGGTTGGGTCATATTTATACAGAGCTTCATGTGAAAGATTAGAAAGAGCTTACTAGTAGCAAGCTGGGCTGAACATTCTAGGGAATAGCCCCAGCAAAGACATAGAAGCATGGCAGGCTCGCCAGAACGCTAAGTCTGATAAACAAATTTGGCTTCCCAGCATAATGAGGTTTGAGAATTACAGTCAAGCGCTATTAACTCCTACTCCCCCACTTCCAAATGTGTTGATGAGAGCCTCTTCAGCTGAAGTTATCACGCCATCGACTCACTGAGTTAGCTGAACAGAAAGTAACTGAATGAAGTGTAGAGGGAAAGACAGCTCTGAAAGGAAAGCGAAGCTATTTTGAAAGCATGAAGAGAACACACTTAAGAATATGCTCCGAGTCAGACAGACATTGGTTTGATTGTCACTTTCATGTTAAAATATATGTGATTGGTTGTAGCAAATTACTTCAGCATTTTCCACTCAAACCATTTGCTTCTGTGTTTATATGCTTGTTAGAGACTTTGTTTATTTTTGTTTACATATAGATTTTTCAAAGCGCCTGCCATAGTGGTTAATATGTGGTAGTTGCTTGATATTATGAGTGGCTGTAAACACAGTCAGATGAGTCTTTAATAATGTCTTATGGATTTCTTCAGTGGTAACTTGCAGGCGTGGGAAACAAGTCTGTGGAATACCACTGGAAAGAAGGAAGGTAACTTTAGATGTACACAGATTACTAGCAGCTATTTAGCAAAGAAGCCACCCTCTTCTCCAGTGGCACTTTACACACCCTGTACATGGCTGGCTACTGGAACAAGCCAGACCTCCAAGTCCAGAATTTTGACTGAATCCAGGGTCCTTAACACAGAACCTTGGCCGGCTCTCCCAGCTGTCTTTGATGGAAATGCATGCTTCAACAGTTGGGACTCAAGAAATCACCTGACAGTGAGGGATAAGAAGCTAATAGTAGTATCAGTTCAATTGACTCAAATTAGGGAAGTTTAGTTTTTTTTTTTTCACGTGGAACTGAAGTAAATGCTGTCCCTTTTCCTGTGTAAATATTAATATTAAATCATATTCTTTCTGAGTACAAGTCACACAGTTGTGCATAATTCCCATCAATCTGGCAAAATTTGTGCCACTAAAAGTCATTAACGGAGCAGATCAATGTATTGTAACTTGTAAAAGGAAAAAAGAACATATTGCATTTGGCTTGGTTTACACTGAATTTGAATAGCAACAACAGGAACCAGACTTGCTTCTGTTTAGAGACATTCAATTCTCTGACACCCATCCACCCACCCATATCCCAGTTGTGTGTGCCCCTCTCCTCATACTGACGCACCATGTCAGTATGGGGAATTCGTGGGCTGAATCTGCTCTGGTCTCAGCCTTCCTGACCCCCTGTTGTCCTAGGAGTGGCTGTCCCCTCTCCACAGTCCCTTTCATTTCCTTCACTGTTTACAGAAGTATCTCAGTAAATCAGGCCTCAGCAAGGCCTTCCCATTGCTCTCTCACTGGTTTTTCTAGAAGCTTTTCTCTTGGTAATTTCTAACACTCATGGGCTCTCACCATCATGCTATTTGCACAAAGGGCTTTCTAAGAATTAATTAACCTAAAACTTAAAATACCCCTTCCAAAGGCATACATCATCACCTCCCCTTTTGTAGGAGCAAGGGAGGTTAGACAGACTGTCTCCTTTAGGCTAGCATCAGGATTCCAAATCTCGAGGCATGACTCCAGCTGGACGATTCAGCCAGTGTTAAGTAGTTTACAGGAGCTTCTCTTCCCGGTGCATCGTCGTTTACAGAACAAATCCAGACAGGCTTTTAACCCGGTCCGGTTTGTTTGTCTACCTTAGTTCCTCTACCTGTGTCCTGGATTCTGTAGCCGTGTATCTTTTTTTGCACCTTAGAGTACAGTTGTATCAAATGAACAGGGAGACTTGCTTCTAAACTCAGGTCAGGAGGATGGATGTGACAGCAAGAAAGCTGGTGCAGCAAAAGCCAAAGTGGAAGTTGAATGTAGGGCAACATATCCATAATCCCAGCAGTTGGAGGCTCAGGAAGGCAGATAGATTGTTTGGAGTGTGAAGCTATCCAGGGCTACATAGTGAGTACCATGCCAGCCTGGGCTACATAGCAAGACCCTGTCTCAAGGACTGAAAAAGAGCTGATGCTCGGTTGGCTATGGCAGCAGGCTTGTATCTGTATTGAGATTGAGGAGTTGGCAGGAACTGGGCTATCTGCTGCTAAAGCCTTGACTTTCTGTTGGCAGCAATCAGTTAAACTGCACAAGCTTGTGGAGGAGCACAACAAGGTCCAGGTCACAATCACTGTGAAAGGCAAAGGTAAGATCCACAGTCTCCACGCCCACAGTTTCACAGCAGACTCTGCCATCTGTCCTCCTTATCATCGAAGACAAAATTCCTTTCCGACTGAACCCAGGACTGGGAGTCTGGTGAGACGAATGAAAGCTCTAACTCATAAACTGAAGGAGGCTAAGACTACAGATGCCTTCCCCAGATCTGCAGAGCCCCGAGAGTCTGCCCTGTTCAGCTTTGAGCCACAGGCCTGGTTTGCCTCTTCCTCTTCCAAACTTTCCATCATCTTCTTAGACTTCAGCTTCAAGTTTTCTGTGCCCTCCATATTTAATATAATTGGATCTTAGTGTACAAACTGAAGACTCCTTTATCTTTTTCAGCTAGCTAGAACCCAACATACATTGTAAACTGTCATCTGAAACTTAGGCTTGAATAGAGTTTTTCAATGCTGGCTGGACTCTTGACAGCTGTCTGAGCTGGCTTAGGGTGGGGTGGCCACAGTCCTGTGTAAGGAATAGAGAACGGCAGTGGGAGCAATAGAAGATCTCCAGATAGTTCATATGTAAACTCAAAGTGCTCATAGGGCTCCAGTGCCCAGCCAGAACAAGCAGCAACCAGAGGGCACAGCTCTATTGACTTATGCTGTAAAAATGTACTTTGCACAGAGCCTGTCTGTGCATCAGGGTCTAAACAGGAAGCTGTTGCTCCCCATCCTTTGCGAGGCCCCAGGAAACAATTCCCTAATTCTAACTCCCTTGTGATTTTTCAGTTGGGTGGAAAGGGGCACCAGGCAGGTGAACAGGAAGGGTAGGTCTTACCCAACAGGAAAAAATCGGATTAGAGTTCTTAGTTATTTTAATTCTTAAGGGAAAATGGAAAAAGGCCAAGACATCATGGGACATTTTGCTGTTACCTAGGTCTGCAGGAGCTGGAGTCCAGTCTCCTGGTTCCGGGAGACATTCTTGTTCTTCCAGGGAGAACTGCATTGCCCTGTGATGCTGTCCTGATCGATGGGAGTTGTGTAGTAAATGAAGGAATGCTCACAGGTAGGCTGTTGACACCCAGCATCCTTTCCCTTACCCAGCAGGCCAAGCAAATCAGATCAGTTATCCCTATCTAGCAGGGGTCAAGCCTTTCACTAGGATATGACATAGATAAAGAAGATTCATTCTACCTTTTTTATTCAAGCAAAGACACAGACATACAAGCAGACAGCATTGGTCCACAATAGGATTAAGCCACAAAACAGAAACCTAGAAGAAACATTTCCTATACTGTGGGATTTACTGTTGAATGGTGATGTGAAGGAGGAAACAGAAGCAGGCTTAGGTAGGTGAACAGGTGGAAATACAGTCTATTCATAAATCTGAGAATGGTTCTATCGGCATGCAAACAAAGCACAGCCTGAAAAATCATTAGGTCCCAGTCGAAAGGGAGGATAAATCTGCCTAGCTGTGTGCTCCGTATGTGGGAGCTCCTTAGAACTGGGTCTCACTAAGAGTTCCAGTGTCCTGTTCTATTCAGCAGGTCCAAGGACCCCGTTGATCTCATGTCACGGCTCAGGTGGCGCTAGTGTTTACCTAGAGTTTTGAAAGTCTTCTTGCAATTGTTTAGCTAGGAAGATGCTACTTATACAATTGCCCTTTAGTTAAGGAAAAAACTGTGCAGCACAGAACATGCTAACAAGAGAGGCTATTCGGAAGATCCAGGCTAAAAGCAATTTCCCCTTTGTGCTGATGAACTGTTACACTTTCCCGTTTCTGTGTGGTACAAAGAGGGGAAGAGATGCACACAAGCCTTGAACATGACCTGGGTTTAGCAGGAATCCGTTGTCTGTTTCTAAATTGTTCACCACAAGAAGAGCTTCCATTTACAAATGGGTCTACTTAATGTAAAGTTGGGATAAAATGTAGTCAACCTAAATATGTTGGGTTTAATGGCAAACTATCTCCTTTTAATGTGTTGAAATCAACCTGCCTTGTGATGGCAGTGGTGAGGGTTTGCACATGGACCGTTGCCATAGCACCCAATTTGCAGACCGTAAGCTACAAAAGCTGTTGTCTGGCCTCTGCCCCTTGTGACCGCATAGCTTGAGTATGCTTGTACTGTGATTGCTTCTCTCACTGGGCGGCAGAGAACATGACATCAGAGTCAGAAAAGACAGGAAGGAAGGCTCAGGCCTTCCATCTGGTCCTTCTCCTATGATCTACAGGATTTGCCTTGAATCTCAGGAAAAGCCAGAATGTTCCAGAGAATTAAAAATGACCTAAAATGACCTTGAATGGCAATGGGCTTTTCTTATGTTCACTTATGGCAAAACTGAAGTCACCAGTACCAATATCTACATATTCTGATTGCTGAAAATGAAAGGGAAAACAATCTATTTTACAGTCAGACCCAGTGAAATAGGAATATACATGAAAATAACTATGTTCATTAATTTCTTCAAAAGCACATAAATTACAGCATGTATTCAAATATTTTATTTTATATAGGAAATGGACCCCACTGGTTCACATACTGTGAAAAGGATCCAGATAGAACCACCATAATGTTAGAGGCAGATTCCTGGCCGAAATGTGGCCAATGTTAGGGTATGAGTCCACAAATACAACTCAGACGCATCTATTTCCCATCTCCAAAATAACCCTTTGTAGATACATAGAAGTTTTAGCTATGTAAAAACAATACATAAACACTCCAGTATCCCTATAGTAACTTATTTTATAAATAGCCTTTATATCTCCCTGCATCATGACATCAAACCAATTAGGCTGGGAGCTTTTAAAATACCAACTTACAAATGAGGGAACAGAGTTGAACATAGACCACGGCTGCTTGGGTCAGAACTGACACCTGGATGCAGAAGGTGGGTCTAAGGTGGGGCAGCTGTTGTTGCCACTTTGCCTCATCACCCTTTGCTCAAGGCAGCTGTTCCCTCCCACAGCACCTGCGCATCGGCAGAATTTTCTCTTCAACTATCACTGCTATGTGAGAGGCTTAACTTTATCTTCTAACTATGTTTGGTGTTTATTTTGATGCAAGTCAGTGACCCCATCAGTTACTCCCTTTTTCCATTAATTTATTTATTTAATCACTTAATCACTTAATATCGCGGCTCTTTCCTCCTCTCCTCTCAGTCCCATTCTTCCTCATTCCCCCTCTCCACTCTGTTCAGAGTCAGAGACAGCTCCTGTTCCAATTATTAGGGGACCCATATTGACCAAGCTGCACATCTGCTACATATGTGTAGGGTGTACAGGTACAGTCTGTGCATGCTCTTTGGTTGGTGGTTCAGTCTCTGTGAGCCCCATGGGCCCAGGTTAGTTGACTCTGTTGGTCTTCTTGTGGAGTTCTTCCCCTCTGTGTCCCTCTATCCTTCCTCCCATTCTTTCTACAAGACTTCCTTCATTCAGTCTATTATCTGGCTCTGGGTTTCTGCATCGGTTTCCATCAGCTTCTGGGTGAAGCCTCTCAGAAGACAGTTAGAATGGCTCCTGTCTGAAAGCGCAGCAGAGCATCATTAATAGTGTCAGGGGTTGGCTCTCTCCCATGTGATGGATCTCAAGTTGGACCAGTCCTTGGTTGGCCTTTCCCTCAATCTCTGCTCCATCTTTATCCCTTCACTTCTTATAGGCAGGACAAACTTGGGGTCGGAGGTTTTGTGGGTGGGTTGGTGTTTCCCCCCCTCCACTGGAAGGAGGCTACACTGGCTACAGGAGGTGGCCACTTCTGTATTCCCTGCTACCAGGAGTCTCAGGTAGGGTCACCCCCATAGACTCCTGGGAGCCTCCATCTTCCCAGAGATACCCACCACCACTGATTTTCATCCTCTCTCCTCTACCTGATCCCACCCTATTCTCCTTTCCATCACCTCTCCCACCCTGTCCCCTCCCTCCATCTACTTCATATGTCTATATTGTTTTCCCTTCTGAGTGAGATTCAAGCATCCTCTCATAGACCCTCCTTGTTACTTAGCTTCTTTAGATCTGTGGATTATAGGGTGGTTATCCTGTACGTATTATGGCTAATATGCACTTGTAAGTGAGTACATACCATTCATGTCTTTTTCGGTCTGAGTTACCTCACTCAGAACAATACTTGCTAGTTTCTTCTATTTGCCTCCAAATTGCATGATGTCTTTGTTTTTAATAGCTGAATATTATTCCATTGTGTAAATGTGCGGCATTAAAAAAATCTATTCTTTGGTTTAGGGGCATCTAAGTTGTTTCCAGTTTCTGTCTATTTCAAGCTGCTATGAACATAGTTGAACATAGTGTTCTTGTGGTATAGTGGAGCATCTTTTGGGTATATGCCCAGGAGTGGTATATTTGAGTCTTGAGGTAGAACTAGTCCCAACTTACTGGGAAACAGCCAGGTTGATTTCCACAGTGGTTGTACAAGTTTGCACTCCCACCAGCAATGGAGGAGGGTTGCTCCACATCCTCACCAGCATGTGCTGTCACTGGAGTTTTTTGATCTTAGCCATTCTGATGGGTGTAAGATAGAAACTCAGTGTCATTTTGATTTATATCTCCCCGATAACTAAGGACACTAAATTTTTTAAGTGCTTCTTGGTCATTAGATATTCTTCAGTTGAGAATTCTCTGTTCAGTTCTGTACCCCATTTTTTTAAAATTGGGTTACTTGGTTTGTTGGTATTTAATTTCGTGAGTTCTTTATATATTTTGTTATTAGTCCTCTGTCGGATGTAGGGTTGATGAAGATCTTTTTCCATTCTGAAGGCTGCTATTTTGTCCTATTGATGGTGTCTTTTGCCTTCCAGAATCTTTTTGGTTTCATGAGGTTTTATTTATTAATTGTCAGTTGATCTTAGTGCCTGGGCTGTTGCTATGGCCATCTTACCAAAAGCAATATACAAATTCAATGCAATTCTCATCAAAATTCTAACACAATTCTTTACAGACAATGAAAGAGCAATTCTCAACTTCATATGGAAAAAAATAAAAACAGAATAACTAAAACAGTCCTGTACAATGAAAGAACTTTTGGAGGCATCACCATTCATGATTTCAATCTGTAATGAAATAGTAATAAAAACTATATTTTTTATTCAGTAGTAATAAAGCTGCATTTTTATGGTACTTGCATAAAAACAGACAGGTTGATTAATGGAATCAAATAAAAGACCTAGAAATAAACCCACACTCCTTTGAGTTTTTACAAAGAAGCAAAAAACATACAATGGAAAAAAGATAGCATCTTCAACAGATGGTGCTCGTCTGACTGGATGTCTGCATGCAGAAGAATGCAAATAGATCCTTATCTACCACCCTGCACAAAAATCAAGTCCAAGTGGATCAAAGACCTCACCATAAAACCAGATACACTAAATCTACTGGAAGAGAAAGTAGGGAAGAGCTTTAAATCCACTGGCACAGGAGACAACTTCCTGAACAGAACACCAACAGTCATTGCTGATTCCATTCTGTCAACTCAAGTCCATCAGGATGGGATGAGGTCTAGACCTAGGTCTTCTTGTGCTTGTAATGTCCCCTGAGTTTGGAAGGCTCTCTGAGGCTTATCACCCAGTTTTTAGAGCCTTATTGAGTGTTTCATATCCTCTCGAGGTGAAGGTCCCTTTTCTTTTTTCTTTTTTTGCTATAACATATATTCATTTAATCATGACAACACCCCTAAATTAAGTACAATTATTCTTTACTTAGGATGCATAAAGGCATGGAAGGTATGTGATTCCCAGGTACTATGTAGCTATGAGACACTGAGGCTATGAGACTATGCCAATATCACAGAAGGCCCATTGCACTATAATATTCACTACTCCTTGCCAGACTCCTTAATTCAACATGTTGAATGCTTATTCTGTTATTTTGAAACTCACAGAACTTCTGCATCTATTATTCTCACCTTTACAGTATTACTATTACCAGCAATGCTAAGAAGCCTTCCAAGTCATATTTAATTTCATCATCTAACCTTCCCACAGTCACTTGGTTATTTATCCACACTCTGTGTCTGACAGTCTTGAATCTTTGCCTCTTTAGCACAGTGTATCCGTAATTGTCTCATGATTGTTCACTGTTACTATCCAATATGACTTAGGATCTCTTTCACTGACAGGTTTTTTTTTTCAATAAATAAAGTTCAATTGGATGAGACAGCTGAATAGTGACAATTTTCTTTATCTCCAAAGATTGCAGTTGAATTTTGATTATTGAAACAACTCCTGACATTCTCACACTACAAAATCAAAGAATTTTTGCCAAAGAACTCAACTTGAGGAGGAAGTGTAAATGAGACTTAGCTGAAGGAAGGGCTGTCCCAGAGCAAAGCTCACAAGTTCAGAAGTAGTTTGTGCAGAAAACAAGCAGAATAAGAACAAACAGAGACCCACAAACTCGGGCTTGGAGGTATGCAGAGTCTGAAGGCAGACTCTGAGGAACTAGAGTCACAACATAGAACTAAGACATGAGATGCCAGTTCCCTGGTCCTTTGAGCTGCTCATATGAATTTCTCTGCATGAACTAAGGCCACCTTCTGCTGGGCTTCAAACAAAGGTCAGCCACTGCATCTTCATACCACTTGGAATGGGTATTTACACACCCTAGGGTCTATCTCTAGAATTTCTTTCCTGCCATCTACACGTCTCTTTTTTTCTTTTTTAATAATTTTTATTTTTTTATATTAATCACAGGTCATTTACTTTGTATCCCAGCCGTAGCCCCCTCCCTCATTCTCTCCCAATCCCTCCATCCCTCCTTCATCTCCTCCCTGCCCCTTTCCAAGTCCACTGATAGGGGAGGACCTCCTCCCCTTCCATCTGACCAAGGACACGTGGTGTATAAGTCTCTTTTGGATCCGCTTCCCTCATTTTCTGATTTGGATGGAAGTGCCAGAGAGGGATGACACGGTGATGAGAAGGGCTTTTCTTACTCTCTGGAAGTCCCTAGAATCCACAACCAAACTTACAAATGTTTTTAGGACTCAGAAGCCAGTTTTCAACTTCCCTGTCTTTTGTGCCTCCTTTTCTGAGGCAACTGCCATCTTGAAGGACCTTGCTTTCCCCCAGATGCGGGGAGGCAAGACACAAAAGGGATGCACACAGAATCCATTAACACTTACTATTTTCTTAGATTCAGTGTGTGCTGTTTTATAGCAACATTTCGCACACCGTTCCATATTTACAATGCAGTTCTTTCGAGGTGGGTGGATATGAGGCCCAGAGAGGAGAAATAATTTGGCGATATTCACACAGAATCAAAGTAGTGCCCCTGAGATCCGGATGCATTTTCATTCCAGATTTCGCCAGTTTATTAGCAGAAAATCTAGTGGGGATACAACAGTGAGAGAGGCTGAGAAGGTTTCTGAAGTATATGGAAAACATGAGAGCCAGAAATGACACACATTCCTAACAATTGCTTCATGAAGAAAACACCCAAGCCAAGGCATTGCTTCCCAAGAGCCTATGCTTCTGGCCAGTGCCTTTTGCTTCCCTTGGGGATGCTCAGAGAAGAGAAGATGTCATTCTTCCTCCTACTACTACTCATGAAAGAACTGATTGATTTGAAGTTCAGGACAGATTCAGTGACCTGAGAGGAACACACAGGATGTTTCCTCTGCAGTCTTTCCGAGTTGACATTCTGCTATACCAGCTTGTAAGTGATTGCTAGATCAGAACTCATCCTCTCTCTCTCTTCTTTCATTTTTTTCCTCTTTTCTTCTCACCCATCCTTTGTTCATCTGTCTACTTGATACAAGTTCTGAAATGCTTGTTGTGTGCCAGGCACTGTGCTGGGATCAGCAAGATACAGGAAAATTGGCTCCACTGGTGGGTCATTTTCTGTCAAACAATCCCAGTGATGCAATAAACAAGAGCATGGCATTTTGAGCGTTGTCAGCATGAAGTGGCATCTAGCTCTGTGGGGACATGGTAGAATCTCTTTTTGACAGATGCTGAGGTCTCAAGGTCCCTGGTGCCAACTCTGTAACTGAGAGTGCACAATCAAAGTACTTCCTTCTGGAACATACTCCAACTTCCTTGTACCCTAATTTTTTCAGGTGAACCCATCTCTTTTTGGACTCCCCAGAAAGGCCCAAACATGTAATTCTTAGTACTATATAATTAATGTTAATGTCTGCCTGAACTGTCATTTCCTGAACAGTATCTTGAGGTGACTTTATTTGATCAGCAGCTGTCTGTCTCCAATTTCACAGGAGTTTATAAAAAGAAACTAGTTGCTCTTTAGTCAAAGCAATATTCTGGAAGAATATTTGTTTTGTCACAGAGTAATGTGAAAATATCTACTTATTACAGGAGCTGTCTCCAAAAAATATTGTGCTACAATAATCTGGAGTCTTGCCACATAGTTTTGTCTCTTCTGCAGAGTCAGTTAGGATGCAATTAGTAAATCTACAAAACGGATGAACGTCATCACTGTTTTAAAGGAAATAGAGTAAGGGCAGTTCTCAGCTTAAGGGATTTGCTAAAGAATATTTAAGACTGCAATAAAAAATGTTATAGCTTCTTAAACCTTACGATGTAAACATATTCCACGCTAGAAGCCAGCTTTGAAAGAACATTAATAGAATAACCCAAGTAATTGCTTTTATTAACTCAGACATACAGCTAGCAGAAAACACATCTTTGAACCTGTTATATGCCACAGAGTACAATGAGAAGTACAAAAAGTTCTATATGGCAACATTCCTGCCCTCAATTATTACCTAGAGAGATAAGAAAGAAATGTTACAGGAAAGGAAGACCTCCCCTATCAGTGGACTTGGGGAGGGGCATGCGTGAAGAAGGGGGAGGAAAGGTAGGATTGGGAGGGGAAGAGGGAGCGGTTTATGGGGAGGATACAAAGAGAATAAACTGTAATTAATAAAAATTAAAAAAAGAACACACCTAGACTCATTAAGACTTGTGAAAATGATCATAGTCCATAATCTGTGGAAAGGAATCATCAGTTTATATAATAAAAAGTTCTTAAAGACTCCCCCCCCAAAAAAAATGTTACTACAATCAATATACTGCCTTTTCTAAATTAGGAAGATGGAATATTTGTTCATTGGACATTTAACAAAAGAGTGATGAATTTTAAATTTGTTCTAGTACATTTTAAATCTTGGAACTAAGAAGTATTATTGACAATTTTGGCGGGGGAGGGGTGTCTGTGAAATATGTTCTTTTGAATGTTTAGCTTGTTTTGTTTGTACCTCTACCATCTGTCTTACAGAATATCACCTTCCACTGGAAGGGGACAAAGTCTGTAACAGCCAAGACTAGGAGCCATTGAGGGGTTGGCTAAGAGGTCAACAAGGGGCCTGCTCAGTTGGAGCTTCTATAGGGATTAACCTTGGAGGCCATTGGAATTCCTGTGGGCTTTGGGGACCCAGCAACAGAGTCTAGAGTTTAGTTTGTTAATGGCAAGGGAAAAGAAATATTTTTCATAGAAAATAGGATAATGGTGTGCTGGATAGTTTCATGTCAACTGGATACAAGCTAAAGTTATCTGAAAGGAGAGACTGTCAATTAAGAAAATACTTGCATAATGTGAGACTGACTGATCGTAAGCCTGTAGGGCATTTCTAAATAAGCAGTTGATGGGGGAGGGCCTAACCCATTGTGGATGGTACCATTCTCTGGGCTGGCTGGTCCTGGGTTCTACAGGAAAGCAGGCTGAACAAGCCATGGAAAACAGGCCAGCAAGCAGCACCCCTTTATGGCCTCTCCATCAGATCCGGCCTCCAGGTTACTGCCCTGTTTGAGGTCCTGTTCTGACTTGCTTCAGTGATGGACTACCACATGCAGGTGTAAGCCAAATAAACCCTTTGCTTCCCAACCTGCTTTTTGATCATGGTACTTTGTCACAGCAGTTGAAACCCTAACTAGTAAAAGTGAAATGGTGGCTTCCTTTAGAGTCACATGGGAAGTGGATAGAAGGACTGTGATTTTCCAACATAGGACCCTGAGCTTGATAAGGACAGGGCTTGTGTCTCTTGTTTACATTACATTCCCAGCACGTAGCAGTTTCTGGCATAGAATAAGCACTTTAAGGTATTTGTGGAACAAACAGGGAAAATGTGCGGATGCATGGATAAATGGACAAATAAAAGGCAAGTCGAAATAAGCAAACACATGTTTACAGCTTCTGGAACAGTGCTTGGAACATGGCTAGGTGATAATTTAACTGCTCACTAAATTATGACAAGAAACCACACATTCCACACCCAAGAGTGATAAGGAGAATTTAGTCATATATTTAAACTAGAATCAATCCTACCATTGCACGAGCCACAAGCGTCCCTGACCAGTCAGTTGACTCATGGGATGAGTGCTAAAACGGGTTTGCTTATGGTTATATGGTTTCTTGAAACCAGCATCCACCCATTTTGATTAACTACCCGAGTTCACACAGAATCAACAAAATGCAACCTTCTTTAGGAGAGAGTATACCTGTTACAAAGACACCTTTGCCCCAAATGGAGAGTACCATGCCCTGGAAATCCCACAGCTTGGAGGACTACCGGAAACATGTGCTTTTCTGTGGAACCGAAGTGATCCAGGTCAAGCCGTCTGGGGAGGGACCTGTTAGAGCTGTTGTTCTGCAGACAGGTGAGTGGATCCAACTTTTGCAAACTGAAACTGTGCTGGAGGTCGGGGGAGACTTGGAGATGGGAAATTTTGCTTAGGATTTTGGAGTTTTCCATATTCTGGTAATAGCAGCCATACTCTTTCCTAACCAGACCCTTTTGGTTCTAAGTTGCCATCACTTTACATTGAACATTCATTGAACCCTTATATGCGATGAATGACATGCACAGATGTTGGAAATTTCCCTAAAGGCTTGTGGCTGTGGGATTTTTTTTTCCTCAATGCTTCCTTTGAGTGTTTCTCTGCAAAGAAATTCCAATCACAACAACCCAGAAGGATTTTTTCATCTCCAAAAGTTGCTTGCTGGATACCGTCACCTGGGTGATCTGCAGACACTTCAGGGTCCAAGGTCTAGACATGACCTCATTGTCTTCAGTTGCCTTTCTATGAACCTCATTACATTTTGCCCAGCTGTTATTATCATCTTTCTCTTTCTTTCTGACCAAAGGACTCTGCTACTGCCTGCGGAGTCACGGTCCCCTTGCCTTCCCTGTCATGCTTGTCACTTACGCAGACTTCGTCATTTCAAGTCTGCGCTATCATACCAGAAACACTTTCTTGACTGTTTTCTTTCAGCTTTTGCTCTAATCTCTCTCTAAACTGTTACTCGGCCTGTCACCGCAGGCACATTTTCTTGGCTCAGTTCGCAGTAGTACATTCATATCATGCTCAGAATGTTTTCGCAGCTGTATTCATTTCCATTTTCACGTGAAATTACACAACCAAGGCCTCCCATGACCTAGCCCAGGCTCAGGGTATGTTTGTGCTACTACACACATCCATAGACCAAAAATAATCTTGCTTTTTGATACTGTGCTTTGATTTATGAATTCAGTTATGCTAGCTGAATACTGTTTTAATTTTAAAATATGGCTTCTGTGTTAAAAACAAGTTGGTGGACTTTAAAGCATCCCTCAGCCAGGTGTGTAAACAGAAACTAATGTTTTGGGGTTTTTTTTTTGTTGTTGTTACAGTTTATTCACTTTGTATGCCAGCTGTAGCCCCCTCCCCCACCCCCTCTCAATCCCACCCTCCCTTCCTCTTCTTCTCCCATGCCCCTCCCCCAGTCCACTGATAGGGTAGGTCCTCCTCCCCTTCCATCTGGCCACAGTCTCTCAGGTTTCATCAGGTTTCATTCAGACTTCTTTGTCTTCCTCTGTGACCTGGTAAGGCTTCTCCCACCTCAGGTGGAGGTGATCAAATGAGATGGAGATAGGACATCGAAAGAGGGAGAAAACAGGGAACAGGACAGGAGCCTATCACAGAGGGCCTCAGAAAGACTCCACCCAGCAGGGTAGCAAAACATATCCTGAGATGCATAGCCAAACTTTGGGCAGAGTGCAGGGAATCTTATGAAAGAAGGGGGAGATAGAAAGACCTGGAGACAACAGGAACTCCACAAGAGGAGCGACAAAACCAAAATATCTAGGCACAGGGGTCTTTCTGACTGGTACTCAGAAACTAATGTTTAAAGTCCTATAAAGCAATGATATTTTCATGTTAGCAAGAAGCTGAACTAAGAGACCATGGCTTTCTCTCAGTGCCTCCAATGAGCTTAGATAGTAGCTTAGAGGGAAACTAAGCTTCTCTTCTCCAAAGTCCAGAAAATCATGTTCAAGAAAACCAGCAAGAAATAGGGACAAGGCCCACTTTATTCTTATACAACTGACTCATACTTAAAACATAGAGGAGCCAACCATTTTAGTCAGCAAGTCAGACAGAAATGAACATTTACTAAATGTTATGAAAGTTAACAAACTAACATTTGCACCATTAGGTTATGGTATGATAGAAGAGACAGATGGATGTACTTACAATTAGCTTAGTTAACTAAGCTGTGGAGTGGTGAGAGATGCCATAGATATCCAAGTATTACGGGGAATAAATTACTCTTGGTTCAAGTATGGATGTAGGACTGAGGAAACACTCTTGGATGAGGTGTCATTTGAAACGAATCCTGATAGGGTGGGGGGGGTTAGGAAATAATATTAGAGCTAGAAAGATAGGCACAAAATTTAAAGTGCAAGGGTATTCTGGGACCACTGAATAGTTATGACAGTCTATCAAGATAGAAGTAGATGACATTGAATGGGACTTTCAGTAATATGCCTAGAACTTTGAGCTTCAGCCTACACACCTATGTTTTAGAGAAATCACTTGCCTTAGGCCTTCTGCTTCATTAAATCTTCAGTTATTTTCTCACCTGTATCTGTTTTCAACACATAACTGCTTTCTCAAAGTTTCTCTTGGCATCTCATTTTCTCTGGTCACCATTTTCAACTCCCAAGCCTGGTTTTTCCTAACTCTGCAGATGAACGGATGGTGTACTGTGGAGACCATGGAGGCTCCAACTCCCAGAACAAGAGGAATTAAACAGGGCTGAGTGGCTGCAACTGATTGTTCTCAGTGAGTTTTGGCAAGGAAGGCAAATACACCGTTAGGTCAGAGCGATGCTGTTTCCATCTCAGACTCTAGCGACATGGCCACCCACTGAGGTTTGGAAAGAAGCTGAGACCCTTACCCTCTGTGGTTGTCTTTCTAGGCTATAATACAGCAAAAGGGGACCTGGTGAGATCCATCCTCTACCCCCGACCTCTGAACTTCAAACTGTATAATGATGCCTTCAAGTTCATCGTGTTCCTGGCCTGCATTGGTGTTGTGGGATTTTTCTATGCCCTAGGTGTATACATGTACCATGAAGTAAGTACTGCAAGTAAGTCTTGCCACATAGCTTATCAAGGGCTTGACCTAACTCCAGAGGGCTAGGTAAGATTGACTTTAGATCCCACAATTCTGTGAATCAACGCTGTCCAAAAGAATTTTCTCAGGTTGTAGGAATATTCTATTTATACATCTCCAGCATGAAAAGACTTGGCTGGAAATACAGCTAGCTCAGTGGCAGAGTGCTTGCCTGGCATGTACAAGGTTCTGGGCTTCATATCCACAAATAAACACACACACACACACACACACACACTGTTGTACAGTTCATTGACTACTTCACTATTTGGTTTGTAATGAGAGCTCGCTCCAGTCATGACATGGAAAATAGGCAAGCCCAGAGAGCTTAATAAGAAATACATGTTTTTCAACACCCACTTAATTAGATGAGAAAAATGAACACAACACAGAAAAATATAAGTGCCTTCTAGAACTGATAAGCAATTAAGGGAGAAGTCCAGCAGGGTAGGAAGAGGTCAGAATGAAGGGCATCTATTTCAATTTTTTAAAATTTATTATAATTTAGTCACTTTGTATCCCAGCTGTAGCCTCCTCCTTCATTCCCTCCCAATCCTATCCTCCCTCCCTCTTCTCCTCCCATGTCCCTTCCCCAGTTCACTGATAGGAGAGGTCCTCCTCACCTTCCATCTGACCCTAGCCTATTAGATTTCATCAGGACTGTCTGCATTGTCTTCCTCTGTGGCCTGGTAAGGCTGCCCCCACCCCATCAAGGGGAGGTGATCAAAGAGCCAGCCACTGAGTTCATGTCAGAGACAGCCCCTGTTCCCATTACTATGGAACCCATTTGGAGACTGAACTGCCATGGGCTACATCTGTGCAGGGGTTCTAGGTTATCTCTGTGCGTGGTCCTTGGATGGAGTATCAGTCTCAGGAAAGACCCTTGTGCCCAGATATTTTGGTTCCTTGTGGAGCTCCAGTCCCCTCCAGGTCTTTCTATCTCCCCCTCCTTTCAAAAGATTCCCTGTACTCTGCCCAAAGTTTGGCTATGAGTCTCAGTATCTGATTTAATACCCTGCTGTGTAGAGTCTTTCAGAGGCTCCTGTAAAGAGGCTCCTGTCTTGTTCATTGTTTTCACCCTCTTCTGATGTCTATCCCGTTTGCCTTTCTGAATGAGGATTGATCATATTACCCAGGCTCCTCCTTCTTGCTTAGCTTTTTTAGGTGTATAGATTTTAGTATGATTATCCTATATTATATGTCTAATATCCACTTATATGTGAGTATATACCATGTGTGTCTTTCTGCTTCTGGGATACCTCACTCAGGATATTTTTTAGTTCCCACCATTTGCCTGCAAATTTCATGATTTCCTTGTTTTTATTTGCTGAGTAGTATTCCATTGTGTAAATATACCACGATTTTTGTATTCATCCCTCAACTGAGGTACATTTAGGTTGTTTCCAGATTCTGGCTATTATGAATAGAGCTGCTACGAACATGATTGAGCAAATGTCCTTGTTGTATACTTGAGCATATTTTGGATATATTCCTAGGAGTGATATAGCTGGATCTTGTGGTAGTATTATTTCTAATTATCTGAGAAAGTGCCAGATTGATTTCCAAAGTGGTTGTACAAGTTTACATTCCCACCAGCAATGGAGGAGGGTTCCCCTTTCTCCACATCCTCTCCAGCATGTGTTGTGACTTGAGGTTTTGATGTTAGCCATTCTGATGGATGTAAGGTGAAATCTCAGGGTCATTTTCCTGATGACTAAGGACGTCGAGCATTTCTTTAAGTGTTTATCTGCCATTCAATATCCCTCTTGACGAAGATGCCAAAACCATTCAATGGAAAAAAGATAGCATCTTCAACAAATGATGCTGGTCTAATGGGATGTCTACATGTACAAGAGTGCAAATAGATCAATACTTATCACCCTGCACAAAACTAAAAGTCCAAGTGGATCAAAGACCTCATAATAAAACCAGACACACTAAACCTGTTAGAAGAAAAAGTGGGGAAGAGCCTCGAACTCATTGGCACAGAAGACAACTTCCTGAACAGAACACCAACATCACAGGCTCTAAGAGAAACAATCAATAAATGGGACCTCATGAAACTGAAAAGCTTCTGTAAAGCAAAGGACACTGTCGTCAGAACAAAATGACAGCCTACAGACTGGGAAAGGATCTTCACTAACTGGGGAAGGATGGCACCAATGTCTGGCAGAGGGCTAGTATCCAGAATATATAAAGAACTCAAGAAGTTAAACAGCAACAAATCAACTGATCCAATTAAAAAATGGGGTACAGAGCTAAAAAGAGAATTCTCAATCGAGGAATATCGAATGGCAGAGAAATACTTGAAGAAATGCTCACCATCCTTAGCTATCAGGGAAATGCAAATCAAAACGACCCTGAGATTTTACCATGCACCCATCAGAATGGCCCTAAGATCAAAAACTCAAGTGATAACACATGTAACGGGGTCTTGATTGCCACATCTAGCTTTAACATTTTCCATGCAGTTTTTAAAGCGTTATTCCCAAGCAACCCCAAACACTACATAAGTGGCTTTGCCTATGCTTTCTGTTTGCTGTCTGGAGCAGAACTAAGCATTTACTTTTCCTTTTTGGAGCTGTTGCATACTTTTCTTTAAGCAACAGGGTACCAAGTTCATGTGTGTGCTTCCTTTCACTGGTAGTCAGGGAGGGAGGGGTTGTCATTTGTGACCTCTGAGGGTTTCGCTGGTGGTGAGAGTTCATTCTGCTGTGCATTCATGTGATCCCCTACACATGCTGGGATCCCACTTATAGGCCAGTCAAGGAGAAGAGGAAATTATAAAGCATGGGTGAGAAGCTGTTCAGAACCTTGTCCAGATTGGTGGTACCAATGAATGCTGGGTGTTTGCAAAATGTGTGAGGGACCAGGATATTGATAGATGATGATGTAATCCCCAGAACTACTGGTCAGTGCTCACAGTAAAAATCTAATCTCTGAACAGTCATTTCAAACCGACATAAGGCTCCAGGGAGGGAGCCCCAAGAGTTCTAGTGCATTTGTCACTAGTAGAATGGAATCTGGAAAGAACTAGCCAGAAGGTCATGGCCCAGGATGTCATGCAGTGTGCCAGTCTGACTTGGAGAGCAGAAGTACCAATTAGAAAAGGAAAGTACAAGTTTATATTCCCAGGATACAGCTATACCACTCCTAGGCATATATCCAAAATATGTTCAACTATACAACAAGGACATTTGCTCAATCATGTTCGTAGCAGCTCTATTCATAATAGCCAGAAGCTGGAACCAACCTAAATGTCCCTCCACAGAGGGACATTTACACAATGGAATAGTACTCAGCAATTAAAAACAAGGAAATCATGAAATTTGCAAGCGAATGGTGGGAATGAGAAAACATCATCTTGAGTAATCCAGAAGCAGAAAGACACACATGGTATATACTCACTCATAAGTGGATATTAGCCATATCATATAGGATAAACATACTAAAATCTATACTCCTAAAGAAGCTAAACAACAAGAGAGACCCTAGGGAAGATGATCAATCCTCATTCAGAAGGACAAATGCGATAGACACTAGAAGCAGGAGAAGATGGGGAACAGGACAGGAGCCTACCACAGAGGCCTCTGAAAGACTACTGATCGAGGTATCAAAGCAGAGGCTGCGACTCATAGCCAAACTGTGGGCAGAGTGCAGGGGATCTTAGGAAAGAAGGGGTACATAGAACTGGAGGAGACAGAAGCTCCAAAAGGAGACCAACAGACAAAACAAAACAAAACCTGAACCCTGGGGTCCCGCAGAGACTGATACCCCAACCAAGGACAATGCATGGAAAGGACATAAACCCCCGGCTCAGATGTAGCCTGTAGACTCAGTCTCCAAGTGGGTTCCATAATAAGGGGAAGAAGGGCTTTCTCTGGCATGAACTCAGTGGCTGGCTCTTTGATCACCTCCCCCCTGGGGGGTGCACACTTACCAGGCCACAGAGGAAGACAATGCAACCAGTCTTAATGATACCTGATAGGGTAGGTTCAAATAGATGGGGAGGAAGACCTCACCTATCAGTGGACTAGGGCAGGGGCATAGGGGGAGAAAAGGGTGGGATTGAGAGGAGAAGAGGGAGGGGGCCACAGCTGGGATACAAATTGAATAAATTGTAATAAATGATAATAATAAAAAATTAAAAAGAAAAGCAAAGTAAACCTTGGCACATCCTGGAAGTGAACATTTCCTCGACAGAGCTCAACATGCAATCCACATCAAGGCTGGAGGTTAGACCTCCTGGGTCAAAAACTTTGGCTCTGTGGCAGTTGCTGTGTGCATTGCTTCAGGATTAGATGCGTTTCAGTCTGCAGGATCAAAACACCTCTGTGTGAGTAGCTGGAGACAGTGGAGAAAATAGTGGTTGTAGGAAGCATGTGAATAATGTTATCTGTTGCAGACCTGTGTGTGCCATAGTGCGAAAACCTAATATCAGTAATGGCTTCCCCAGAGCTAAGAACACACCAAGGTGCTGTGACCTTGGCAGCTTTGGTCCCAGTGTTTGTCAGGTCACTGAGTACTGCTTCTTCTCCAGACAGTGAACTGGGCTTTAGACTTTCAGACAAACAAGGATTCAACGGTGATGAGTCACAGCTCCTGTGCCCAAGGAATTAGCCAGCTGGTGAGGGGGGAGAGATTTCAAAACTAATGCCAAGCTTTGGAGTGAACTATTATGACCTAAGACCAGCCCACGTGAGCAGTGTGGTGCCCGTGTGAGCCCCTGAGAGTTCAGAGGGAGTATGGAGGTGAGAGCTGGGTGTTCAGGTGGAGGAAAATTGAGTGATGAAAGGTCAGGGAGACTTGGAACAGAGGTCCAAAAGGCCATCTTTGTTATATAGCAGGGACACTATGTGCATTTTTTAGGGACAGTGAAGAGACCAGCTACTGAGAAAGCCAACTCACCAGAATTCTCTGAGCCGAGATCTGGGGTTCTCAAGCGTTACAGGAGGCAGCAGGGAGAAGGCTGGAAGGAAGGTGCCATCTTGTCCTGCTGGGCTAGCCTGTGTGTGTCCTTCTCCTGCCTCCAGGTTCCTCCGAGAGAAACCGTAACCATGGCTCTGATCCTCCTCACCGCTCCCGTTCCTCCCGTGCTCCCAGCGGCCCTGACCATAGGCAATGTGTATGCCCAGAAAAGGCTCAAGAAGAAGAAGATTTTCTGCATCGCCCCACAAAGAATCAACATGTGTGGCCAGATAAACCTCGTGTGCTTTGACAAAGTGGGTTCCAAACTTTCCAGGATGGCAGTTGATGGTTTTGATGTGCAGGAGGCGAGATTTGCTTTGCCTCGAGGACAGCCTATCCTGGCAGGGAGGGCATGGTGGTGTTCACTCCTAGAGGGGGCACCATAGGAAGCAGAGAGCATAGGAGCAGAGAGACTGGCAGTGGAGGTGGCCAATTACCTTCAAGACCTATGCCAGAGGTTCTACAACCTTCCCCGAATGTTCAAACACAGTGTCCGCAGGTATTCAAACACATGAGCCTATAGGAGAGAGTTAACATTCAAACCACAACAGATGGGAAGTAGGGGAGCTAGAACGGGCCACCTGGGGACAACTGAAAAGACTTGTTCATAGTCTTATGTCTGGAGAGTTGAGGAGAAGCTCCATGAGGAGACCTGGCACTGCTGTGCCCAGGTGAAAGCGGCCTGTCTGTTAGATTATGTTACTTTCACTTTCCATTCCTTTTTTATCTGGCAAAAAAAAAACAACAAAACAGTGCTCATTCTCTATCAGATAGAAACTGGAGTTAGCTGAGCAGCAGTTTGGCTTTAGATTCACGGTCAGATTCCAGCTCCATGCTTTCTGAGAGTGTCTATTCTCATATGTCCAACAGTCTCACAAGTGTCTAGAATACAGGAGGGCATTGTCTAAACCATGTCCCCTACATAATTTCCCCCAGAGGCTTTTATTTTACTTCCTGTGTGACACTTTTCTCTGCACCTTCATACCATCATCTGCTTGACGGCCAGAGGGGCTGCCTCTCTACCTGATCGAGCATGTCAAAACGAGGGCTCTAGCCCTGACTTCCAAACGAAGTGTCTCCATTGCTATTTCATGTAAAGAGCTTAAACTATGATCACACAGGATATTGTAACAGAATCCCCCACAATTAATTTTCAATCAGTGTTATATCACAGGGTTTCTGAAAGTATTTGCTTATCTCTTTCTCTCGATTTGTTAGATGATCTGTAAGACAGATTTTTCAATTCAGCCTGAGCTTGGGCTTGAATGTTATGATAAAGGTCTTTCTTTTTCCGTTCTATTCTTTTTAGATTAGAACTTTAACTATAATTTCATTTTCTTTCTGTTTGGGGTTATTTTTGTTGTGTGAGGTCATTTTCACATGGAGAAATAACATGGTCTCATTTCTCTTACCCTGCTGCCAAATCTCTCTGTGTCCATGCACAACACATTGATGCTTAAAAGCATACCCCCCCCCAAAGAAAACATCTCAGTTTGATTAAGCTGCTAATTCTTTCTGAAATGGAACAACCCAAGGGGATTTGGATGGTGAACATGCAGGTTGGTGCCTTAGAGAAAGTGGGAGGGAAATGCAGCAAATTACTACTTTACAAAAGTCACCCTTAAGGCATGATTCCTCCGAGCAT
Organism: Pachyuromys duprasi; assembly: GCA_028658305.1. NCBI lineage: Eukaryota > Metazoa > Chordata > Mammalia > Rodentia > Muridae > Pachyuromys > Pachyuromys duprasi. Next base: position 50,183,803 of record CM053753.1, on the reverse strand, counting down.
GCTGTCTCTCTTTGGGGAAAGCTGAATGAATTTGAGAAAGAAGGATTCTCTAATTCTTTTAATTTGGAGACCCAGAGTGGGCTTTACCTTCCCACATGCCTCGTGGAACTCACCTATATCCCTGCTGGTGGAGGAAGGCTTTCTGGGTTCTAGTTTAGTCTTCCAGCCTGTGGACCACTGTCTTCTCATGGAGTGCAGTTATCTGGTTCTCCTGTGCTTGCTCAGTTGTGAGGAGGAGAGCCTTGTAAACCCATGTCTGTAAATCATCACACCAATATGATGTGTTGTTATGACAGACGGTGTCATCCAATAGGAGGCTAGGAAGCCCAGCGTTTTCTATGGAGATGGCTTTAAATAGCTCACGGGGGAGCTGCTGATGTCTGTACTGCCTGACCTGTTCAGGAACAACAGCAGAAACTCTACTCGATCTGAGTGGTTAGGGTAAAGCTGAGAGTCCACAGGGCATGCAGCTAATGAATAGCTGGGACATGGAAAGTGGTATAATAGACTCGTTTCTATTTGCTTTATAGGTTATATTAACTGACAAATATTTTTCATAACACAGAGTATCTCATGACCATTTTTCTCTTGGTCTGATTATAAAAATCACACTGACAGGCATTAATTAATGTTTGTAATTGGCATTTCATTCCTGTTTCTGGGCTGAATGTTCGTTATCAACATTTTATTGTGATCTGAATGGTTACTGTACTGGCTATCATTTTAGAAAATTATGGTGAACCAAACTGCTGAGAGTCTTGGACTAACTGGTCTTGGAAAGAGGGGGAAAAAAACAACTATGTTCTGTTTTGAAAAGACATCAGGTGCCCACTGCAGAGTCAGCTGTGAGGTGGCTCCTGCTGAATTTCCACTTACGGAGGCTTTCTATAGCAACAACGGCAGACAGGACAACATGCAAGCTGAGTTTAAAAAAAGCTTTGCACAGTATCACATAGACACTGGAACCCCCTGGCCAGATGATTATTGCCAAGATGTTGGATGACTGGATATGCTGTAGTTTTTTTTTTTTTTTGACACTTAGATTTTGTTTAAATTATGACATCAGAGCATTATCTATTCTGCTGAAAATCAATTATAACTTTTTATTCAGACAGGAACTCTCACGGAAGATGGGCTGGACCTCTGGGGAACTGTCCCTACTGCTGCTAACTGGTAGGACTCTAAGAGGATGTGCGGTGGGAGGCTGCTGTGGTGAAGTTCAAATCCATCTTTGCGAAGCTTGAGGAATGAGAGTCACACTGGCTCCCAATTATTTTAACTTGTTTAATTAAATGTGCCCCAAGTCAGACAAAAGATAAATAAGAAAGCAGATCTGCAGATTCAACATGAAAAAATGGAACAGAAGGAGGTAGATGAGTAAGGAGGCAAATGAGTAAGAATCAAGACTATGCTTAATTAAAAATCATAAGGCTTCCCGTGGCTGGGCAGACAAGTGTGTTCAGAGACCCAGAAAGGGGCTTCATTGCTTCCCTGTGGAGCTCACAGTCTAACAGCATGAAGACACGAGAATGGTCTCACCTTCAGTGTGTAGCACATGCCATAACAGTTATTACTATGAACACAGAAAAATCAGAATGGAGACAGAACAGTAATTTTTTGATATAACATGTAGCTTTGATTTTTGTGACACATGATGATTGAAGGAAGAAAGTGATTTTGAAGTTTAGCGCATCAATGATGGCTCTCTGAAAATGATGGCATACGAGGTGGAATTTTAGAAGCACACTTTACAGACCTGGACTAAAGGCTGTCAAGGTAAAGCAAAGAAGATAACCATTCAGATACATACCTCAGAGCAGAGCAGGAGAGGGAAGAGTGAGCCCCGCCCCTTCCTGCTGAGGTATGCCTTTGTCAGACAGGGTTCACCAAGCTAGGGATGGAGCTAGGTGCAGCACAGGCACAGTGCAGTGTTACAGGAGATGTCCCAGGCTGAGCACAGGGAATAGCTTGATTTCTAACTCTATTTATGTATGTTTGCATGTGCCTATTCAGACATATGGATTAGGCCTCTGTCCAGAGGAGCAGGGTGCCTGGACCACAGGCATGAAGGAGGAAGATGGACTTGGAACTCCTATCTTCTTCCTGTGACCTTAGTATTCTGATGCTTTTAAGGGGTAGAATCAACCAAACTTAAACACTGTTCAGTTCGAAAATAGGAAGGGATGAAGGTAAATGATGCCATGTTATACTGTCAATGAGGAAGAAGAGGCATCAGTGGCAGGATGTGTGGACTAGAAAGAAGTTTCAGGAAATGGTGGTAGACTCCAAGGAATGGAGTAATGAGGATCAGTTCAAAGCCTCTGCTTGCTTTCAGTTGATTGGACCACTAAATAGGCTTCCTCCTTTCCCAGTTATCTCATAAATCCAGAGATTTCTTCCTTACAGTATATGGCTGCTTAGAGAGCTTTCTGGATTTATATGCAATGTCACAAAAGTCCACGAGATTATATCCAAGGCCTCCTGAAATTTGGTTCTTGATTGGCCTGTGTTAGTCTATGTCAAAAGGAAAATCCACATCCAACACAAAGAAAAGTTAGGTAAACATTACTCTGCAGGTAGACTGCTATTGCTGAAAACTGAAAAGCCCAAGCAAGCAGAGGGCCACGAACAGAAAATTCCCTGAACAAGTAGAGACAAAGCAAGAAGCTTAGTCTAGAATTAGGGCATGAAGGATATTGGTAGATCAACAGCTGTAAGGTGAAATAGAGCTAGGACAAGTAACCTTGATTATCAGGTGACTCAGCACGTGTCTGAGTATGATCCCTTTCACCCCCCAAAAATCTGTATGCAGCCCGGGGCACCTAGGTACAAAAACCATATATAAAAACCAAACACTTACTGATAATGAATCATAAATTTATTTTAAACCTATGCTTTATATATACACAATTTTATGGTGTATTAAAGACAAAAGCAAATTTATATAGCAACAAGGTAAATGTTCTTGTTTTTAAGTAATGAATTAAATCTTGGCTGAATATTTGATACAGTAGGAGCATGCTCAGGTTTCTCAGATTTTATGAGGTTTTCTTTTAACATTTAAAAGGATTTTTTAAAAATTATTTTAAGTGCCTGTTTGGGTCCTGAGCATAGGCATGTGCACTATATGTGAACCTGGTATCCACGAGGCTCAAAAGAGATCCTCCTGAATTGTTACTGCTAGCTGTGAGTGAGCTGTCGAATGGGTTCTGGAACCTGCGCTCAGGCCCTCTCCAGAATCTTGATCAGTGTTTTGATCTTGTAATTGTCAATACTGAGAATGTTGCCTTATGTAAATACATACCACGAAAGAACAGAAGTATGTTTAGGGCCTTATCAGAAACTGTTACACATTCAGTCCTGATTCCAAGCCAATGTTCATTGAATGCTTTTGATAATGAAACTCAAGTTTCTGACAAATCAAATAGCAAATTTTAAACCAAACATTCTGATAGGAAACCACTGAAAGGTACACTTATTTAGTACATGCTAAGGAATGGCAGTAAGAAAATGTTAAAAGTCATTTTCCATGATTAAACCATCATGTTCTGTAGCTGAAAGTTTGGTGTGCATAGTACAGACACTGCAATTTACAATGTTACAGTAGTTTATGTTCTGAGCCAAGGTATTCTGGGCTTTGTTCCTTGATTCTGCCTGGTGTACTGGTGTGCACTGTGCAACCTGGGCATGCTGTGTGAACAGAGCCAAAGCTGCAGTGAAGCCATAGGAGGCAACATGGGAAATAAAATAAAATACCTTGGATTCCTCCCACATTTGATTTTGGATTAGTTTGTGGTTGTTGACATTCAGGAACATTTTACTGCTGTCATAATTTTCACAGCCTCCACATTTATTCACTCGGTCCTATATGGGTTGTACCCAGAGTTTAGGAAGCAGTGCCTTGGAATAGGAAAAGTCACTGAAGGGGCAAAGGGTAAGAGTCAGCTAAGGAGGAAATCATGAAATTCGCAGGCAAATGGTGGGACCTGGAAACTATCATCCTGAGTGAGGTATCCCAAAAGCAGAAAGAAACATATGGTATATACTCACTTATATAAACCTATAGGATAGGAAGTTCAAGCTGAAATCTACGCACCTAGAGAGGATATACAAGAAGGAGGACCCAGATTGGTATGATCAATGCTTGTTTGAATGAACAAATGGGATGGACATTGAGTGGAGGAGAAAACAAGCAACAGA
>CM053753.1:50140393-50179103 GCA_028658305.1 Pachyuromys duprasi | reverse complement strand
GGGACATGTACTCTGTTGTGGGCTCTGTGTGCCCAGCTCTGTGCTCTGTGCTAGAAGCTGTGAGCACTGCAGGCTGGTCGCCGCTCTGGTCTGGAGGCTTGGCACCTCACTTTGTGCCAGAGACTGAGTGTCCTGGTTTGAGATCGCGGCTGGGGACACTGCTCTGGTCTGTCTGGAGGCTCCACACTCTGACCTAGGCTTGCTGCTTAGGGCTCCCCTCTGGTATGGGATCTTGGTGCCTCCTTCTGAGCCAGGGGCTGTTCACCCCAGTCTGGGATGGTATCTGGGGACGCCTCAGTCTGGACTGGATACTATATGCCCTGGTCCAGGATGGCGGCTTGCAGCACTGAGGGAGGTTGCACGTTCAGATCAGGGCTGTGCGCAACTGGTCACCCGGAGTTTTTCCAGGGATTACCTGGGTGTCCCTAGGAATTTCCCACTTGATTTCCTCACCATAGGAATTCTCTCACCTGGCCATCACAAACACTGGTGTTTTAGGTCCCAGATTTCATTCTCCTGGTCGCTGAGCCGACACTGCTGTCCTACTCCTCAGACACAGTGTCCTCCCAGTTGATCTTGGATCAACTTGGTATTTGTTCTTTTTGCTGGCCTTTAGGACTTGCTGATTTGTTGAACTGGGTATGTTTGACACTTTCCTAATTTTTAATTATTTATCTGTTTTTATGGTATTTTCTTTTTCTTGTACTCTCATGTGGTGACTCTTCCTCTTTTGTATATAGAATTCTTATAAATATCTTCTGTAATTCTGGCTTAGTGGCTATGAAATATTTCAGTTTGTACTTATCTTGGGATATCTTGTTTATTCTTTAAGTTCAAAAGTAAGTCTACTGGTTGTAATAATTTCAGTTTTCAGTTCTTTAATTCAGGACTTGAAATACTTCCTATACTGCTTTCCAGGGTTTGGGACTTTCTGCTGAGAAGTTTGTTATTCTGATAGTATTATTGTTGCAATTAAGTTCTTATTGTTCTGTTGTTTTAACATGTTAATGTCAATCTATCTTGATGATTTTTTTTCAGTCAGGTCAAGTTAGGGTTCTAAATGGTATACATATACACATATACACAGACATCATATACATATTCTTAAACTTAGGGAATTGAGTCCTATAATTTTATTAAATAGTTCTTCTGTGCTTCTGTTCTTCTACACAGTATGAATATCTTAAGTTTTCCCTCTTGATCGTGTCCTGGATTTCCTTCAAGTTGTGATCATGTCTTTTTTTTTTAAATTACTATCTGAATGTGACATTTTCTTGACCTGGTGGTGCTTTCCAGTGTGTTTGTGTTTGTACAGGGATGTGTGCAGGGAAGAGGACAACATTCAGTATCGCTCTTTACCTTCTACCTAATCTTCCTGTTTGCAACTGTTTGCAACGGGCTATCTAGCCTACCTGCTTCTTCTGTAGATTTTCCTTTCTCTGTCTCCTATCTAACTGTAGGTGTGCTGAGTTTGCAAGTGGTACTCTGTCTATCTTTATGTGGATTCTGGACTCAAGTCCTCATTCCTGGCAACAAGTACATTACCAATTGATCTAGCTCCCCAGACTCTAAAATAATTTTCTTGTTTCATTCAGCTGCTTTTTTAATCCTTCATGAAGTAACTGAACAGTCTTTTTTTAATTTTTATTATTTATTATTAGTTACATTTCATTAACTCTGTATCCCAGGTGAATCCACTACCTCATTCTCTCCCAATCCCACCCTCCCTCCTTCATCTATTCCCTGCCCCTTTCCAAGTCCACTGATAGGGGAGGACCTCCTTCCCTTTCATCTGACCCTGGTTTATCAGGTATCTTCAGGACTGGCTGCAAAGTACTTCTCTGTGACCTAGGAGGGCTGCTCTTCCCTTGCAGGGTAGGGAGGTCAAAGATGTCAGAAATAGTCCCTATTCCCCTTACTAAGGTATCCACTTGGATACTGAGCTATCATGGGCTACAGGCGAGCAGAGGTTCTAGGTTGTATCCATACATGGTAAAGTTGGAGAAACAGTCTCATAACAGAACCCTGTGCCCAGATATATTTGGTCCTTGTGGAGCTCCTATCCCTTGAAGATCATATTAATTCTCCCTTCCCTGCCGTTTGCTGAAGGTTTAGTTATGAGTCTCAGTTTCTTCTTTGATACAATGCTAGGTAGAGTCTTTCAGATCAATGGAACTGAATAGAAAACCCAGAAATAAACCCACACACCTATGAGTACTTGATTTTTGACAAAGAAGCCAGAACCATTCAATGGAAAAGAGTCACCATCTTCAACAAATGGTGCTGGTCCAACTGGATGTCTACATGCAGAAAAATGAAAATTGATACATGTTTACCACCCTGCACAAAACTAAAGTCCTCAACATAAAACCAGATACTCTAAATAGGTTAGAAGTAAAAGTGGGGAAGAGCCTAGAACTCATTGGCACAGGAGACGACTTCCTGGACAGAACACCAAAGCACAGGCTCTAAGAACAACAATCAACAAATGGGACCTCATGAAACTGAAAAGCTTCTGTAAAGCAAAAGACACTGTTGTCAGAACAAAACGACAGTCTTCAGACTGGGAAAGGATCTTTACCAATCCTATATCTGACAGAGGGCTGATATCCAGAATATATAAAGAACTAAAGTTAAAAAGCAATAAATCAAGCAATCCAATTTTAAAATGGGATACGGAGCTAAACAGAGAATTCTCTGTAGAGGAATATAGAATGGCAGAGAAACACTTAAGGAGATGCTCAATGTCCTTAGTCATCAGAGAGATGTAAATCAAAATGACCCTGAGATAAACAACAACAACAAAAAACCCAGGGTAAGATGATCAATCCTCACTCAGGAAGACAAATGGGATGTAGGACAAAACAAGTAACAGGACAGGGTACTACCACAAAGGGCCTCTGAACCGTCTTAAAAGTAGGATTTTGAATCATTTGTCTGGCATTTCAGTGACTTATTAGTTTTTATTTTTTAGGTATTGGGGAACTGTAAGCTTTTGGAGGTGTTGGTTTGTTTTTACTTGTAACTTTCAGGTCTATTTGGGTAGACACATCTTTCATGGTTTTTCCCATCTTTTGTTCATTTCATGTGAGTCTTCTTACTGAATAGTTTTCTCTTGAACTTATAATCTCAACTATTTAAATGAAAGAAACAAAGAACACTAGTAAAAACAATGATTTGTCAACAATCAGGTAATAGAGTAAAAGAGCAATTAGATGAATTATTTATATCTGAATAAAGTTAAAAAATAAAAGCTATTATTATGACAAAGTAGGTGTTCAATGATAATAAAGACTAGAGATATTAATAACTAAGAAGTGGAAAACAAAAGGAAGTGAAGGAGGAATAGGAAGCAAAGCACATAGGTTTAAGTTTTGAGAAATAAGAGAGAACAGAATAGAATAATTGCAGACAAAGAATAATCATAAAGCCAAATCACATGACATCAATACGGAAACAAAAAAAATAGCAAAGCAAAAAAAAATAAAAATAGTATAATAGTAGCCAACATTTTTCCTTGATGAAATGAATGTAGATTCTTCTACTTCTGGAATGTCTTTGAAGCTTTCACTGCTGGTGGAAAAGCAACTGATATCTCCCTGATGTTCAGATAGGCTGGGGCAGAATGGCTTTATACTTTGCTTCCTATGTATCTTCCCTGCTTCATTCAGTTCTTGTGTGGGAATGACTGGAGAGTTGTTTCCTGCTGCTTAGAATTAGTATCTCTGACCAAGGACCATGTATGGATGTAACCTAGAACCCCTGCTTGAATGTAGCAAATGGTAGCTCAATATCCAAGTGGGTACCCTAGTAAGGGGAACAGGGACTATTTAGGACATGAACACAATGGCTGGCTCTTCGACCCCCTCACCCACAAGGGTGGAGCTGCCTTGGTAGGCCACAGAAGAGGACATTGCAGCCATTCCTGAAGAGGCCTGATAAGCTAGAGTTAGAAGGAAGGGGAAGAGGACCTCCCCTATCAGCGGACTTGGAAAGGGGCAGGGAAGAGATGAGGGAGGGATGGGAGTGATAGGGAGGGAACGCAGGAGGGAGCCATGGCTGGGATACAAAGTACATAACCTGTGATTAATATTAAATAAAAATGTAAAAAAAAAGTATCTCTGGCCCTCATCATGTTGTGTCTTCTTAGTTGCTGTCCTTCCTTTCTGCAATGCTGGTTGGTCATACTTTCCATTGAATATTTCATTGTCTAAGACTGAGGCAGATACATGTTTGTACTTTCTTTTGCAGTTTGATATTCTTGTGTTTCCAGTGTTTGGGATGCTTTTCTGCCAATGTCTGCAGTTTGTGCAAGTTTGTGTTCAAGTCACCTCTGTTTTCTTGTGTATAGAAGTTCTAAGGGCAGTCAGACACTTAGTGGAGGGAACAGGAGGAATGTAATCGTCCTGAACAGTCTGATGTCTCTAGAGGAGAGGATGGGCTGCAGAGCAGTGGTTCTCAACCTGTGGGTTGTGACCCGCTTGTGGGTTGGGTCACCCTTACATGGGGGCCACCTAAGACCATTTGAAAACACAGATATTTATATCACAATTCATGACAGTTGCAAAATTACAGTTCTGAAGTAGCAATAAAAATAATTTTATGGCTGGGGGTCATCACAGCATGAGGATCTGTATTAGAGGGTCACAGCATTGGAAAGACTGAGACCCACTGTTGTAGAGTATTCTAGTTTTATTTCTAGATTTCATTTCTAGGGGTTTTTGCTTTGTTTCTACTTGTGATTTGCAAGTCTATTTGGGCAGATGTATCTTTCTTTCATGGTTTTACCCATCCTTTGCTCATTTTGTTTCATGGTGGGTCTTCTTACTGAGGTCATGCCTAAGACCATCAGGAAACACAAGTATTTATATCACAATTCATAACGGTAGCAAACTTACCGTTATGACATAGCAACCAAAATAATTTTATGGAACTTTCCTAAATGGTCGCAGCATTGGGAAGGCTGAGAACCACTGGTATAGAGCATTCTCGTTGTATGTCTGCTGCTGTGATAAAAATATCCTCACCAAAGCCAAAATGAAACAAACAAACAAACAAAAAAACATGAACTCAATGGCGGGCTCTTTGACCTCCTTGCCCCCAAGGGAGGAGCAGCCCTGCTAGGCCACAGAGGAGGGCTCTGCAGCCAGTCCTGAAGAGACCTGATAAACCAGGGTCAGATGAAAGGGGAGGAGGTCCTCCCCTATCAGTGGACTTGGAAACAGGCAGGGAGTAGAGGAGGGAAGGAGGGTGGGATTGGGAGGGAATGAGTGAGGGAGCGGGATACAGCTGGGATACAGAGTTAATAAAATATAACTAATAATGAAAATTTAAAAAAACACTAACAACAAAACAAACAACTTAGGGGAAAAAGAGGTTTGTTTCAGCTTACAATTCTAGGTTACAGCTCATCAGTGAGAAGTCAAGACAGAAACTTCAAATAGCCTGTTACATGACACCCACAGGCAAGAGCTGAGAGAAATTAAATACACGCTCACATGCTTGCTTGTTTGTATTCTCGTTGATTTTTCCCATTGTTGTGCAGCTCAGATTCTCCCGCTTAGGGGATGGCGCTTCTGGAAGTGAGCTGGGGCTTCCCATATAACTTAATTAAGACAGTCCCTATAAGCATGGACACAGGCCAACCCAATAATCTGTCCCTTGTTGAGACTCTCTTCTTAGATGATTCTATATTTGTCAAATTAATAATTAAAGCTAACCATCGTATCATACAGAGTTTCTTTCAGAATCAGTTTTCTCCAGCCCCTGCCAATGAGGTAGAGAGCGACACTGTGGCCCAACCTTGTCTAGCATCTGCCCCTGCAGTAACTATGTTATGATTATAACATTATGACTATTATAACATAATCATACTACAACAATATCAATATTAACATGATAATATTAATAAGTACTACTACTAATAATGTATGAATATTCTTTGGAAGAGTTCTGATCTTATCCTATCAGGATCTATCAACCTTTGCTCTAAGGAATCTGTTAAAGAGTACTACATGCTATAGGAGCCCATAAACTCATAATTTGGAGAAGTGCTCTTCAAACAAAATTAAATGTAGTTTTTGAATAAGGATCTTCTTTAATATGTTTCTTTAATATTCAAGAGAGGATGTGGCACACAGTATTCACCAAACCCATTTAACCCTGAATCCTTCTAGATAGAACATAAGATGATACCAGTGTTCCCAGACATCCTTGAAGAAACAGGAGTCTAACTCAGACTTCCAAATATGGCTAACAAACACTTGCAATGTAAAAATGCAAGTAACTGAGTTGTTCACTTCAGTTGTTATTAGCTGATTTGGATTTAAGTAGCCACAGTGGGCTGGTAGCTACTGTATTGCACCGTTGACCTTTATACACCAACACAGAAGACCCTTGTTCCAACTAGTCTTCTTTTCTGAGCTGAGTGTGAGTGACGATTAAAGGGCACATACCATAAGCTTGTCCTGGGTGCTTCTGTGACAGTGAACATTGCCTCTCATCTGTACCTGGCCCTGGGGATCTAGAATCAAGAATACAAGCTTCTTATCCCATCTGTGCATTTGAGATGATAGCGCCTCATCCACGGACTTTGGTGAGCACTGAGATTGTAATGGACTTTAGGTACTGTAAAGTGCAGACAAAAATATCCTTGATTAGCAATATTCTGCTGACCTCCAAAAAAAGGGGGCTTCAAAAGACACTTTGTGATATGGAAAAGGCTGGAGAGAGATCTCAGGCGGAAAAGTGCTTGCCTTGTAAACACAAGGATCTGAATTTAATCCCTAAAACTCAGGTGAAAAGATGGGCATGGTGTCACTCACGTGTAATCCTAGTGCTGGCAGAGGCAGAAACAAACAGGTCTCTGGGGCTTCTTGGCCAAATAGCCTAGCTGAATCAGAGCCCTGGGGCCCAGTGGGAGACCCTGTCTAAAACACATGGTGGATGCTGCATGTGCCTGCCTGCACACCTGGACACAAATAAGAGTGTGTGTGCCCACACTCCCCCCCACCCCCTCCCCAAACACAAGGAAACATTTAAATCTGGTTGTAAATGAGTAGGAACAAATGATATCCTTTGTTATCTGAGAATCTTCTAAACATGAAAGGAGAGGGACAATGCCTTTACAGGTTATTAGGAAAAATATAGTAAATTCCTTTCCAATATTTTAATATTGGTTAACATTGCTTTCTCCATGACACCAATGCCTTTATTTGGATGTTTTACTCAATGCATAAAATCCATTTTCAACTGTGTTTTCTAATTTGGTAGCAGAGAACTTGCTAGCTTTCTAGCTAACTAAATTAGGCTAGTAACACAGGTGTGACATAAAAATGTGCGCTTAAGTTGATCTCAAGACACAGCTGTAAACACAGCTGAGAGCTGTTGTGCTCAACAATGCTAGAGAACGGATCTCCCTTTCCAGTCTCTAGACGTAGCCAGTAGGAAGAGCGGTTGCCCTACATCCAGGACTTTCCCATCCATTTCCACCTTAATCATCGACAGCATTTCTGGCCTTCTGACATTTTTATAACAAAGTCCTTCTTGTCAAAGAAAAAAGTTTGACAGCGATGGCATCTGAGTAAATATCTGGGAAGAGAAGCTACATGGAAAGGGTTTTGAAAATATATCACATCATGCAAAGAAAAAATATTTCTTTTTATTTGTCTCCAAGGTATCGTATAAATGTTTCATTTTATTACAGAATATGGAAGATTGCCAAGTGGCTTCCTGCAAATTTGGCATGCCAGATTCAAGCACAGTAATAAAACCAGGACCAAAAGCCAGTCAGGTATGGTATTTCTTCCATAGGCCATGTATTTCTTTCCCCCAAACACTGGAGAAACATCTATGGTTTTTCACATGTCTACTGTCTGGCTTTATCCCAATAAATTCTGTAGCTGGAACCTCCATGCCTGCGGCGCTGACTTTGCTCATTAGTGTTTTCAGCAAACACCCAGCGAGTGTCCATGAATGCTGGAGCACGAATGTAGAGTTCACAGTAAGCCCTGCTGGCTTCTGCATGGGAAGAGCACATAGTCGTCAGAAATCAATGCAAGTGCGAGTCAGTGCAGTACACACTACCAAGTGTGTAATAAAGGCCAACAGACGAGCTGTGGGAGACGGGAGCTGGGAGTGAGTAGTGCTTCTGGGAAAAAGAAGCATCCCTGCCCAATGTATGTCCTGGAAAGAGCTTAGGATTTCTCCAGGCAGCCACAGCTAAGGACTTTTGAGAGCAGATAACATACTGAGGGGGTCACCCTTGAATAGACCAGAAAATTATAAGCATTGTAACCAATATAATACACCGTGTTGTGGCTGGACGTATTGGAGGGTATTAATCCTTTCGGTCGGTGGCCATGCCTCTGTGGACTAAGGCTTGAAGGCTTTTCAGCCTCGTTCCCTCTGATGTCCTTGCAGAGTCCTGTGGACACCATCACCACCCTGCGCCAGTTTCCGTTTTCCTCAGGCCTGCAGAGGATGTCCGTGGTTGCTCAGCTGGCTGGTGACCTTCACCTCCATGTCTACATGAAGGGTGCCCCGGAAACGGTGGCCACGTTCTGCCGCTCTGAAACAGGTACTGGCAGGTTTGTTTTTTTTTTTCTCTCTTTCAAGAGGTAAACGCCTCTCCCCCCATTTTAAAGGCCAAACACAGAAGGCAAACTTCTGCATTGCCACAAGAAAGCTCATGAAGGCATAAGGTGCCACAGCCAGTAAAAGGAAGAGATCAAATTGTAGATAGGCCAACATGGCTGGGGAAACCCTGTGGGGCAAAGAGGGTACCAGCAGTAGAGAGTGAACATCTGGCTGTCATACAGCCAGAAAAGTAAGGGCACAGAGGGGCATCAGGGAAGGATATCTAGAGCAAAACTGCTGGGGACTCACGGGCTGGAGGATTACAGAGGGTAAGATTAAGGAGCAGTGAGAGGAAACTACAAGATTTGAACACTCTGTTAGTTCTAGGCATTGGGGGCAGGGATGTAGCTCTGCTACTAGAGGCTGAGACAGAGCAATAGAGAAGAAAGTGTGTGTGTGTGTGTGTGTGTGTGTGTGTGTGTCTTTGTGCCTTTGTGTCTATGTGTGTGTGTAGCTCAGAGGAAAACTTGTCCCTCCTTCCTCTACGTAGGTCCCAGGGTTTGCACTAAGGTCATCAAGCTTGAAATCTTATATCTGCTGAGTTATTTCCCCATTTCAGGGAAGTTTTTTTTTATTCATTTCTTTCTTTTATTAAAATATATATTATTTAAAACACTATGTGTTCTGATTATGGTTTTCCCTCTCCCTATAAGATAAAACAAAATCAAACAGAGCAGAGTAGGAAAAAGCAAACAAACAGAAGAAAAGGAGCCAAAGAAAAATCATGAGAACACATACAGATACAGAGGCACACACATATTCACACACACAGGAATCCCATAAAAACACAAAACTGGAAGCCATAATATATATGCAAAGTATTATGCATATAAAGTATTCAAAAAATCTGACATGTTAGGAGACAGACAACCTCCAAAGATGGTGTTGAATTCATTTTGTGTTGTCTAAACTAGGCATTTGGCCTACCCCATTAGAGTAATTTGTATCCTCAGCAAGACTCTTCTGGAAAAAAAAGCCAGTTTTTCATTTGCAAGTGGTTTTCATTTGGTGATAGCTTCTGGGATGCCCTAAGGTTGAAGGCATGTGTCCACTTCTCTTCGTAGCTCGAGCACCCATCAGGTGCAGACCTGTGCAAGCCCTGTGTATGCTGCACCTCTGTGAATTCATGTGTGTGTTAATCTAGCTATGTTTTAAAGACCTTATTCTTTGGTGACCTCCGCCCCTCTGGCGCTTACACTCTTCCCACCTCCTTTACTGCAGCCCTCTCTGAATTCTAGGGGAGAGATTTGATAGAGCCAGCCCATTTAAGCCTAAGTGTTCCACGGTCTCTCACTTTCTGCCTGTCTGGCTGTGGGTCTGTGTCTTTATTCCCGTCTGCTGCAGGAGGAAGCTTCTCTGGTGACAGCTGAGCAAGGGACTGATCTTTGAGTATAGCAGAATGTCATTAGGAGTAATTTTATTGCTGTGTTCCTTTAACAGAACAGCTTTATCTGGTTTCCCCCCATGTCATTGCCTATCTAGTCTCTGGTTCTTGGCCACCCAGGCAGTGTTGGGTATGGGATGTATCTCATGGAGTAGGCCTTAAATCAAATCATATCTTGGTTGGAAATATTTTTAAAGAGAAATGTATTTTTTAAAAGAAGTGATTAGGCTAAATTAGATGATATTAGATGGTTTTCCAAGCAAATTTTGTCTTTCTGGTCCAAACTCTGAGATGAGCTGTGTTATTAATATTCCTCTGAACATCTGCACATCAAAAGTGATGGAAAAATTTATAAGAAAATTGGTACATTCACATAAATTCATTTGGATGAAACTGGCATTTTTTATCCTGGTTTTCAGCTACTTGTTATGATTGCTGATAGCCACCAACTGTGTGTAAAATTCTAGATTTTTACGAATGTTGATTCTAATTTCTACATTTGGAATCTGTTTAATCTTAGAAGTGTCCCTTCTAAGGGACAAGGATGAAGGACCTGTCTAGCCTGCACAGGATATGTGTCTGATTCCCAGAATGAAAAAAAAGAACCTGCTTTTCAGATCTTGGTCTTCCTCATTAATCCCACTAGCTGAGTCTCTCACATATTCTAGACTAGGTTTGGCTCTCTTCTCTTTTGCTTGCAGCCATGCAGACTTTCATGAGAATCTTCCCGTTCCCTTGCTTGGTCAGGAAGGGTCCAGCACAGAACCTACTATTCTTATCTTCATGAGAGCTCATCCAATCCTTCCTGTTGAATTGGCCTTTGATCTTTTGCTTCCCTCTCCTATAAAGAAATGGAGGGTTAGAATCTTCCTTGAGAGTAGTTCAACATCTGTGGTAATGTTTTAGAAACGGGCAAAGTCTGAGATAAACAGGGATGTAAGGGCCAGCCATCGCTCATGTTGTGGATGGAAACCAAGACAAAAAAGAGAGACCTAAATGTGTCAAAGTCAGAAAGTGAGTCAGGAGTAGAGTGGAGAATAAAACTTAGTTGTGTCACCTACCTCTGTTACCATAGCACCATTGTGCTGTACTTTGGCTCCCATCTGAGTCGCTCACATAGGCACATTAGAACCCAGGAATAATTCATAAATAGAAAAGCATAGTTAATTACGCCAAAACACGTACGTGCTGCATTGCACTGCCAACCTCGTAAAGCATGGGATGTGGCTCTGTAGGTAAAGGTGCATAATATTGAAAGCCTGAATTTGAATCCCCAGAACTGACTTTTAGAAGCCAGATGTGTAGTGTATGCATCTGTATCACCTACCAGGACATGGGAGGCAAGGACAGGTGAATCTCCAGCAGCTTGCAGGATGGCCAGCCTGGCCTGTGTGGCAGTAAACAAAAGGAGAGACGCTGCCTCAAAACAATGAGGGAAGTGAAGACTCAAGGTTCTCCTTTGAGAGCCACACTTACACAGTGGCTCACACTATAGCACACACATACCTGTACACACACGCTCTCTCACCCCTCCATCCCCGATACACACACAGAATGGGCAAATATTTCTGTAAAGAGTCATTCAGTGCATATTTCAGGCCTTTCAGTCCACTTAGTAGTTACGTCAGCTAACCCGCTCTGCCACTGTGGCCATGAAGCAAAATCATGGATAATAAACAAATGAACATGGTTCACTTAAAATTTCATTGACAAAAGCAAATAGGGCATCAAATGTAGCCTGGACATTTTCAACCCCCAACTAGAAGATTGGCTGTTTCTGTGACTTCACAATTTCACACACAATCCTGGGGTCTGTTTTGTGGTGAACCCGATCAGTATCTTTGATACTGGTCAGATTCATCTTGGCTATCTTAAGGGAGCTGCTGTAACAAAATGCCTCAGGCTTAAATGATAGCACTCTTGCTTTTAAAGTAGTTTTGGAAACTGGGCTGTACAAGAGTAAGATGCTGGATGATTTGGCTCCTGGTGAGGGCTAGCTTCCTGGCTTGTAGATTTCCACTTTGCTGCTGTACCCTGGTGAGGAGAAACCATGTCTTTATATCTTCTTCTGTCTTAATCCCACTCATGAAGGTTTCACCTCCATGAGTTAGTTACTTCCCAAACACCTAAATCCAAAATACAGCCACATTAGAGATTAGGGTTTAACAATGTTTAGAACACAGAATCCGTATGTAGCACAGCTGATGGACAGCACATTTTTTTGTTACCCTTTTCCTTATCAAAGTAACGTGAGGCTGTTTGTGGCCTGCGTCTAACACTGCACGTTTTCTGGTAAAGCATTTTTATGAAGTGAGCGTTGCATTACAGGGAAGGCATCCTGCAGTGGCTTTGGTGCTGGGTAGATTTCGGCATGATCTTACACTGTCTCCTCCCTCTCCCCTTACAGTGCCTAAGAACTTCCCTCAAGAGCTGAAGAACTACACAGTGCAAGGCTTCCGTGTCATTGCCCTTGCCCATAAAACCCTGAAGATGGAGAAGCTTTCAGATGTGGGACGTTTAGCAAGGTAAGGAATTGGAAATCAGGCCTAAGGGAGGGTTTTTGTACATGAAGGGAGGAAACACTGGAGATGGACTGATGGGCAGCTCACATCGCCAGGAAGTTCTTAGAGACAGAGAACTAGTCTCAGTTATCTTCTAGTTTGGAGACGGGCAGCTGCGGGCAGCACTTGCTCAGATCACATGGTGCACATGGTGGTTCGTGACAGAGCAAATATGGCAGCTGGGGTTTCCCAGACCCCATGCCTAACCTCTGCCCTGTCCTATATAGTGTTCACTGTAGTCTTGGATTTTGTCCCCTCATAACAGTAGATTCTTATCCTACCTCAAAACATCATGCGGTAGACTACTTAGATGTCCCACATGTACCTAGGTGTCTCTCTAAAGAACACAGCTGAAAATCTGAAGGTTTCTACAATTCCTTTTTATTTACAGAATTTCTCAGCTATGAATATTTTATTTCCCTCAAATCTGGGAGGTAGTGAGTGTAAATTGAATTCTACATAGGAAACAAAACTCTGTATTTTAAATTACATTAAAAGGGATGAATTTCTCTCCTTAGAGGATAATCTATACAAGCTTTCTTCTGGCTTGTTGGGGTTCCTTTTAAGTGATCTACATTTAAAGAATAGGAAAAATAAATAGGTAATAGTCTATAAAGCCCTTATATTTGATATATTAAATTCATACTTAATTCAGAGATTTTCAATTCTATATAACTGGGTCTATTATGTAGGATACCAATGTACTTGGTTCAGTGTTATTACCTGTAAGCTATGTCTCTTAATGACAGTTGGTGCCTTACATTATACCTGTTTCCCCATTTATAAAGCTCAGGATTGGGCCACCTCCAAGGAGCTTTTTGGTTGTGACATTTTTGTCTTTGAAATAGAACCATAGGGCTCATTCAAATATACAACCGACCTTCTGAGGCTTAACATTCCGGACATTGGCTATTCTTGAGCAAGTATGAGATCCAAAACACATGGGGTGTTAGAATCTTTTCAGACACAGATTTGAATAAAAGTGTTAAGGTCATGAACAAAGCAGAGATTCACATAGCTGGTGGTAGAATGTGGACAGCCCCAGCTGCCACACACAAGCGCAGCTGCGCTCTCTTTTCCAGCTTTCAGTGGGGAAACACCACTATTAGAAACAAAAACAGTATACCCTGCTATTTTCCCTCCTATTGTAAGTGTCCCCAGGAGATACCAGGAGTCCAAAATGCTTCTTAGTGTATATGGTTTTTTTTTTCCTGAACAGGATTTTTATTAGTTTAAAATTATATTTTATAATATTTTCCAGTCAGAAAAAGAAGTTTGTTGAAAACTGGATTCACTAAGAGAAATTAAGAGTTTCCTGAAATAACTTAGAAAATCACCCAACACTTAATGATGGAAGACAGGCTTCCTTAAGACCTAACAGCCCTTTCTTGGTTTAGCAAATGCCTGTTAACTTCCAGTCTGTGTTAGTTATTCAGAAACCGCAAAAAAGTGAATAAAATTAACTCCTTGACCCCAAGAATTTGGTATCTTAATTAGGGAAAATAGATAATAAAATAAATTGGTGATATATTGTCTCATTTGTGGTTCTTGAATGTCTCAGAGGGGAAGAATGAATTAGGCAGAAAGAACTTTTAAAAGTACACATTGTTTTTTTTTAACATAAAGAGATCAAAGGTGTCCTCTGAGGAGAAGCATTTAAACAAAGATGTGAATAAATAAGAGCCAAGCAGACCAACCCAGAGAAGGAGCATGGGAAGACAGGGCAGTGGGTTCAATTGCTGGGATGATGTAGTATCAGCAAGAGGCCCATGTGCCTGAACAACTGAAGGGATGAGCTGTAGCAGAAACAAAATCATTCCTTTCATTTTTGCCATTGTCCCCATAGCTCATTGGGTCTCAAATCCATAAAATTGTTGTGGAGATTGATCTCAAGAAAATGTCCCCTTGTAATTTCATCTTGGAGTTTCCCTTTTCTGTCTTATGTTGATGCCTTCAATCCATTTATTTCCAACTGATCCTTACATACTTTATTGATTGCCATTACGTTGTTCTGACCTCATATCTGACAGAAACAGTGTGGGGGAGGAAGACATTATTCTGGTTCCTGGCTTCAGAGGGATTTTAGACACTCATGACAGGGAAAGCAGAATATTTTCCCCTGCTATGCTGGGGTGGGAGGCAGAGAGGTTCCTATGGCAGCCAACCAGGAAATGAACAGCCCAGGACTGAACCACGCCTGTCCCTAGCAACATACTTTAATAAGAAAGAAATATTTAAGTTCATCTGGAGCACAACTTCATGATAAAAAAAAATAGTAAATCTGATTTTTTTAAATAGTAAAAGGACCAAGTAGACACTTGTCTAAGACATTCGATTCACATGGTCATAAAACAAATAACAAGGCACTGAAAGTGACCAACAGTCAGCAAAATTAAATGAAAGTCAAAACCACAATGAGACCATCATCGCTTGCTTAGTAAAATGGCTGATTAGGGACCTAAGAGATGGTCCAATGGTTAAGAGCTCTTGCTGCTCTTGCAGGATCAGCTCCCAGCACGACATGGCAGCTCACAACCATCTATAACTCCAGTTTCCGTGGCTCTGACACCATCTTCTGGCTTCCCTGGCATCAGGCACACATGTGTGCACACACATACATGCAGGTGAAACACTCACACATAAGTTAATCTTAAAAAAATAAAAGGTAGGCGACTAAAGTGTTGATGAGGGTATATAGAGATGTTGGAACCTATCCCACAATTAATGGGAGTAAGAAATTGCAGAACTGCTGTGGAAAACAGATGGAGTTTCTGACATGAGTTACAAAAACAAGGAACTTATGATCCAGCAATCTCCTCATCCTATTTCTGGACACAAAAGAATTGAAGCCAGGAATCTCAGGGGTACACCCAAAATCCCACATTCTTTGCAGCATTATTGATGATGATCATAATATATAAACAACTTAACTGTCCACCTGTGAACAAAACAAATTAACTATATTATATGCATGCAATGGAATGCCACCATTTAGTCTTCAAAGAGAAGGAGATCCGAGGAGCCACAGATTACATACAGTGCAGACATGGCAAGTCCAAGAACCACAACAAACACAACCAGTCCTGAAAAACAGAAACGGCATTAAGAAACCCCAGTCACATTAAGAAATTCGTTTCATTTCGAATTTCTTAATGGGGTCAACCCCAAGTTCCCTGAGGAACGTATGCTTCGCCAAGAACCACAACAAGAAAGACCTGAAGAGATGCAGACAAACAGTACAAAGGCAATGAATGCATGTGCAGGAGCCATTAAGCTCTTTGTGAAGCCTAAGATGGTTAAGTCCAAGATGCCAAAGGCCGCAACCACAAACTCAGCCGTCTTGCTTTCATCACTCACCTCAAACTTGGGAAGTAGATTTGAGGGTGCATGGCCAACAGTGGCGGGTTCTGCCAACTGAAGCTGAAGGTTCAAACCAAGGCAGAGGCCACAGCTTCAGCTAGGGCTCCCAAAGGTGTCCAGGCCCCTGCAAAGATCCCATAAGAAAGGCTTCCTTATCTGCCAATGTAAAGAAAGGTGGAATGGTGAGACACACCTGTTAACATATGGTCTGGGCCTTATGTTTTTGTTTTTGTTGTTTTTGGTTTTTTTTTTGTTTGTTTGTTTGTTTTACAAATAAACTTGAGGCGAGATTTGGAAAAGGAACAGCAGGAGTGGGCAGGGTGTTGGAATCCTGCCATCTGAAGCAATGTGTCTTCATGTGGAAGACGTGATGCTAACTGAAATAAACCTGTCAGAGGAAGAGGAAGATAAATACCACCTGATCCAGCTTACACCATGTATTTGAAAGAGACTCCTAGACTGAGCAAAATAGCAATAATCCCAGGTTAGAAGGAGAGGGAAGTTCAATGGGTGAACGTTTTGTTCTTCAAGGTGGATACATGCTGGATGTCTGCTCTGCTGCACACTGCCTCTCACTAACTGGCAGTGTGTTGCCAGTTACACTTTTATTCGAAGAGTGGATCTCAAATGTTCTTATCACAAAGAAAAGACAGTTTCAGTTCAACTGTTAGACTGAAACACTTCATGGATAACAAAAACAAGCAAAGAGGATGGGAAAGACAACTTAGTGAAAAAGGTGCTTGCGATGTAAGCATGAGAGCCTTAGTTCAATCCTTAGCACTCACATGAAAAGGTGTTTATTTGTAATCCCAATACTGAAGAGCAGCGACAGACAGATCCCTGAGTGTCACTGTCCTAGACTTATGGACAGAACCTACACACGTGCACTTGCACGCGCATTCACCCCCACACAAGTGAACACATGTACGCTCACACACATACACGCACACACATCCATAACACACAGACTTAACCAGTGAGTTTTCAGTTCCAGTTCATAAGAAAACATCAATCATTTTCTATGCATAACCTAAATACAGTTTAATATTCAATAATTGGCACAGTCTGAACACGAGGCATTGTGGTAATGAGGACAGCATGCAGAATGCTCCCAGTGAGTGTCAAACAGATGCTTTTAAAAGAAATGTAAGGTCATGGGAAAAATATTGAAAGATTTTGGAGATTAAAAATATATGGCTAACAATTAAAAATAAGACGGGGAAGACAAGAACAGTATTTTTAAAATGTAGTTGAATATGGAAAGTGATCGCTTTAGGGAACAGACAAAGGATGCTCTAGAGATGAGACAGCCGGTGCTCATCATAAACCCCTTTGCTCCTTTCTTTTTAACGTGTGCACTATGATATTAATAAAACATAGACAGGGGTTCTAAGAAAAGAAATAAGTCAGCCATGGGCACCCCAGGGCTACTCCTTAAAATGTTGACTTTTCTCCCAAACCTAAAGGGAGAAAGTGGAGTCCGAGTTGGCATTTCTGGGACTTCTCATAATGGAGAATCGCTTGAAGAAAGAAACAAAGCCAGTGCTGAAGGAGCTGATCGAGGCCCGCATCAGGACTGTGATGATTACAGGTACCTGGGTATCCAGAGCCTGGCAAGTAGCAGAAAGAAGAGACACGGGAACTGAGCCAGTCCACATGACTGAGGCAGAAGGGAAGTGTGCTATGTGGCCCTGTCACCCTTGCAGCACCCCCAAGCAGGAGCAGCATCTTGTTTGAGGCAGTGACTTCTTACTCCCTGACCACTACCACCATCCTACAAAGGATTTTACAAGTAGAACCATTTGTACAGAGGCTGGGGAGATGACTCTGTCAGCAACGGGATTGTTATGCACGAAGAGCTGAGTTCAGATTGTCAGCTCCTGTGTTAAAATGCAGACTGAGGTGTCTATGAGACACACACACACACACACACACACACACACACGTACATGCAGACACAAAAATGTTTAGACAGCCAGGCACGGTGCATGGTAACCTAAACGTGGTCTTGTCCTCAGTGTTCTTGTCTTTGGTGGTTAATCCAGATCCCAAGAGCAGACTGTGCTTTCAGCCCAGAGTCATCTGAACACCAGCGAGAGCTGTCTGTTATCTCAACATTAGTCATAAAGTGCTCACACATTTCTTCATTTATTTATGCATGGTTCAGAAGCACACAGTGGGAGAGATGTTGCTTTGGTGTTTTCTCGCTAGAAGCATACTCTTGGGTAGGAGGAAAGATGAATAGTTGTAAAACGACACAGAAATCACTAAATGCATTCAATGAGGAGCAAAAAAAGGGGTGGGGAATGGAGAGACATGTTAGTTTGGGTGGCTGATAGTTTGTACATAAGGTCTCTTTGTTATCTAGGTGACAATCTTCAGACGGCTATCACGGTGGCTAAAAATTCTGAAATGATTCCTGTGGGCAGCCAGGTCATCATTGTTGAGGCTAATGAGCCAGAAGACCTTCTTCCTGCTTCTGTGACCTGGCAGCTGGTAGGGACCCAAGAGCCAGGCCCTGGGAAGAAGGTGAGCAGATGTTCAAAGACTCCTGGCTGGGCCTGGGTTGGTGGAACACAGTCCTGGCATGGCGCAACCATCTGTGTCCTGGAAGGCATCTCAGTAACAATCCCTCAGGTGGGTCTTGAGCATATCGTTGTGCAGAGTATTTCCAGACCCAGCCACATGTTATCATCACCTGTGAGAGCTTACAAACTTCCTATTGCAGACCAAAGCAACTGAGTCAGGGTCCATAGATAGGAGGGAAATAGGCTTGCTGAGGCCCACCCATGAGCCACTCAGTAGACACCAGAGCATGGTCTCTGATTCTACACACATCTGCATCTCACAGCGCTTTGCTGCAAAGCTGGCAAAGATGAGGTTTTCCCCAAAGCAAGCTTCCCGTTTGAACATCTGAGAAAAACTTTCCCATATGAGAATGAACATTGCCGGAAACTATACTTTTTTAATTTTAATTTTATTTTTATTAATTACAGTTTATTCACTATGTATGCCAGCGGTAGCCCCATTCCCATCCCCTTCCAATCCCACCTTCCCTCCTCTTCTTCTCCTTTGCCCGTTCCCAAGTCCACTGATAGGAGAGGTCCTCCTCCCCTTCCATATGACCCTAGCCTATCAGGTCTCATCAGGACTGGCTTCTTTGTCTTCCTCTGTGGACTGGTAAGGCTGCTCTCCCCCTCAGGTGGAGGTGATCAAAGAGCAGGCTAATCAGTTCATGTCAGAGATGGAACCTGTTCCTATTATTGGGGGGCCTCTCTTGGACACTGAGCTGCCATGGGCTACTTCTGTGCAGGAGTTCCAAGTTATCTTCATGCATGGTCCTTGTTTGGAGTATCAGTCTTAGAAAAGGCCCCTGTACGCAGACTTTTTGGTTCTGTTGCTCTCCTTGTGGAGCTTCTCCACTGCTGGTGGGAATGCAAACTTGTACAACCACTTTGGAAATCAATCTGGTGCTTTCTCAGACAATTAGGAATAGTGCTTCCTCAAGACCCAGATATAGCACTCCTAGGCATTTATCCAAAAGATGCTCAAGTACACAAGGACATTTGCTCAACCATGTTTGTAGCAGCTTTATTTATAATAGCCAGAAGCTGGAAACAACCCAGATGCCCCTCAACAGAGGAATGGGTACAGAAATTGCGGTACATTTACACAATGGAATAGTACTCAGCAATTAAAAACAAAGAAATCATGAAATTTTCAAGCAAATGGTGGGATCTAGAAGAGATCATCCTGAGTGAGGTATCCCAGAAGCAGAAAGATTCACATGGTATATACTCACTTATAAGTGGATATTAGGCATATAATATAGGATAATCATACTAAAATCTGTATAGCTAAGGAAGCTAATCAAGAAGGAGGACGCTGGGTAAGATGATCAATCCTCACTCAAAAAGGCAAATGAGACATAGGAAGAGGGAGAAAGCAGGGAATAGGACAGAAGCCTATCACAGAGGGCTTCTAAAAGACTCTACCCAGTAGGGTATCAAAACATATCCTGAGATTCATAGCCAAACATTGGGCAGAGTGCAGGGAATCTTATGAAAGAAGGGGGAGATAGAAAGACTGGAGGAAACTACATTTGAGTCACTCCAAAGTATGGCCCTTTTGGTAAAGAACCACAGAAATGCTTCCTGTTTCCAGGCTGAACAGGGGATTTTGGTGCAGCACATAGACTGGCAAGACTACAAAGTGGCCCAGGATGATCAAAACAGGTTAATTTGGCACAGCCTCCACTTACATATGCTGCAAAAGATGACAGTTCTTTCTGTATCTTCTGCATTCATCTTGTTGTAATCCTCCTTGCTTCATACAGTCTCTGCATCTCAACACTGGGCCCTTCTCTGATTTAACAGGCTGCCTGTGCTTGCATTCGTGAGAGCAACACCTTATCCAGTACATCGAAATCTCAGCCTTCCTCCCCATCTCTGGCTCTCCCCCTTCCTTCCTACAAGGAAAGGGCTTCCTATTGCTTCCGTACAGCAGCCACGCCTCTCCCCCACTGCTGAACACAATGTTTCTCTGATATATATTACTCTAATGAATAAAATATTCTACCTCCTGTACTGTTTAAATTCAGTCCTATAGAAATGTAAAGCTTGCTGATAAATCTTGAGAGAAACCGTCATGGGTGACTGATGGGAAGAATCACTGGACACCATCAGATGTGTCCTTTTGTACTGGGCAGCCAGAAAAGGGTAGAGCGCAGCAGAGAGGAATGCCTACAAGTGGCAAGGTGGGAGGGGTCTGGGAAAGTGTGACAATGATGCGAGGAAACGCAGCTGTGAAAGAGGCTCGGATCACCATGAGGGAAGGGGTCCCCTGTTTTAGTAGGGTCACAACAGAAGTCAAAACTCAGGCACAGGAAAGAGCTAGACATTAAGAATAAAACCATGTCTTCTTACAAAGAAGAAGCTGAGTAAAGGAATGGTACAAGAATCTCAGAAACACCAGTGTACATGAAAAGGAAGTAGAAAGACATTTATGCCCTCTCCAGCTGGCTCCTAGTCAGCACGTGCCCACCTTGCTATGAAGACACAATCAGAGGAAGGGATGCAAGCCGTCATAGCATCATATACTTACATAATTTCAGGCTTACATTTTGCTTGTCTACTTCCTGTTGAAGTTGAGGTTCCCATGAGCAAATGACCCCTCCCACCTTGGCTGACGCTCATTACTTTGTGCAACACAAATATACTTTCTTTCGTGCACCCTAGGGAAGTAGGCACCACCGAGGAGCCCATGCAGAAACAATGCCTCTTGATTTTAGGAAACCTACATTGATGTTGGAAACAGTTTTGGCGGGAAAGGTTACCATTTCGCAATGAGTGGGAAGACATACCATGTGCTATTTCAGCACTTCTCTAGCATGCTTCCAAAAGTAAGTAGTGACGGGTCTTCAAGTGACTGGAGCACAACAGCTACAGGAGGGGATGGGTTACTGAGGTGGGCTTGTGGTTTGAGAATACGCATCTCTGAAGGCATGTTGGACTTTAGGGAACTTCCTGGTCCTGTCTATACCCACCAGATCCTGCATATACACACTGCGGCCCTTCAGACTTCAATGCTGATAGATCTTGTCACCCCTGTGGCCAGTTCAAGCTCAGCCGCCCCGCTTCCTTCCTCCCCTGCCTGGCATAACCTCAGAGTAGAGCCACACATCAGCCTTCCTTGTACATTTTTCTCTCTGAAAGCCACTAGCCTGTGTCAGGCAGAACATTCTCCTTCCATCTGGAGTCTTAAATCACAGCAGAAGGCAACAAATGCACCCACAGTTTATTTTCAAAACCATTTATTATCTTGTCCTCTGTGTGTCCTGCTTTAAAATAGTGTTGAACAGGGTTCTGCTGTCAGTGTGGTGGAGACACATGGCGTACAAACTGATGGCAGCAACTGTCTGTTAGCAGAGTCTTAAATACTCTGCCACCTTGCCTTCCTTGGTAAGTCAAAGACGGAAGAATGTGGGGCCTAATGCCTTGAGAAAACTTTTATTCCAGGTCCTTTTGTGGAGATGGGAATCAAACTCAGAGAGGTTAAGTCATTTACCCAAGGTTTGCACAGCACGTTGGGAGATCTGGGAGCAGACCTTCAGTTCCCACATCTGTCTATAGCAACAGATAGCAGAGTGAGCTGCAATTCCCAAATAGTTTTCTTCTGATTTTTCTTCTGCCTCTTAGCTGTTATGTTAATGAAAAGTTAACCTCTTCTTGGGGGAAAAAAAGTAATTGGGTCCACAAAAAAGTAATGGAGCTGTGAAGGAGGACTTAAAGTTCAATATTAGACCATTAAATCCCTCATTCCCATTCCTCGCATAGAGTCTAATGCCACACACACACACAGCGCTGTGTTAAACCAGTGGCCAGGAATGATTTTTCAGGACTTTCCCTTTTGAAACACTTTCCATCCTAATCTTACTATGGTGGTTGTTTTTCTCTTTAGATTCTGGTTAATGGAACCATTTTTGCAAGGATGTCTCCTGGGCAGAAATCAAGCCTTGTGGAAGAATTTCAGAAATTAAAGTAGGTGACGGGCATGAGAGGAGAGCATGCTGGTTCTCTATGACTGCATAGCTGCCTACCCGCTAGTGTCTGAGGATAAAGCCTTAGTTGTTTTGGGTTTCTATGGATTAGATGTGACCCAGGTAAGCCTTGGTTCCCGAACCAAGGATGTAATGATGAAAGGTCATAAAGTAGTGTCAGACAGAACTGGAGCCTGTGGTGCTAGCAGGGATGGCAATGCCATCTCCTCACTCACATGGTTAAGCTCCTTTCATGTGCTGGAAGAGAGACACACATTTTTACTGATGGTTGGAAGTAGCCACTCTCAGCTCCCTGAGATATATAGGTCATTTCATACAGAAGAGGCTAATGTTGCCACTGACTTCTGTATGTGAAATGAGAAAGAAAGAATGATAACAGGGGAGAGGGATAGAGGGGAGATTGGGAAGGGACAGCAGGTCACTAGGTGCTCCTCATGTTCAAGGGAGTGGATTCCACCGTAACAGTTGAGGCACATCTTAGAGCCTGACTACCCCAGAGAACATTCATTTTGTGGCCCATAAAGTCCATCTTACAGGAATATTGCCTGCTTAAGTGTGTTGGGAAGAATAATGAGGGTAGGTATAGCTCAGAATTGGGAAAGATGGGAAAGGGTGTGAATTCTCTCCCCACATCATCAGCTCAATCCATTAGAAGGTAAGTGATAGTTTCAGACCCTCTTGGCATGAAGTGGACTGGCATCTGGCAGGGATTAAAGACAGAGAGCAGATTCAGAACCCTCTCAAAGCACTGGATGAGCATGTCCCATCTGAGGGGAAGAGTTCTTGCTGAGATCAGACCCTCCTATTCATTACTCCCTAAAAGAGTTCTGGTTTCTAGCCTGAAGGTTTCAGATAGTAAAAAGACACAAGGAGTAGTGAAATGAGATAATTGTCACTAACTCTCACTGGAACCAGGATTCTGCCTCTTCCTATCAGATTTTATTGGCTAAGCTTCTTAGTAAAGTCTCAAATGCCTTCCATTAGCCTACCTATGCTTTCAGACTAGATAAGTGGCCAGGTATAAAGTGCCCAGCTCATTTATACAGTCATTACATGGCATTGGCTGAAGATAGTAATTTTCCCTGTCTCAGCACCCGAGAAATGTTGGCTGACACTCTGAGAGCCACATTCCCTTAACACACAATTTTGGGAAGACACATACTGTGACAGAATGAGCTGTCTTCTCGGTTACCCATCATCCTCTTTGTGATCTTATCCTTGGCAATAGACATGAAGCCTTCTGGGTTCTCTTTCTGAATCCAGAAAACAAAGAAGATAATAGGGTTCCTCATGTGATGCATAGACCAGTTACAGCCTCTAAGTCTCGATTCAGGAAGTCAATTGGATGATTGTAGGAAGTACTGACACCCTGACACAGTATGCAAATTCTTGTGATTTCACTAGCTGAGCAGTAGGCTGAATTTGTCCACATTGACCACACTTGAACCATAATAAAGGTCAAAAGGCAACTTCTTTATTATTATTATTATTTTAATTTTTATTAATTATACTTTATTCTCTTTGGATCCCCCTATAAGCCCCTCTCCCTCCCCTCCCAATCCCACCTTCTACACACATGTCCCTCCCCAAGTCCGCTGATAGGGGAGGTCTTCCTTTCCTTCCTTTTGATCCTAGTCTATCAGCTCTCATCAGGAGTGGTTGCATTGTCTTCCTCTGTGGCCTGGTAAGGCTGCTCCCCATCAGGGTGAGGTAATCAAAGAGCAGGCCAATCAGTTAAAAGGCGACTTCTTTTGGGCCAAGGGATATCCAAAGAGAACTTGACTTTTATCGCTTATGGTCCAATTTTGGGGAAAAAAAGCCACTGAATCCTTTAAAGCATTGCCACGAGTCACTGTTGATAATGTGTCATTCCCTTGTAATAGAAGGCTCAATGGTCCCTGCATAAGAAATGCATTTTCTCTGGCAGCAAGTTTAAATTTTATCTTTCCATTTATGTCTGGTTGTATAGCAAGCTGTTATGCATGGGGTACACATTACCTCACTGCCAACCTGAGATAGATCAAGAACATGCATATGCTCTGGTTGTAGCTACTAACCCATGTGCCAGGGACTCCTCCTCCTAATGTTGAAACTGAACTCTCAGGCTCAGTGAGAGAGAGCAGCATGACCAGGATAGGCTGTCTTCCACCGTTTAGGTTGAGTGAGAAGGGCTGTAATCATGACCTCATTATAATCATGACTCCATGCTCTTGAGCTTGATACAGTGGACGTAATCAACCTGACATTCTTTTCAAGTGTGTGATTGCTGTCATTGCTGGGGTTCCTGGTGTTATCACTGTCATTTCAGTGATTGAGACCAATTAAGTCGGGAACCTTTTCCCTCTTGAACCAAGATTTTCCAAATCATTTTCTTTTTTCCACATCTGTTCAGAACACACACACACATACACATACATACACACACACACACACACACACACACACACACACCACATAGGAGTTAGCTATAATGGAAGTGATTCAAGAGAACTTCTGAGCTGTTGATTTTTGTATCTTTTCTCTGTAGTTACTATGTGGGCATGTGTGGAGATGGAGCCAATGACTGTGGGGTGAGTACATGAGCACTTCAGAATCTCTCTTGAGCCCCCCAAACCTCCTTCCCACCCCCCTGAAGCCTCTTCATTCTTCCTCCAGCAGACGCTTGGTCACTCCTGAGCATGGGTAGGAAACAAAATGAGGTAAAGGGTAATGTCATTTCTGCTGTCTTCTGGCAAGTCCCAGAATAATAAAGCAATGCTGCTGACACTCCCAACATTTCGACCCATTTGGGGACTACAAGATTACCTGGTTTAAGCCTTTAATGTCACTTATAAGGAAAGGGAGCCTCTGGGAGGTGGCATGCTTTTACGCAAGGTGCATAGCTGCTAAAGCCTTAGGGAAGAAAAAGTTTGAAACTCACGAAGTTTTTAATTACGTGTAAATTGCATTTATTCCCACCAAACCTATTCTGAGGTTAATCTTTTTTTTTTTTTTTTTTGAAAATTAGGTTTCTCCCAAATTGTTATGAAATCCTAAATGGTATGGTTTTTTGCACTTAATAGCAAAACTAAAATTAAGGGAGGCTCAGGTTTTTCTTCATTCTTAGCAGAAAGAGGGTATATGTTTTATATTCTGACTTTTAAAGATGTGGGTAACAGCTGGGTGTGGTGGCACACACCTTTAAACCTAGCACTCAGGAAGGCAGAGGCAGGCAGATCCCTGTGAGTTCGAAGCCAGTGTGGTCTACAAAGTGAGTCCAGGACAACCAAGACTACACAGGGAAACTGGTCTTGCAAAAACCAAAACCAAAACAAACAAACAAAAGATGTGGATGACGTAACAGTTGACTTTGAGGGCTATGTGTACTTTAATAGATAACTGTGGAACAGGAACTGAAGAACAAGGCTGGGGTTATGGCTGAGTAGTAGAACACTTGCCTAGCATGTGTGATGCTCAACCCATCAAGTCAATGCCAAATAAAAGATGAAAATGAAGAGGGGGAACAGGGAGGAGGAAAGAGAATGAAGAGGAGGAGGGAGGAGAATGGAGAGGGGAAGAAGGGAGGAGGGAGGGGAACAGAGGAAAAAAGTAAATTGCTTTATATTTCCAAAACTTATTAGACATTTAGGATCTGATTATTCATTTTACTTTCTTCTTAAATATTTTCTCCAATGTCTGTGAAAAAAAATTGTGCTCATACTTAAAGACTTAGTGTAAATTTTTCTGCCTATGTTTTCATTAGAAGGTAATTGTTAGTCCGTTTGTTCAGCCTAGGGTGAATACCTATTTCTATTTATTATGTGACGTTTACAGCACACCAACAATATCAAAAAGTCATAATCTCTGTTCCCCCAAAAGAGGATCGTTTGATGGAAGAATCATGCATAAAATTGAGCCTGACCTATGGCAGGCAACACTAAGTTACATAATAGAAGCATGAAACACCCTCTTCATAGGGTGTTTATGGAGAAGGAGAAGGGAAGCAAGGCAGTGTTCTAAGATTTATTGAACTTGAACTACTGCACACCAAACCAAGCTACTACGCATTGCAGAGCAACCTGAGTACAAAATTTCATCGCACAGTTACATAATTTCCGTGAGATGAGAGGCTTTCTGGCTTGTCTATGGGCAAGTCTGTTGTGTGTTTTCTGGACAGATTATAGCCTTCATCATGAGAAATGAATGAGCCCCCCCCCTTTTTTGAAGCAACATGCTTGACACCATATGCCCGTGTGTGTATGTGGCCTGTTTTGGGCATCTAATATTGATGCTATGTGCTCCATAGTCTTTACCAGCATTTGGCCAGTTGGCATGATCAGTCAGCAGAGAAAGTTGGGATTAGTTGGGATTAGATATCTTTGTTGTTGTTTTATTGCTGCTGTTTTCATAAGGATGGCCCTGCTAAGTGTGAAAACGGATTGTGTAATTCTCCTATCCACGGCCATTCAGATTCTGCCATCCTTTTTTGAAAGATTTATTTTATTTTTCACTGTGTGTGCATGTGTGTGTGTGTGTGTGTGTGTGTGTGTGTGTAGGCGCTTGAAGTGTTCAGAAGAGGTCATCAGATCCCATGGACCTAGAATTACAGATTACTGTGAGCCTCTCGATCTGGGTGCTAGGAACTGAACTTGGGTTTTCTACAAGAGTAATATGGGCTGTTGTCTGCTAAGTCAGTTGTGACCCCTTGGTGGGGACGCCAAATAACCTTTTCATAAGGGTTGCATGTCACATATCCTGCATATCAAATATTTACATTATAATTCACAATAGCTGCAAAATTACAGTTATGAAGTAACAATGAAAATGATTATGTGGTTGAGGGTCAGAACAAAAATAAGGAAATGTAGTAAAGGTTCACAGCATTGGGAAGGTTGAGAACCACTGTGCTAAGTAATTTCTTCAATCCTTCTGTCATCTTTTACAGAAGTTTTGAAAGAGTGCTTCTATTTCCTGATACTCTATGTGTGCCACACAAATAGCCGATTATATGTGCATATGTGGAAATGTGCACACACACACACACACACACACACACACACACACACACGTGCCCCCACCACACAGTTCTAATATGGATCATGGCTCAGTCAGTTTCCCTTTCATGGTGACCAGAGGAGACAGAACGTACAGATGAAAGACCGTATCAACAGAGACCCAAATATGGACAGACACAGTGTTATAACTGACATATAACAAATAGCCTTGGATTTTGAGTAATAAGGGCCTGGTCTGGGGAGTCATGGCTTGACTTGGATGAATCGTTTCAGGCTTTGAAAATGGCTCATGCAGGCATCTCACTATCAGAACAGGAAGCATCCGTGGCATCTCCCTTCACATCAAAGACAGCCAATATCGAGTGTGTACCTCATCTCATCAGGTAAGCCGCACCTTCCCCTCTCCTTCATCACTGTGGGTCATTGCCTGGCTCTGGAAAGAGACAGAATTGGACATGAATTTCAAGTTGTAAAGGACAGGGCAAGTGTGGGTTTAGTGCTGCTTGACCACTAGCCAAGGAATGCTTCCTGTTGCTTGAAAACACCAATGAACCCACAAAAGAGTGACTTTCAGTGATTTTTTTTAAAAGAAATTAATGGGTGTTTCAAGAAGACTACCAAAAGCTTGCTTTGATATTAAAAAAAAAAAAGAAACCTGATTCCATGTCTTTCCTTTCCCTTTATTTCATACACTGGATATCTTCTATGAGTTTTTTTAAAATATTTTTAAATTTTTTATTTTATTTTTATTAATTACAGTTTATTCACTTTGTATGCCAGCTGTAGCCCCCTCCCCAACCCCTTCCAATACCACCCTCCCTTCTTCTTCTTCTCCTATGCCCCTCCCCCAGTCCACTGATAGGAGAGGTCCTCCTCCCCTTCCATCTGACCCTAGTGTATCAGGTCTCATCAGGACTGGCTACATTGTCTTCCTCTATGGACTGGTAAGGCTGCTCCTCCCTCAGGTAGAGTGATCAAAGACCCAGTCCATAAGTTCGTGTCAGAGACAATCCCTGTTCCTATTATCGGGGAACCCTCTTGGACACTGAGCTGCTGTGGGCTACCTCTGTGCAGGGGTTCTAGGTTATCTCTATGCATGGTCCTTGTTTGGAGTATCAGTCTCAGAAAAGACCCTTGAACCCAAATTTTTTGGTTCTGTTGCTCTTCTTGTGGAGCTCCTGTCTCCTCTAGGTCTTTCTATCTCTCCCTTCTTTCATAAGCTTCCCTACACTCTGCCCAAAGTTTGGCCATGAGTCTCAGCATATGTTTTGATACCCAGCTGGGTAGAGTCTTTCAGAGGGCCTCTGTGGTAGGCTCCTGTCCTGTTCCCTGTCTTCTCCCTCTTCCTATGTCCGTCTCATTTGCCTTCCTGAATAAAGATTGAGCATCTAATCCAGGGTCCTCCTTGCTTGTACAGATTTTAGTATGATTATCGTACATTATATTTCTGATAGCCACGTATAAGTGGGTATATACCGTGTGTCTTTCTGCTTCTGAGTGAGGTATTCTGTGATGGTTTATCAGGAGTTTGGAATGGGTAAGAGAGCAAGATGAGAATACACCATTAGATAGCTTCTCACAGTAACATCCCAAAACATCAAGATGTTTTTGTAAGAGGTATTATACTTCACTGGAGATGAGGAAGGAGGGACATGTGTTTGCTTTCCTTCATTACGCTCATTTCTAATCTCATTTCTACTTATATTTTAAGTGTAATGAAGACTAAAGCATCCAGTCTTATATTTTGTTCATAAATCTTTGCCTCTGCTATTCTTAGAACACCCGGGGGTAACTGGGCATCTCCATGGCCAGTGAGCTGGAAGTCATCACTCAGATTACTCTTCAAGGACAGTCACATGGATCTCCACCATGTTTCCTGGTGCCTCAGAGAACAGGGTGACTGCTGGGAAGGCATTAGGCTTGAAATACCATGTCTTTCAGGCACATTAGCTGGATCACATGTCCTTTGTCCCTGAGCATCTACACCTCTGTTCTTTTGTACCCTTGAACACCATCACCCCTGTGCCTCCAAATGACTGTGACCCAATGTCTTATGCATCTAGAATGTATTTAGAATTCAGTATGTTGGTATAGAATACAAGTTGTGATATAAAATTTCTGATATGGGTAGATGGCTTAATATTAAGACTTCAGAGTAGACTCTTAGCTTCTATATTGTATCGCTTCAAAAGATTAGATATGGTGCAGTGTCCAGCTCTTTTAGGCTCATTTTATCCTTTGGTAATCTCTATGCATGCTTATTCCTGAGAAAGAATTCTAGAAGGGCAATTAGGTACAAGCCTTACATGAATAGGTCTAGGTCCATAGGTTTCATTGCCATTCGTAAGAGCATAAGCCACTGGTTGTTATAGTTCAAGTCCTTGTGGGGAAAGCCGTATCTTTTTTTTTTTTTTCATTTCTGTATTGCTATCTAGCTCTAAGCTTGATATCACAGAGCATTAGATGGATGGCTGCAGGATATGCAGATAAATATATGAGCTACTAAAATTCACAATCATTAAGAATAGCAGTGATCCTGGAAGCTCATGAAGAAAGCTTTTATCTTGCCCTTAGAACAGTGTTTTGTACTTTGTTTTGAATCTGGCTGTCTTAATTTTCTTGAAATTATATACAACTGCAGGGGGGAAAAGATGAAATCATAATGTTTATGTCAGACTTGGGAAAACAATCCAGGCTTTGCATTCTTTGCTCAGCCTGTTTTCTCCTCCATCCTTTGTTGAAAACAAATGCTAGCTGTTCACAGCCTGGTGACAAACATCTGCCTGAAGTACCCTGGCCCATCTCCCAACACTCATCTTTCCTGAGGCAAGTAGTTAGTTGTTTAGCTTCCAGGTTTGCCATTTTATGTTTCTATACAGTTATGACATCTTTGAGCCAAGCAGGTGCCCATGTCACTAGGGACTAGAAACAAAGCTAAATCCATGCCTGCCCTGGCAAAGAGAAGCTGCAGAAGCATCATGCTACCTCCTTCTCATGCTATCCTCTGATCTGCTACCATCCAAAAAAAGGTTTGTTTTGTTTTGGTCACCTTTCCCCGAGAGGATGAATATGCAGATTCTGAGTCATAGTTTCTACAGTGGCCTTGATCTTGTGATCTCTTCATCAGCTCAGACTATTACATTGACTTCTTCCAACAGTATCACGGGTGGCACAAACATCAGAACTCAAACTTTTAGAGTTGCATTGATACTTTGTAAAATGTGAGAACACCAATATTTTAGCTCTGTGAGGCTGAGAGCTGCTAAAGCTCACTCAATTCCAGGAAGCATGCTGACATAGAAGAAATTGGGATCGAGTCAATGGTTGCACTGCATGTCATTGTGTTATGCTGAGAATATACACAAAAACATTCGCACTTCCTGGAAAGGACGGGGCCTGATTCATTTTCCATCCCTTTGTCATGATTCTTGGTCTCATGTTGGTACTTCATAAAACCTAAATAAAAGTGGGCCAAGAATCAAGGGAATTAAGGATTGAGGGATAGAATGCCAAAATGGATGAAAGGTTTAGTAGGTCATAAGGTGTAGTTAATTAGTGAGTGCTTGTCTACCATGGACAAGATGCTGCGGTTGATTGTGAGAACTTCAGAAGCTAATGAAGCTAGTAATACAGAATCTGAGAGGTGGGAATATAACATCAGAAGTTCAATGAATAAAACAAGAGAATTGAAAGATGGCTCAGTGGGCCAGAGCATGTGATATGTAAGCATAAGGACCTGAGTTCAAATCCCAAGCACTGACATAAAAATCTTGGTGTGGCTTTGTTTGTTTGGAAGTCCCAGTATTGTAAATCAGAGACAAGTGGACCCAGATTAGTTCAGCCACTAGTCACCTATCACAACAATAAGCTTCCAATTCAGTGAGAGACTTTGTCTCAAGTTACTAAGCTGGAGAGTGATAGAGGGCGACGCCTGACATCCTATTCTGGCTTCTCCATGTTTGTATAATAACCTGTACAATAACATGTATGTAACACATGCAAATAAAAATATAAGAAAACATACAAAAAAAGATTAAATCATTTTCTGGGGATGTAGCTGGTAAAGTGGTTGCCTAGGATGGAGAAGGACCTGGATTTGATTTTTATCACTGTGAAAAGGTAACAAAATACAGTTGAAATGTGAATAGATGGCTAAATAGTTATATATCAATAAGCTATTAAACATAAACACCTTATTCAGCCTTAAGTGGTCACCCATATCATGTCCTCCTCAATCACATCAC
Source organism: Pachyuromys duprasi (assembly GCA_028658305.1). NCBI lineage: Eukaryota > Metazoa > Chordata > Mammalia > Rodentia > Muridae > Pachyuromys > Pachyuromys duprasi. The sequence goes on along the minus strand of CM053753.1, from coordinate 50,147,364 downwards.
ACTCTAAGGGTTGGGGTTATCATGAAAGACAGGGCAGAAAGGATGTAAGAGAAGAACAATACATGTATGTTATGACTGTGAGATGGCTACACCATGCATGAACCCATAAGCAGTTGCAGTTGCCTACACAGGGTACGCACAAGACCCAATCTCAACCATCCAGTCAAGAACTCTAGTGGGTAGCCCCATGGGACTCTTTCCTGCACAAGGAAGCTACTGTGAGTCAAGGGATATCTTCAGGGATGTAATCACTGGTGATTTACCCATGCCTCAGTGGTTAGCTTCACACCCATGCTCATATGGGTAGTTCTGGTTAAACCTAGTGGGTTAAAACAGAGCAGAAACAAAATTATAATCAAAAGACACAAAAGTGGGATGGAGACTTGGTATAAGGAGTAAGGGTCTTGTTAAAGGAGGGTGAAGAGATAAGTTATTGAATATATTATATATTACATATGTATGTGAAATTGTAGAAGAATGAAAAGTTTTTAGTGAACTCCTTTTGAAATACAAAGACTAGAGACTGTATGGCTTTTATAAGCAGGTTTTTTGTTTGCTCTTAACAGGGAGGGCCGTGCGGCTTTGGTTTCATCCTTTGGTGTATTTAAATACTTGTCCATGTATGGCATCATCCAGTTAATTGGAACATCACTTCTCTACTGGGTATGAATTAAAATCATTTCTTCTCAGTTCTAATTGTGTTTATAGTTTTGGGATGTGGATCCTACACATGGTTAATGTTTATAAATACATGACATTTCTCAGAAACAGGTGCCTACAATCTTGAGAACCTGGTATGCTTCATGCAACCTGAGGCTAGAAGTCAGTAGTACCGGATCTATTGTCTAGGATGTCAGTTTTCTCAGGATGACCTGAAACTCTTGACCTATGCAAACCCCTGTTTCTTCCTAGGAGAATAAACAGAGTTTGAGAGAAGCCTAAATATAACTCGGCAGGAAATGGATCTGCCTCCAACTGGGGAATATTTTTGGCAAAGGACTCAAAAGAGATAAAAAGGAAGAGAAGTTTTTGAATTTGATATTGAAGGATGCAATGCTGAAAATCTCCCACGCTGGGCTGTACTCTTGAACCTACTCAAAATTTAATAGGGTTAGATGCATCATCAATAAAGGATTAGCAATTTCTTAAAATGACAAAGGACGCCCAAAAGCAAATGGTGATAGCTATTTAAAAGTTAGTTGCATAAAGGAGCTGTTGTACAGATTAGAAATAATCTTCATTATTTCAAGCATAGTTTGTTCTACAATAAAATGATCCAACAGTCTCAAAGGACACTTGGCGGAATTAAGATAGTTTATTACTGTGGGAGGATAACTAAGAGGTGAACAAGGAGATCAGGGATTAGGGTATCTTGTTGGTTACTGCTGGCAAGGACACAGGTGGGAGGCTCAGTGGTGTGCAGGTGTGGAGGGATCAAGAGACCCCACTCCATTCAAAATGCAAAGCGGGGCCTTGCCCTTGGCCAACTCCCACCTCTGGAAAGTTGCTGACTTACTTTCAAGGTCCCCATAGTTGTACAATAGCTGTTCTTGACAAATCTAAAGCTTCTGTTGAATAGTTTTCCTTGCGCTTCTGTTTATATGTAATTTTACCACTCAGAGGGGGGAAGGATACCTAGGGACCAGGAAGATGAGTCAGTCAGTAAAGTGCTTGCTGAGTTTAGGGTTTGGTGACACACACCTATACTTCCCAGTGATGGAAGTCACTGGGTACTTGATGGCCAGCCAGTCTAGCCAACTGGTAAGCTTCAGGTTCAATGAGATACCTTTTCAAAAAACTAAGATGGAGAGCCACAGAGGGAGACACCTTACCTTGACCTCTGACCTCCACACACAAGTACATGGACACATATACCCCTTTACATGCAAGTGCACACAGTATGTGTTCAACACACACATAGACACACATACCCACACACACTCAGGGCAGAAAAAAGAACAGCTGGGGATCAGAAGCTTTTCATAAAGCTGGGTGCAGAGCTGCCGTGTCTGTGGTAGAGTTAGAATCAGCCTACCCAGCAGTTGTCCATTCCAGCTGTTGAGAGTTGGATGAGGCTGTCCTCCAAGCACCTCAACCTAGAAACTACTAATGATCCTTTGCAAAGACTAGTTTATCTTCATACGTGGACAAGCTCAGATCACGGTGTAGAACTTGCTCCCTAGCAGCAAAGCAGGTCCACAGGCTTGGCTGTTCAAGGTCCACCAAGGGCATGCCCATAGAATAATGGTTTGACTTTTCGGTCTTATGAGGTTAGCTCCAAAGATGTGAGCTGAAAAGCTAAATTCTGTGTGTACCCAGACCTCAGGAAGGCAGTAGACTAAAGTATGTAGTGGATTTTATTTAGGGCAGCGATTCTCAATCGGTGTTGTGACCCCTTTAGGGGGTTGAACGACCTTTTCACAGAGGTTGCATAAGACCATTGGAAAACACAGATATTTACATGACAATCCATAGCTGTAACAAAATTACAGTTACAAAGTAGCAATAAAAATAACTTTATGAGTAGGCCTCACACAACATGAACTGTTTTAAAGGGTCACAGAATTAACAAGGTTGAGAACCTCAGAATTAGGGAAAGTCCTTTTTCAGTTTGGGAACACGAGTGAGCTCCAAACTCACTATATTGTCACATACTCAAGCGTGGAGACCAACATGGATTAGATGAGTTGAGGCTTTGACTTTAAATTTTATTTAAAATTTCATTAGAAATATTCTGATTTTGACATCCTATGCTGAGAATTCAGCTGTCCGGGCTGAGGTGGTACCTGCCAGGGGTAATGTGGCCAGTACGAGGAGGCTGGCTGAGTTCTGACTGAGCCACTGGTAATAAAGAAATGACTTAAATACCAGGAGCACAGCTACTGGGGTCATTTAGTCTAATGAGCTACTGATGATCTTAGGTTCATACATTCTTTTTGAAAAGAAGAAAGAAATAGCAACTGCCTGCTGAGTGCTTTAGAAAGAGTGCTGTGAATGAGAACAGCTATGATAACAGCCATGATACTTAATGCTTTTTCTTTTTCCAGCAACTACAGATCTTCGGTAATTACCAGTATCTCATGCAAGATGTGGCTATCACACTCACGGTCAGCTTAACGAGTAAGTTTGTATTTATCCATGAAGTCCCCAAAGCACACAAAAAAGAACTTGGTGAGGAAGTGACAACATAATGGCTAACACCTCATTGTCTATGCATTTATTTAAAGTAACATCAGGAGTGAGTGGAGCCTCTAGGCCTGTAATAAAGTAACCGAATAATAAAGAGATCTCTGTCTTAAGAACTTGTCAAGGTATTCTTAGTTCATTGTAGTTTTGTGTCCTGTCCATAGAAAAATGAGTAAAAAATCTAAAAAAGACTTTCTTCTTCTTCTTCTTCTTCACCCAAAGGTCACTTTCCATTATTCAATTATGTTTCATATTGACACCAGACTAGATTTCTGCTAGGTCTTTGATATGGAAGAACAAATGCTAATGTTTTAGTCCAGTGCAGTTCTCTGGGAAGTGAGGTGTGGCTCACAGCAGCTATTGCTCACTTCCTCCTCTGGAGATGACACTGATAAAGTGCTTTTGATCAAGGAACTCGGGCCTTGATGCTAACTCTTAATAAGCGAGAAAGGTGACTCCCTCAACAGAGAGCGTGAAGAAGAATGGCAGTGTCACTTGCTCTTTGTTCAACAGTGAGGTGTTGTGAAAAACAACAGATAAAATATCTGGCATCGCGGGATATTAATAACGTTGACAATTTCATGTCACAAATACAAAACTGATATTGAAGTCATCTATTATATCTATCCATCCAATAATAAAATGTACTAGTCTGTATGTAATATCAATTTTGATTATTAGGTCTATTCCAAGCCCACTGTATGTTTTCTACTAGGTCTTATTAATATTCATCTGACTGAATAATTTTGAATCAGTGATAGTGATTCTATAATACTCGGTATTTTTAAGCAGTTTGAATGATTTATTTATGAATGATGCTTGGAAATGGAAGGAACCTTCCGGAGATTCCAGAGCCTGCATTAGCAGGCAGTGCCGTGGGCCAAAGGCCATGGCTATCCTCTAGCGTTCAAAGTTCTCCTGGGGACAAGGCATGCATGTTTAGATATGTAAGTAAATAACTCGGTTGTGACATTATTGTCTTTTTTCTGGTATAAACCGTAACCCTGGGACTAGGACACCTACAGAACCTCAATTAGCGTCATTTTATAGAGATCACATCCAACAGTCCTTGACTTTAAAGGAGACTGATGAGTACCCACAGTTCTCAGCCTGGCAGTCAAGGTTCCACTCTGAGTGGCCTCACTCGCTTTCCTGCTCATGTCTTCTGCAGCTTCCTTTCAGTTACTGGAGAGTGTGGTCAAACTGAAAACCTCGCACCCCGTATTTACCTTCTGCCTCTTAGGCATGTTGCTTCCCTCCACTGGAAATGCCTTTCTTTTAGTGAACGACTCTTTAAAAAGTTAAATTCTGTGTATGTATTGGGGTGAGTATATGCATGTAAATGCAGTACTGTGCACTGTAAGAACAGTACCCACTCTTAACCATGGAGAGACCTCTGTAGTCCCAAGCAATGTTGAAGTCTGCCCATCTTTCCTGTGTTAGACTGAATCCTATTTCTTCCACGAAGCTGCCTCCAGTATCTCTCTCTCCTGTCTCTTTTCTGATGACAAATTATCAATAAAAAAATAAAGCAACTCTCCCTTCTCTGAACTTCTAGAGCATCTGTTGCCATCAGGCCATGCTTCCTCCGTTCATGAATGTAGCCTCCCCAATCAAACTCCGTACTGGAGGCACCAGCCTTTCTGTGCCTCAGGTGTCTATGTGTCTAATGCAGACAAAGGGAAGAAGGCTGGTGTGAGTGGTGTTTCTCTATTGGGTGGAGATTTGCTGACCTGAATATCTGAGAACAATGAATGATAAGTGCCAACTGAGCATGAGAAGAGATGTTGGCAATATCTTTATAGTATCTGTTAAGGAGATCCTTACTGACCCTTCCATCATAAACATATTCCCCTCCCTACCTATCACCTGGGTATTGATTTCATTAAAAAATAAACTATAGCAGTGATTATCAGGGGATATTTTAAAAAGAATTGAAAGGAGAAATATGAAGTTTTGTTTTCCTTTCAGGATTGCCACACTCAATAAAAGATAACAATAGGAAGTATTCTAGGAAAGTCTTCATGATTTTGAGGGTCCATTGTGTTTTTTCTTGCCCCTTCATCATAATAAAGAGGAGAGAGAAGAAAGTCATGAAAGGAAGCTATATGTCAATTATCTTCTAGGTAGAAGTAAGAACTTCTGAATAAGTAGAACTTATTCAGGCTGGAAGTATGCTAGCAAGAAGCTGCCCAGTGGGACAGGCTGCACAGGATTTTACAATATGTACGCCAAGAGACATTTGAAGAAAACATTCCTGAAGAGTCAGAAGGAGAGAGTACCATTCACACTAGCCTAACCCAGTCCATGGGGAAACTGTAGAGTCCACCTACAAGCCCTGTGCAAACTGCCTAAGTTTAGACAGCTGCCATGTTAGAGAGCATCTGTCGAGAGGAAAACAGCGTCTTGAATGAAATAGTAGATTTTTCGTGGTTGCCCCATTCTCTGAAGCAAGGTGAAACATAGGTGATTACACAAAGGAATCACAGAGGCAGCTGAACCCTTCTCACCTACTGCTAGTTTCAAGCCATAGGATCGCTCATATCTCAAGGTGAGCTCATTACAACACCCAATACCTATCAGGAAATGGTCTACCCAAATTATGACTAAACTTATAGGGATGGGGAAAAGAGATTGTCTGAAAACAAGAGGTGAGGAACAAGCAAAAATAGCTGCTTTCCACTTTTCGCCTCCCTATTACAGGCTTCCTCAGAAGTTCAGACCATGGATTGAGTCAGCAACATGACTTGATCATTGGATAAAATGCCACTTGTCCTGATGAGAAAACTTCTGACCTATCATCCTTCTGAGACTCTATTGTACTAAAGGTAGCTATGGCCCTGGATAGAGTCATCTCAATCTCCTGCTGAGCCTGTTCCCAGAGGAGAGGCTAAGGTTCACAGGGTGAACAACTAAGATGAGACTCAATAGGGTAGCACCATAGACAAGGGTGCAGTAACCCTATCTCCATGTCAGTCAACTCCACAACCAATAACATGGAAATAAGTATAGGAAAGCGAAGAATAACTCCACCGAGGTCGTACACCAATTCCGAAGCAAGGTTAGAACTGTTACCTGTGGTTTTGAGTTTCTAAAGAAACCAGACAAGTTGAACATATTTTAGTTCTTCTCAAGTGCTCAGCAAGTTGGTCAGTCTTCCCAAAAGATGGGAAAGGGAAGCCCATTGTGAGATCATTCAGCATATTGTGAGTCTACTGTTCCCTGTTCTGTGATGAGACCTCTATAAGCATCATTTTAGCCGATCTGAAGAACCTGACAAGGCAATTTCATTCAAGGAAATTACTATTCATTAAATAAATTTCCAAAGGTAACAGAGATTGAGACACATGCAGCTAGTAATACAAGATCAAATGTAGTAATTAAAAAGGGGGAAACAGTGCTAGAGTGATGTCAGCACCCCACTCTCACCAGTGGGCAGATCATCAAGACAGAGAGTAAGTAGAAAAATAACGAAACTAACAGATGTGATGAATCAAGTGGACGTAATAGATATCAGCAGAACCTTTTACTCAAACACAAAAGAACCTTCTCCAAAATCAACCATACAGTAGGTCACAAAGCAAACCTCAACCAATACAAGAAGATTGAATTAACCCATTGTACTTTATCAGATCACCATGAATTAAATCTGGGCCTCAACAACAACAGAAATACACACTCATGGAAACTGAACAACTTCCTACTCAATGACCACTGGGTTAGGGAAGAAAGAAAGAAAGAAAGAAAGAAAGAAAGAAAGAAAGAAAGAAAGAAAGAAAGAAAGA
>CM053753.1:50099009-50140293 GCA_028658305.1 Pachyuromys duprasi | reverse complement strand
AAGAAAGAAATTAAAGACTTCTCAAAATTCAATGAAAATGAAGGCACAACATACCAAAACTTATGGAACACATGAAAGCTGTGCTAAAAAGAAAATTCATAGCACTAAGTGTCTTCATAAAGAAATTGGAGAGATCTTATACTAGCAACTTAATAGCTCACCTGAAAGCCAAGGAGAATCAAACACACCCAACAGGACCAGACTGCAGGAAATAACCAAACTCAGGACTGGAATCAATAAATTAGAAACAAAGAGAATAGTACAAAGAATCAATGAGACCAAGAGCTGGTTCTTTGAGAAAATCAACAAGATAGATAAACCCTTAGCCAAACTAACTAAAAGGCAGAGAGACAATATATAAGTCCACAAAATCAGAAATGAAAAGGGGACATAACAACAGACACTGAGGAATCTAAGGAATCATTAGGTCTTACTTCAAAAGCCTGTACTCCACAAAATTGGAAAATCTAAATAAAATGGACAATTTTCTTGATATATTCCACCTATCAACGTTATCTATCTATCTATTCTGGTTTTTCAAGACAGTGTTTCTCTGTGTTTCCTTGGCTGTCCTGGACTTACTTTGTAAACCAGGCTGGCTTCAAACTCACAGAAATCTGCCTGCCTCTGCCTCCCAGAGTGCTGGGATTACAGGTGTGAGCCACTGTGTCCAGCTCATTTATCAAAGTTAAATCATTTTAACCCACAAGGAAATAGAAGCAGTCATTAAAAGTCTTCTATCCAAAAAAAAAAAAAAAAGTTCAGGGCCAGATGGTTTCAGTGCAGAATTCCAGCAGACTTTTAAAGAAGGCCTAATACAAATACAAAAAATTCCACAAAAACCTCCTCAAACATTCCACAAAATAGAAACAGAAGGAACTCATTCGGTAAGGCCACCATCATCCTGATACCTAAACCACACAAAGACCAACAAAACCTGAGAATTTCAGACCAATTTCTCTTATAAGCATTGATGCAAAAATACTCAATAAAATACTCACAAACTGAAACCAAGGACACATCAGAATATCATCTACCATGATCAAGTCGGATTCAACCCCAGGCAAGCAGAGGTGGTTCAATACATGAAAATCCATCAATGCGATCTGCCATATAAACAAACTGAAAGACAGAAACCACATGATCATCTCATTAGATGACAAAAAAGCATTCGATGAAATCCAACACCCCTTCATGTCAAAACTGAGAAAATGTATACCATGAAGTCCAACTTGATCCTAATCTGTGTGGGAGTTTGTGCTAGTAACACATTTGCCCTCCTCAACGAGATCCAATCAGGGAGAAAGTGACTACAAAATGTAATTCTCAACAATGTTTGAAAATAGAAACTCTGAGGCACCTTGTCCTAAAGATAGCTTGCAAAATAACGGGTCAAAAATGGAGTCTCTTTATTCCCAAACAACCATCCCCTTTCTCCTTCAGTCTAGCACTTATGTTTTTAATCTGTTGTCTTCTACTCATTACTATGGAAATGTCCTAAGAGGTGACGCTTTAACTGAGGTGCCATCATTTTCGACTGTCCACTTGTATCACCATAGCTAATGATGTCCAACCTTCACTGTCTCGTCTGCAAGTCTTTTGAAGAGAAAATATATTGATGTACCATGCTCTTAGTCATTGCAATGGATGAAGATGGGTTCCAGCCAGCTCCATTTGGACTAAATATTCCAGTATACAGGAGGGGGTCGCACAGACACAATTAGGTGTGAGAAAGCAGCCCTCCATTTCACACATGCAACTTTTACATAAACCTCATCAAATGACAGTGACCTTTTGCGAGCGTCATTCTTTGGAGGCCTTCAGGTACATCTGGGAAATCCCATGAGGCACACTCAGAGCTGTGCTTGTAGGTTTAGTGGATTTACGGTCCACTTGAGATTTCGTTCATATGATTTATGATATATAATTTCTAATATAAATGCATCAAATGATTTTGAACAATTAAAGACTGTAATTTGAAATGGCACATTCTCTTCTGTAGCATGCTTGGTGTGAGATTTAATTAGAGATAAAAGGTGGAACAAGGCAGGATTTCTTTCTCAGGGAGCTCACAGTCTGCTGGGTTGCCTTGTGAACACTGTGATTTAATGTACAGCACCCTGCAGTAGGCCACCGATATGAATAATGCACTGTGAGAACTCAGGAAAGGGAGCTGTTAATTTTAGGTAAAATATACCATCTAGTATGTTCGTATACCTGTGCATGCAATTCCATAGACAATGCTGTTGTCTTTGTCTTAAGGAAATCTAGACAACTCCAAGTTTGCCTGCTTGGTTATAAACAGCCCTGCTCCCAATGCTGGTTCAGGGATCCCATTGTGCTCTTTGAAGCTCAGAAAATACATCTTACAGCAAATGCTGCAGAGCAGAGACTTTAAGATTAGACCCTCTTGTGTTCATATCACTTCCTGCCACTCACTGTGCCTTTAAGAAAGAAAATATATTTAACATGTTTATTCTTCTATGAGATTTACCTTTTGCATTGATTTCTAAGGAAATGTAAGTAATACTCATAAAAACGCTTGGCGCAGTCTTTGGAATGTAATGGGTGTCCCAAACCAGTGATCATTTTCTTGTAATAACCAGGAGTACAAATTTCGTGTTAGAAATATTAGGAATCTCTGATATAAAAAAATTAAAATACCTGGTGTAAAAATATCAATCATCTGGTGCCATGATACCCCTGTATCACAACTCACCCCCAAATTCAATAGTTTATGTCACCAAGCGATTTCTCCCAGTTTCTAGGCCTGGATGTGGATTGCCATTCAGCTGATGTACATTTCTCAGCTGTACCACCATGCTTTATGCTATCAGTAGTTTATTTCGATCAAGTTGAGCTCAGGTCAACTCCACCTTTCTCATTGCAGGGGGCACAGTGAAGGAATAAGCAGAGTACATTCACTGAGCTTCATAGGAAGCCTGAGAGCATGGTGAGCTATGCACAATTGTTGGAATCTAGCGCGAATATCACTGCGATCAACATAATACCAGGAAGTCCCCAAATAAATGCCATCTCTACTGTGCTAGTTAGTCAGTATCCCATGGTTCTTGTGTGGAAGGGGGAGACAGAAACTGGAAGGAACATGTGGGAGAGTATACCAATGATGTAGGGGTCCATTGTCCAGAGCGGTGATGACACCTGTGCACAGCCTCCTCATAAACTTCACAGTTGCAAGTTGGATGGTGACATGGAGAAGTTATTCTAGGCTCTAGAGCTTCTGTCTGCTGGGACTTAGATGCAAGTAGACAGCATGCCCTTCAGCACTGACCACAGTCCACACTGTATGCCCCTTCTTAGTGTACCCAGATGGTGATTTCTGACACCAGCTACCCACAGTTAGACCAAATATCACAGGTTGAAGCCACAACCACAGAATGGCTTCACTTTCAGACACCAGGAACAAGTGTTGGGGCTCCTTAACCGTCTGCATTTTGACCAGCTAGCTATCTGCAAGTTAGGGGCTCTACTGCCTTCCATCTTGTATTCAGTAGTTGCTGGTTCACAAAACTCACCGCAAGTATGGTATTTATTCTCAGTTTTATTGAAAGAAAAATGATGCAAGTTAGAATTAGTCAAGAAAAGAGACCCATGAGGCAAAAAATCTGGGAAGAATAATTAAGGTTACTTCCGTTGTCCTTCCCTTGTAGAATTAGGGTTCTTCACCCTTCTGGCACACACATGTGTGATAATGAACAGAATGCTGCCAGCTAGAGCTCAACTAAATTCCAAGTATTGAGGTTTCATTAGCTAAATACAACTGATTGAATCATTTGCCACAGGATGAACTCAATCTCCAATTCCTCCATGCTTCTATTTCAGGTAGTTATATGGCCTCAAACAGTTTTACTAGTAGTGTTCAGGGTTGTAGCCAGCTCCATCCCTGTAAATCATTGCTAGTAGTGATTCTTTTTAAAACCACCATCACCTTTTAACACTTTTACATTTATTTATTTTTTGTGTGTGAGTGCTTGTCTGCATCTATGTGTATGTCTATCACATGTGTACCTAGATCCCACAGAGGCCTGAGAAGCATCAGATCCCCTGGAACTGGAGTTTTAGACAGTTGTGAACCACTATGTGTGTTCTAAGAATTGAGTAGGCTCTCTGCAAGAACAAGTTCTTAACCACTGAGCAATCTCTCTAGCCCCTATCGTCAGTCATCTTAGCATAAACTGTTGGGGCCCATTATGAAGAAGAAAGATGTTCCTCTTACTTAGCAAATATCAAGGATTCAGAGGACGTATCTTAGAAACATAAGGACAAAAGCCTATCACATTCTTTAAAAGAAAACAATATTTTAGTAATTCTTTGATAATTGCATACAATCTCTTTTTATTATATTCCCCCTCCCCCTGACTTTCGCCAGACTCATCCTCTACTTCCCCACTTCATATCCTCTTTCAAAAATGTAACCCATCAAGTCCAATCTATGTACCCATATACTCATGGGTTTGGGGTCATCCATAGGATCATGGTCAGCCTACCACAGGCAACACCCTTAAGGAAAAGCTGATTCTTTTTCATCAGAAGCCATAAATAATGGTCAATAACTCCATGGTTAAAGGTGAGAGCTCGTGGCCTTCTCTTTCCATGCTGTATTGCCTTGCTTCATCTTATAGAGTTATATATTCTTTATATAGTACTATGAAAAAGAAATTATGAAATTTCTGTTACAAATTTATAAGTTCAGTGGTCATATCAAGTCCAAAAGACATTGTTTCAGTCTGGTCCTATCAGACATCTGGTTCTTAACAATCTTTCAACCATCATTTTCTGTGATAGTTCCTGAACCCTGGGAGAGAGGCAGGTAGATGTCCCATTTGTGGTTGAACATGCCACTTATTCTCTGAACCTTATTCAGTTGTGAGTTTCTGAGTTAGCCACAATTCGCTGTACAAATAAATTTCTCTGATGAGGACTGAGAGCTACATTAATGGAAAAGGGAATGTATAAGTTGGATGGGAGGTTAAGGCAGTGAAAGGGGTTGGAAAGGGGATAATTAACATTAAAGATGCTTGGATAAGCCACATGCAAACTCACTAATTTAGAAGCTTTTAACAGACACACACACATTCATATAGAAGTGATATGAGATACTTATCACTTTCTTAGAAGAGTCCAAGAGACAGACCCCAAACAACATAAGCTATTGCCAATGCTCTGGTTGCCCACCACAAATTGATGGTAAGACCCCATGGCTGAGGACACAACACATTTTGGTCATAGGACATAGGGAAATAAAACTGATACAGACAAAGAAGTTTTCTCGGTAATAGCCAGCTTTCCTAGTACTGAAAATTGCTATGTAGGCCGCACAGAGGAAAGTCATCAATAGATCTTAGTCAGCAGTGAACTTTGTGAACTACAATAATGATTGGTATTACAAGATTTGTCCATGAGTGTAATAGTGGCATAAATGGTAAACAACCACTCTCTGTTTGTAATTAAAGACAGTTCCACAGGAAGAAATGCATGCCTGGTACTATAAATTTGCCTAAGAATTCATGGTTGAGAAACTCACAGGCTCCTGGATACTCTTACTACTGTTATTTTTCTTGGTGGATATAGATTCAAACTGCACTCTAAATTAGTGTCTTTGTGTCAGTTGTATTCTTTGATAATATACACAGTCCAATTCCTTACCAGCCCACCTCTACATGCATGACTATAAACTGAAGTACATGTGCTCTAATTATTTTTAAATTAAAAAGAAACAAGCCAAGAGAGGAAATGAGGTGACAAATTGGAAGACAAGGATTAAAGCATGACTTATGTAAATCTTTAAATAAGATGGTCTGAATTGTTAGCTCTTCATGCCTCTTTCCTGCTTTGTCTTGACAGGCAGAGCACATCCCATGCTCATTGGTTTGCTAGCGCATGAAGCATGTAAGAAGGATATAGTAATATTTTTAAGTATTCATTTTAATGCATTTCCAACCACTTTAAATGACAAGCCCCAGAATTAAGAATGCAGCATATTTTAATACTGTTATCTGAAAACAAGATGTTTGTGACCCTGCCTCCCTCACCAAACCAAATGGAATGTGCAGTAGCAATGCTCCCAACATGTGTATCTAGAAGGAACTGTGCACACATTGAACATCTACCACTGTGCCTGGCACATTGAAGTGCTGGGATACTGTTCGGTGAATAGCAGAGTGTGTACTTTCTTTGAATTAGCATACAGAGATGAGTTAGGAATGATGACAAACCCCTCATTCCCACTATCCATTTTTTCCCTTATGTGAGATATTGGGTACTGCTCATTTTGTTTTACAATCCCTTCTAAGTCCATGGGGGGGAGGGGTGGAAATCATGTGATATGGTAAATCTATCAATTACAGGACCTTTCAGCCCATTATGTGTTACTCCTGAAAGTAAAAGCCAAAGCATAGAGAAGACCAAGATTGGTAGAAATGCATACACAACTATGTTATGGGCTTGTGTAGATGTTTTGTCAAGCTGAATCTTCCTCAGAGACTCAAGATGATATGCAGCTCATCTTTTATCCTCAAAAGAGAAATTTTAAAGGCAAAATATATTCTTGTTTTTCAGTGAGCATAAACCACGCCTACCCGAAGCTGGCTCCATATAGACCGGCAGGACAGCTGCTTTCTCCTCAGTTGCTCCTGTCAGTCTTCCTGAATTCCTGTTTCACCTGTATTGTGCAGGTGTGTGCTTTTCTCTCTGTGAAGCAGCAGCCTTGGTACTGTGAGGTCTATAAATACAGGTGAGTTCATTTCCTTAGGCTTCCTTTCTGAGAGCAATATAAGCAGTACATCATGGTGTTGTCCAACTTGGTACCAACAGGAACTCTAAAATATTAACTAACAAAAATAATACTTTCGTATTGCAAATCATAAAGGATAGAACTTAGCCTACTTAATGGTGGTGTGCTGGTTGAACATGTGGAATCGGCAGGAAAGATCTGTCACCTTGGTTGATAATGAGATGATCTTACAGCTGATTGACTATGAATGTGTCCATTCCTAGGGGTGTGGATTTCATATAAGCCAGGGATTGGTAAATACTCCCTGTCTTCAGTCAGAGGATAACAGCTCAGGCTTTCTGAGATGGAAAGCCTCTGTTACAACTAGTTGATTATGCTTCTGTAGTGCAAAACAGCCATAGGCAGTACATAAACTCAAGCTTTATTTTTCTTGAGGAAATAATATTCTCCGTTTGAACTCCGGTATGTACACCATACTATGAACCTAATGGCATAGAAACATAAACAGAACCAGCAAGTGATTCAGACTCCAAAGTCAGAAAGTTTGACTTGAAATATGCTGTCTCATTTGTAAGCCTTAAAAGGCCCCCAAATATTAAGAATTAAACCTAGCTGGGCATTGTGATGCTCCCCCTGTAATCCCAGCACTCGGAAGTCTGAGGCAGGAAGACTGTGAGCCCAATGCCAACTTGGGCTATGGAGCAAGACACTTCTGGCTCTGTTAGGGTTTCTATTGCTGTGATAGAATACTTGTGATAGAAATTTGGAGAGGAAAGCGTTTATTCCTGCTTGCGATTCTAAGATCACATTGTATCACTGAGAGAAGTCAGGGCTGGCACTTGAGGAATGATCTGAAGCAGAAACTATGGAGGAATACTGTTTAGTGGCTTGCTCCTTATTGCTGCCTAAGCCTGCTTTTTTATACTATCTGTAACACCTGCCCAGGGATGGCACTAGCCACAATGGATTAGGGCCTCCCATATCAATCACAGTCAAGAAAATACACCACAGACCTGCCTACAGGCCAACTCAGTAGGGGCATGTTGTCAATTGAAGTTCCTTCTTCTCAAATAACTCTACCTTGTGGCAAGTAAACATAAAACTAACGATCATATTATTTCAAAAAGAAAAAAAAAGAAGCCTTGCACATGGGATCATATTTGGAAATTAAATTATATGTATAAGCAGTTGAAAAGTAACTTTAAAGTTTTAAGCTGAACAAAACGGCCAACTAAAACTAATTTCAGGTTTCATATTGTAAAAAAGACGAATATTACAAATAGAACTGACAAAGCCTAGATCTTAAAGACATATTTCTGAGTAAAAATTGTATGATATCTCTATGTTAGATGTCAAAAAACATGTTGAAAATTAACTAATACAAAAAAAAACAGAAAGGAAACTTATAATACACGGATGAAAGTACAAATATCTCAACAAAATAATTCTAAAATAATGAGCTAAATGCAGCAAGAAGAAAGAACCCAGGAGGGGAACCAGTACCACTTTTCATCTAAAGTTAGACACAATGAGGTTTGAAGAATAAATAATAGTAAAATTAGTGGGAACTGTTCATGCAACTCACAAAGTTGGTAGTATTTGAGGAAGAGCAGATATTATGTTAGGAGAATAAGGAGAGTCGGTAGGGAGCTTGGCAAAGGATAAGACCAGAAAGCTAGGTTGAAGTTCTAAGTCAGGCTGAGCTTACCTCGTTAGGATGAGAGAGCCACAGTTACTCCACAATCAGAAGGGCTATGCTGGGTCTTCACTACAATTCTTTAATTACTTGAGGAGAGAGTGGAGTGAGCATACAACTGAGGACATGATTCAGGAGGCTTACATCAATAAATGAAATGGAACAGGGATGGAGACATATACGTACACATACACATATACACATTCACACACATATCCACAAACATACACACATGCACCTAAACACACATCCCACACACAAATACATAAATATAGACAGACAGACATATACACATTCACACACATGCACAACCTGCACACATAGCCTAAACACACACACAGATACATAATCATATACATCACACACACAAACACAGGTACATAAATACATACTCTCTTCACATGGTATATACACTATTTGCTTTGACAGGAATTCATAGAAATTGTCACCCAAGGCCTCTCAAGACAGATTATCTGCTCTACATCAGGGACAGACAGGGGATGATCTTGATTTCCTCTGAATTTTGCTTCTGCTTTGTCATTGTAAGAAATAAACAAGACATATCTTGTCAGCCACCAGCTGGAACAGGCTGAAAGCTGAAGTAATAATTACTTTGCCACCTACTAAATAAAAGGTAAAAAAACAGTATAGAAAAATTTCATAATGCTGGCCATTCTTTCATAGCGAATGTTTTCTGGTCAACCAAAATAATTTCTCCACCAATACGGGTTTGGAGCGAAACTGGACTGGAAATGCGACAGTGGTTCCTGCTTCTGTCCTAAGTTTCGAAAGCACCACTCTGTGGCCCATCATCACCTTCAACTGTGTCACAGCAGCGTTTATTTTTTCTAAGGGGAAGCCCTTTCGGAAACCCATCTACACAAACTGTAAGTGTATAGAGTTCAAGGTTTCATTCGAGTCTTTTTCTGTTCCCACTCCCTTCCCAGAGTCATAGTTTACCAGCAAATGCGATGCTGCATCTCTCTGGCATGATAACGGAATAAAATGGCCTTAGATGGGAGAGTCCAATGGCACAGTCCGTATTCAGTGGTCAAATGAGTCATAAGAATCCTTCCATATACAGGCTTATATGTCAAGAGATTTTTGTAGACTTTTAAGAAACTCACAAGGTTACAGCTTCACAGTGCTGGGACAGTTACTTTGTCTTTTCGGCCCCTATTTTCTCATGTGTATAGAATGGAAACATTACATGATGAGTTAAGTAAAGCATTTTCCCCGTTTGTTTATTTATTTATTTGTTCATTCATTCACTTCACAGCCTGATCCCAGCCCCTCCCTCCTCTTCTCCCAGTCCCATGCTCATGTCCCCTCCCTCATACTCCCCTCTTCTTCTCCAAGAAGGGGAGGCCCGCAAAGGGCTACCAGCCTACTCCGGCACCTCAAGTTGCAGCAGGACTAAGTGCATCCTCTTCCACCGAGGCCAGACAAAGCAGCCTAGCTAGGGGAAAGGGCTCCAAAGGTAGGCAACAGGGTCAGAGACAGCACCTACTCCCATCGTTAGGGGACCGGCATGATGACCAAGCCACACATCTGCTACATATGTGTAGGGAGTCCAAGTCCAACCCATTCACGATCTTTGGTTTGGTGGTTCAGTCTCTGTGAGCCCCCTTGGGTCCAGGTTAGTTTACTCTGTAGGTCTTCTTGTGGTGTCCTTGACCTCTCCAGCTCCTTCAGTCCATCCTCCTATATTTTCCACAAACACCCTGAGCTCAGCATGTTGTTTGGCTGTGGGTCTCTGCATCTGTTTCCATCAGCTGCTGGATGAAGCCTCTCAGAAGACAGTTGAGCCTGAAGTGAGCACCTCCTGTAGCCAGGTGGGCCTTCCAGTGGAGGGAAGGGGACACCAAGCCACCCCATAAAATCTTCAGCCCCAAATTTGTCTCACCTTCAAGAAGTGTAGGGATAAAGATGGAACAGAGAATGAGGGAATGTTCAATCAATTGGCCCACCTTGAGACCCACCCTATAAGAGAGCCAGCCCCTGACACTATTAATGACACTCTGCTATGTTCACAGATAAGTAAAGCAATTTGTGTACAAGGTCTAGTGCAATAGGATGTCCCCCACATTTATAAAATATACCTTAAAAAATCCTTACTTCTCTAGTACGTTTCTGTAAACACGATAAAGGCCAAGCCAAAGCAAAACCCCCAAAGCGCTTGAAGCTACAATCAAGACCTCTAGGCAGGAAAACAAACAGAGTATTTCCTTCCACACTTTTGTGAGCGGAAGTGGATCCTGTTAGTAATTATGCCAGCTCAAGTGGAACCTTAGGAAGTCCAGATGTGTGGACATGGTGTCTGCCACACAGCTGGCTTTGCTGTGTCCACATTATAAATAATTCCATGTCAAAGTGCACTCGTGTTGCATGGGGATTTGGCTTAGTTACTAGAATTCTTGCTGAAGTGCACAAAACCCCATGTTTAATCCCCAGTACCAAATAAAGCCAGGAGCGGTGTCACATGCCCACAGTCCTAGCACTCAGAAGGTAGAGGGAAGAGCATAGGAGTTCAAGGTCATTCTGGGCTACATGTCAAAGTTGGAGCAAAACCAAACCAAAACGAAACTCCTATAAGTCATTTCAACTGGCCTTCAGTTTTCTTAAGGCAAGTCCAATAATTTGGTGAAAGCAGGTGAAAATATTTCAGCTCTTGAGATACAATTTAAATTGATCTCCAGATTATCTGTAGTAATTTTCATTGATATCAATTGTTTTTTAGAGAGCTGTTTCATCACAGTATAGTTGTTACACTATATGAAAGTGCTATATGAAAAATAAGAGGTTTTGTTTTTGTTTTTTTGTTTGTTTGGTTTGGTTTGGTTTTTGGAGACAGGGTTTCTCTGTGTAGCCCTGGCTGTCCTGGACTCTCTTTGTAGACCATGCTGGCCTCAAACTCACGGAGATCCATCTGCCTCTGCCTCCCTGAGTGCTGAGATTACAGGCATGCACCAGCGTGCCTGGCTCAGATAAGAGTTTTTAAAGCATGGTATTTTATTTCATTTTAATTTGTATATTTATTGTCAGTGAAGAGAAATATAGATCTGTATTATTAATTATATTGTCTATGACTTGTCTGTTTACATTTGAATTTATTCTCATATTGGATTTCTGCTGCTCTTCTTATTTACCTGTATGAGTTGTCTTGTAGTTATCTTTTTGTCATTGCCTTTATGCATAGAAAGGTTTTCCAAGTACAAGACAGAAAAGATTACACTTACTTATTTTTAAAAGGTTTTAACGCTTTTTAAAATTTAATACAAAAAGGCATGCTTACTGTGTGGGTCAAGTTCGTTTATCCAATTAATCAAATTTTTTTTCAGCAGATTTTTGTATTATTGAATATCTAATATTCTCTTCATTCATGTATCCCCCCGTTGAGAATAACACTAGCTTCATCATATGTTTTATTGTTTTATTATAGATAATTTGTATTAGATACTGGAAGCTGTGGTACCTTCATATAGTATACATATTTATGTAGAGCTAGTCTGTGGCCACACTCTTTTTCTATTTCACTAATACTATGTGCAATGGCACTTTAGCAATTACAGTTTCATGGCTTATTTAATATACAGCATGTGGATAGTATACTCATTTCTATTTACTTATTTATTTATTGGATTTTCTAGACAGGGTTTCTTTGTTTGTAGCCCTGGATATCCTTGAACTCACTTTGTTGACCAGGCTGGCTTCAAACTCACAGAGATCTGCCTGCCCCTGTCTCCCAGATGCTGGAATTAAAGGGACCACCGCCACCTGGCTCCATTTTTTTTAAACAATGTCTCACTTTCATCGCTTTTTCTCTCTAGATGAAATGTAAAATTGTCCAGCTTCAAATTTTGTCACCTGGGATCTTTATACTGTGGGAAGAAATTATGAGTTGATGTAATTTAACCTTCTCATGTAGGAGTATTCTAAGTTAGTTTTTCTCTTGTTCTTGTGACCAAAGATGTGTCAAGAAGCACCCTAATAGGGGAAGCATTTATTTGTCTTACAGTATTGAAGTTGTATGGTTTATCACGGTTTGGAAGGCAAAGTAGCAGGAGCGTGAGATGGCTGGTCATGCTGTGATCAGTGTCAGGAAGTGAAGATGACCAGGAATGTCCCGGTGCTATAAATATGGCTCAAGACCTACCCCTACTGGCACACTCCATCCCATAGCACTCCACATTCCAAAGGTTCCACAGCCTTCTAAAGTATTCCCCATTGGCTGGGCCAAGAATTCAGATGCATGAGCCAATGGGAAATATTTCATAAGCAAGACATAGCACACCCCACCTTTATTCACATTTCTTGTATTTGTCCATCAATATCTGTTAGTTTCTCCATTATAGGTTCTGTACTTTTAAGAACCTGATCCTATTTTCTTTTCTGTTTGATTTCTGAATTACTTTTTTCCTGTTGTATTTATAACTGAATGTCATTTTGTGACATGCAAACGGTATAGTATCACTTCCACTTTCTACACAGAATCTTTCCTGACCTTTGTTAATCCTTAAGTCTTAAGTTTTAGAAAATAGTGATTAATTTAATAGTCATCAATTGAAAACAAAAATATTCCTTGTTTTCTTTAAATAACTAAATATCTACCTATGTTATCTAATGAATGAAACCCAGAATTCAGAACAATGTTAGGTAAAGATCAAGGCTAGCAGAGAAATATACACCTTGATAACAACATTTGTAGTAATTTTCATTTAAATTGTTTTTAAATATTCTTTTGGCTGTTGGTGAAATAGTCATGGAAAGCTTCTATTATGTAAAAAAATACCCCTTTGTTTACATTAATCAAGAGAAATTTTAAAATGTGTTGTATGAGATAGTCTTCCATAGGTGTCTTCCCATCATCTACCATAATACTCTTTTTGTATCTTCTTATCCAAGGCTGCAGATGTGTTGTAATAATTTGTCATTAAATAATATCCTTGAGAATATCCTACTGATTTGTAATAGATTCAACTTTTACTAAATTGAATTTTGTAGCTCTTTGAATACCTACATTTCTTGCATTATTTTTCAGCTTTATTTATTTATTTATTTATTTATTTATTTATTTGGTAGATTTGTGTTAGGTTTGAGTTTTAGATTTAAAAACTTCTTCATTCCTCTATAAAGATTTTAATAGGTAAAAAGATTTCTTCCTCGACAACTTTCAAAAAGATAACAGTAAATTACTTTGCTCCAAATCCTTCCTTTGAAATAGTGTTTTAAGGATTGATTTGGGTTATATTGTTTTAAATAATTTATTTTTGTCCATATAATACCATTTAATTAATATTATCAAACTTTATCATACAGCTTGGGGTAGAATTTCCTAAAAGTTTTAAGTACTTTTTGTGACTCTTACTATTGGATCATAATTGTCTTTATTATACTTATATGTGTTTTAACCAGCTTCTAGTCATTGTGACAAAATGCCTGGGAGGGGAGGAGGCCAATTTAAAGGGAGGGAAGACTCTGGTTGGTTCCTGATCACAGAGGTTTCAGATCGTGGTTAGTGGCTCTATTGTGTTTGGGACTTTGGTGTGGAAGAGCACGATGGGGGACGCGTGGTAGAGCAAAGCTGCCCATCTTACGTAGGTCAGATGCAGGAAAGAAAGCAAGGGTGGGCAAGCCGGGGGAAGGGAGGGCTTGAGGAAGGGAATGGATGGGGAGAGAGAGAAGCCAGAGGCAAAATATACCCCTCAAGTATAAGGTCCTGTTAACTTAACTGTGCCATTTTTTTTTTTTTTTTACCAATTTTTGTCTCACTTTCTCAATTTTCTGCCACCTCACAACAGCTTATTAAGCCGTGAGCCTGCCAGCGGGACAGTTCATTGATTAGGTTGGTGCCCTCATCCACACACTGCCAGGTGCGGCCTCTGTGCTGCACCAGAGACCACGACCTCCACATCTGAGCTCTGGGTGGACTTTTCAGATCCAAATTGCAAGAGCGTTGCTTTTCCTTTTCTCTATTGCCTTACATGCATTTTTTAAACTGGTTAATAACAAAATAGCTCTTGGATTTTAAATTCTGAATTTTTAAATTTCCTTATTTATTAAGGTTTGCTTTTCCTCCTTTCTTTGAATTTGTTTTGAGTTGACTTTAAGGTCCATGTATGTTTCTTCATCTTCATAAGATTAGAAGCAGTCAAGGCTAGTCACTGTAGTTTGGATTTCATCCTTTATATTTTTACCTACCAGTACCTTTAACCTAGTTTGTTCTCTGGCCTAATAATTTCAGAACAGTGCATTTTACTTGTTTACAAACAGGGGGTGAGATTATACTTTCAGACAGCCTAGTCTCCGATGCATGCTTTGGAGAAATTGCTTCAGTGTTATGCTAAGCTCCTATTTTGTTAAAAATGCAGTTATTGTTAAAGCAGCTTCATTCAATTTTATTATTAAAATTCTCTTTGTTCTTGAGTATTTTTGGCATAGCTGTCTTGTCAAAGGATTTGAGATCATGCTGTTGCCTTCCTCTGATCTTATATTTCCTGTCAATGTCTGAGCTTCTCATCATTTTTCTCAGTTTTGAAGCAGTGTTTCAAAGTACCCATTGTCAAAACAAATTAAGGTTCTGCTTTATAGTTTAAAGTTATTTCTTATCATCCTTATTTTTGAATTAAATGTATTTCATAAGGAGGATTTTTCTCAGGACCTGGTACTCTAATAGTAAATACAGGGGACTTTCACAAACACTGAGTGAGTTAGAATTAGATTAGCTACAACATGGGGAGCTGAAGCTTAAAGGAAAACTGACATCTCATGATAGACACAATTAATAATTTCATCCTGTTGGGGATGTCGTATGTGTGCCCTTGTGTGAATGTGGAGGCAGAGGACAGCAGCCTGTGGGAATGAGCCAGTGAGTTCTGGGATCACACTCATCATTAGGTTTGGTGGCTCTTCTAGTTAGGGATTCTATCACCACGGAGAAACACCATGAACAGAAGCAAGGTAGGAAGGAAGAGTTTATTTGGCTTACACTTCCACATTTTAGCCCATCACTGAAGGAAGTCAGGACATGACCTCAGATAGGGCAGGATCTTAGAGGCAGGAACTTGGAGGAGTGCTGCTTACTGGCTTGCTCACATGACTTGCTCAGCCTCCTAAGAACCCTGTGGTGCAAGCTCAAGGGTTGCACCACACTCAATGAGCTGGGCTCTCTCCTATCAATAACTAACTTTTTAAAAAAATGCCTTACAGCTAGATCTTATGAAGGCATTTTCTCAACTGAAGTTCCTTCCTTCTAGATGACTCTAGCTTGTGTCAAAATGACATAAATTAGCCAGGACAATGGTAAATGCCTTTCCCTTGGCAAGTTACATCACTGATGTGACTAATAATTCCAAATGGGAAATGTTTTATAATCAACTATTGTAATGCATACAATCTTTAATTTTTTATTTTAATCTATGTGTATATGTGTATGGAGAGGTTTGTGCACATGTGGTTAAAGGTGCCCATGGGGTGCAGAACAGGGCATTGGATCTCCAGGAGCTGCCATTACAGGTAGTAGTGAGCCACCCTATGTTGGTGCTAGGGACTGAACTTAGGTCCTTTGTAAGAGCTCTTAAATGCTGAAATATG
Organism: Pachyuromys duprasi; assembly: GCA_028658305.1. Lineage (NCBI taxonomy): Eukaryota > Metazoa > Chordata > Mammalia > Rodentia > Muridae > Pachyuromys > Pachyuromys duprasi. Next base: position 50,124,250 of record CM053753.1, on the reverse strand, counting down.
TCTCCTGCTCCAATGCACATAATATTAGAGATTGTAGATTTCTGGGTCATATGTCAGAAGTCTTTGGAAGTACTAAGGTATATTATATAAGTGATTTCATCTTAAAATAGCACAAATCTTGCTTTTTTTGTTAGTGTTTGAAAGAAGCTCAACATTACAATGACAAGATACAGAACAAGTACATGCTTATTTTTTTCTGTAAACAAGTATTACCACCCTTTCCTTTATCTGAAAACAAGTTATAGTGGTTTGTGCAGTATTTGCTTGTTATATTACTTGCATTCAGAGGGTCCCATTCTTTCAGGCTTCTTTATCAATAGCAGCTAACCAAGGAGAGCACACACTCATTTCATTTCTTCGTTGCATTTCTATATCAAAGCTCAAGTAAGGAAGAGGGCCTACTTTTTAAAAAATATTTTGTTTTATAAATTAGTTATTTCACTTTGTATCCCAGCTGTAGGCCCCTCCCTCATTCTCTCCCAATCCCATCCTCCTTCCCTCATCTTTACCCATGCCCCTCTCCAAGTCCACTGATAGGGGAGGTCTTCCTCCCCTTCTGTTTGACCCTAGCCTATCAGGTCTCATCAGGACTGGCTGCAATGTCTTCCTCTGTGGTCTGTTAAAGCTGCTCCCTCATCATGGGGAGGTGATCAAAGAGCCAGCCATTGAGTTCCTTTCAAAGACCCTGTTCCCTTTACTAGGGCACCCATTTGGAGACTGAGCTGCCATGGGCTACATCTGTGCAGGAATTCTAGGTTGTCTCCATGCATGGTCCTTGTTTGGAGTATCAGTCTCAGAAAAGACCCATGTACCCAGATTTCTTGGTTCTGTTGCTCTCCTTGTGGAGCTCCTGTGCCCTCAGAAAGGGCCTACTTTGAAGATCACTGACCCAAAGACACACTGAATGCACAGGACTCAGCCAGTTGCTGGCAAGGACCAGGCTTTTAGCAGGACTAGCAGCTAATGTCACCTTCATTTTCCAGCTTCTGGGTCTGGGTGACTCCACAATGGAACAACAACAAAACAAAACAAAACAAAACAAAACAAAACAAAACAGAAACCCAAAAAATGCATTGCTGTCTCCTGGGATCATTGTATCACCACCATGACCACATTGCTCTATTTGGGAGACGTCCTCTCCTCTCCTCCCCACTCCCCCTATTTCCATTTATTCCCTCCTCTCCCTGCAACACTGTCCTTCTAAGCAAGTGTGGTCATTCTTTTGAGAAATGACAAGGAAATGCTAAGAGTGGGTACAGGTGCTTAAAGGTGAAAGCAATTCTGGTGTCTTCAGAAATCATGTGTGTAAATGCATGTCAGGTTTCTAATTGGTCCAGATATAGAAAACCTACACAGTGGTGCTTGGCTTTATTAAAAAAATCCCTTATGGGGATTTAAGAGTCATCTCTATCATGCCAACATTGAGTGAATTCTAATGCTTGGGGCCTGAGGAAATAAACAGATTAAAAACATTTGCAGTGCGCTCTGCTGACAACTGGGCAGACAGAAAGGCAGGTGGGCTTTTGGTGTTAAGAACAGAGATTTTGACATAATGAATCCTGGAATATTTATGTTCTATAAGTCAAGCAGGTGGAGATATGGGAAGGGAGGAGCCCAGCAGTTTTGTGTTTTTATTTCCCAACTTCAGATCCCAAAGCCCCAGAGACAGATGCAATCACTCCCGAGCGATCACAGCCTGGTTGATGGATCAACTGAGATCATACAAATAAGAATGTGATGTGCAGTATCAAATAAGCTGTAAGGGAGGATTGGGAGTTTGAAGAAAAGTGGCACTTGAATTGGGTTTGATAAGTCAGGGAAAGATGGAATGTACCATGACAGAAGAAACATTGTCTACCCAGCACACGTAATGGTCAGGAGCACAGAGGCCAGGTTGGAGAACTCAAATGTGAACAGGAAGAGTGTTCAGAAAGGACTAAATACTGGAAAGCCCTAAGCGCCAGTGGCAGGTTGTTGTAGCTCATTCTCCTGGAACTGAAGACTAAGATGCTGTCAAGACCAGATGCTCAGCCTACATGTGTGTGCCTCACTAGATGGTGATGATCATGTGTAAGGCATCTCTGGTAACCGTTCTGATCAGCTGGTCACGGAAGGACATCTCCACCCAAGATATCCTCAGTCAAAATAATTCCTTTGTGAAGGTTTCTATGACATGTTTGATTTCATCTTTACGAGGAAAAATTTTTAACATAACACCTCTATCATACAAACATTAGAACATATTTTTAAACATACGATGATGTATCAGAACATCTGAAGATACAGCTAGTGTTTGCCCAACATGAACTAATTGCTAATGCATGCCAAGTCGTCTGAAGCATTCTCTTCACACCTGAGAATAATGTTTGGTGTTTCTTCAGATTTGTTCTCACTTCTGCTGACATCTGCGATGGGCCTCACGATTTTCATTCTGTTTTCTGATTTTCAAGCTATATACCATGGAATGGAGGTAAGTGTTGTGCCTCATGCATCTGTTATGACTCAGATGTGCCAAAGCTGTGCTTGCATTGCATTTGATAGTCATTCATTACTCTGTTCTATCTACCTGACTAAATATTGTGAACTTTTATTTTTTTTTAGAAGAGAAAATATTTCTCTATCTCACATACATTTTCACCTTAATGGTGTCATGTTTATATTCTTCATGCCAAAAATATTGTTTGGGACTAGTGAGATGATGTGGTTGGTAAACGTGCCTGATTTCAAGAATAATGACCAGAGTCCCTGAGACCCACATGGTAGAAGGAAAGAACCAACTCTCATATGATTTGTGTGTGTGTGTGTGTGTGTGTGTTTGTATGTGACATCTACATGTGTTTGTGGCACATATGCCTCCCTACACACACACACACACGTACTCACACATACATACATATACATCCATGTTAATTAAATAAATGTAAAAGAAATATTTTAACTGTCCTGTTTTAAAATTTTGTCTTGTAATTTTGGCTGTGGACCTAGCCTTTAATGGTAGAGTCATCTCTCTAAAATTGAACGGAGGACTCTCTATGACTCTGCTGCCTGCCTTTGGGCGCCTTTCTCATAGCTAGGCTGCCTTGTCTGGCCTCAGTGGAAGGGGGAACACTTAGTCCTGCTGCGACTTGATGTGCCAGGGTGGGTTGGTACCTCTGGGGGAATCCCATTCTCTGAGGATGAGGAGAGGGAGAATGGAGGGGAGGGGATATAAGGGTGGGACTGGGAGGAGAGAAGGGAGCAATCAGGCTGCAAAGTGATTAAATAAATTAATGAAGAAAAGAACTTTGTTTTGCCATATTTGATCAACACAGGGGACTTAATGCACCAATATCACAATTCTCCAAGTTTACCTATTTAAAACAGTAAAAAAAAATATTTTAAATGTAATTGCAGAAGGAAAGGGTTGAGAAAATCTTATACCAGGAATTGACAATGGAAAGTCTTATCTGAGTGGCCATCATTTAATCTAGAGCTCACTAATTTGAAAGTATATTCATCAGGAAGTTATTATAGGTGATTTTGGACCCAGCCTTGTCTAGATGGAAAAGAGTACCTTGTCTAGAAAGGAAAAGAGTACCATGCTTATAGTTCTGTTTTAAAGACTATAGCCATTCTTCACTGAGTTGTAGCATGGCTGTCAGACATCACCCATAGTTGAAGGGGATATAAAAGTTGAGCAGGAAGAATGTTTTGTTTTATTTTTGTTTTGTTTTATTTTTTTGAGATAAGGTTTCTCTGTGTAGCCTTGGCTGTCCTGGACTTACTCTGCAGACCAGGCTGGCCTCCAACTCACAGGGATCCGCCTGGCTCTGCCTCCCCGAGTGCTGAGATTACAGGTGTGAGCCTATCACTGTGACTGCCATGAGGGCCTTATAGAAGGAACATGGGTGGGTGGGGGTTCAGATATTGTCAGGTCAGGCTCTTTTTGGTGGGTAGAACTGCCTGAACACCAGGAGAAAGGGCTGAAGACCTTTTGACTTTCAGAGAACAACTTTGGTTCTGGCAAGGCAAAGGACATGGGATGGCAGAGATGAAACTCAAAGCAAGACTTGCTTTGCAAGGTAGAAGGGCCTTTCAAACAGAAGCAGGCACAGTGCTATGGAACATGAAGAACAGAAAAGACTAAAGGAGGTAGGCACCATCCAAGGCAGTCAGTGAGCTTTGTACTTCCTGCCAAAATAACTGAAGCTTTGGAAGGGCATCTCAAAACAGATTAATTAAATGAGGGCAGGAGAGTAAGGCAATAGAGAGGCAGTTAGGAAATGAAAACTCAGGCGATCCAGCCATATCTTACGACTTACAGAGCTTCAGACAGTGCTTGGTTTGGGAGCAGAAGCTAAGTAAGATACTGCTCTGAGTAGTTCAGAAGTGAAGAAAGTCTACCGTAAGAGTGAATAATTCCAAATCAGGAGCGGCCTCAGGCTGGGGATAGAGAAGAGTCTTCCTTGCTAAAATGGGAGCAGCTGAGATCTGGGCTAGAGTATGACCCAACTTCTCCAAGGCCAGGTAGAAGCTGTCTCTGCTTGGGGAAACACATGGCCATGCAGTGCCTTGATATAGCCCATGCCAAGGCATAGAATGTGAAGTGAATGGCTGGAGCAGTGATTCTTGCTGAAGTTGTGATCCTTCCATTCAGTTCCTCATATTATGGTGATCCCCAAACCATAAAATTGTTTCATTGCTGTTTCAAAACAGTGTTTTTGCTACTGTTGTGAATCGTAATGGAAATATCTGATAGGCAGGTTATCTGATAGGAACTACAGATTGAGAACTGCTGGGGTAGACACGATGGGGATGGGGATGGGGATGCCGTGCTTGTAGACCTCACACTCCTACACATTCAGTCAGACTTTCTGTGGGTTGGAAATGGGGCTGAAAAGCTCCCCATTCATCAAGGGTATAGCTCTCATACCTAATAAAGAGACATGTGAACCCATAATCTCTGTATAGGCTGTTAGATTTGCATGAAGCTGTTAGGTTTGAGGCCAGCAACATTTGTTCAAAACATCACACTTGGTCAAAACAAACTTAATCTTTTGTCAGGACTTAAGAATTTATGCAGAAGTCAATTTTGCTGGAGGAAAAAAATAATAATTCCAAGTAAATTGTGCTTTAGGAGAGCAGAAAACAGGAAGAATTGCAGGATGACTCAACGTAAAACGAAGAGAGTCACAAGAGCCCGAAGTGCCTGCTGCTTCACTGCATCAGGCATTCTTACTGATGCACCTGACAGTAGCCATCAGGCTACGGAGGGCGCACCAGCCAGGAAGAGTCCATTTTAATTTAGATTTCTGGCTTTGAGCCAGTCCTTGGACAAGGCATGCCAGGCTTCAGCTTTCCTGTCTTCAGAGTTGAAAAAACAATGCCCACCCTCCAGCCTCAGGGATATCACAAATACAGAATTCTAAAAAATATAAAATAAAATAAGGAGTGTATACTTTTTCAAAATGTGAAGCGTGCAGCATATAATGGTGGTCGTTCTTTTTTGACAGTTCATCCCAATGGTCACGTCATGGAGGGTTTCAATTCTGGCGGCAGCCTTTGTCCATTTCTGCGTGGCCTTCTTTGTAGAGGTAAAGTATTCAGCTTCTATAATTGTTTATAAGGTAGGTGTGTAAATTCGGGGTCTTACTCTTAACATACATTCACTGTGTACATCAACTACCTCATTCCCCAAAGACTTTTTTTTTTTTTTGGAAGACTATATGTGATCTCCTTGAGAAGTATTCATTGGAGAATGGCTTAGAATTCTTTGAAGCTTGCTGAGAAATATTCCTGCTATCTTTCTCCATAGAAAGCAAAACATCAGTTCAATTCCAGTGCTTGTCACAAGAGTCACTGCATTTACTTCCTATTTTCAATTATCTAGACAAGAGACCAGGTGACCTTGCAGCTCTGAAACACAAGGAGACCTTTAGACAGAGTGCAGCAGCATCTTCAGGATGCTCGGGGATCTTTAGGATCCCTCCTTTAATTGAGAGGGAAAGGAAGCCACCACTTTCACTGTCACCAACTGAGCCTTGAAGGCCTTCTCATGAATCCCTCTTCTCTCAGTGTCATTGAATGACTCACCCACACAGGAAAAGGCTTGGATGGTGCTTTTAAAAAGCAATGTAGAAATAGGTGACAAAATATAAGCAAGTCCTATGGGGGAAAGTACCAACCAAATTAAGTATGGTTACAAGTGTGTGTGTCTGTGTGTGTATGTGTGTGAATTATATTCTTTAATTCAGGAATTCCACCTTTACATCCAATTGTATAAATATTCCAAAATGAGACAGAAAAATGTTAAATCCTACTCATGTGAAGAGTTTCCTGACAGTGTTACCTACAGCAGCAAAATATGATTCAAACATTGTACTTAACTGCTTATGCTGCAATTTGAAGAAATACTGTGTAGTCTTTGACTATAATAAGACGGTGCAATTAAACAAAGGCTATATATGACAGAAAGTCTATCTTAAACAAACTAAAATACAGTGCAAAATCAGATTGATGCTATTGTTGCTTGTAAAAATTGCATACAGAAAGGGGAAAAAAAGGAACACAAAAAGATGGGAAACAAAGTAACATTAAGGGACTAGAGAGGCTCTGTGATTCTGAATTCTTGCTGTTCTTGCAGAGGACCTGACTTTGGTTCCTAGCACCCATATCAAACACCATCGCACCCTGGTAATTCCAGGTCCAGCTCATCTGTCACCCTCTGGTTTTTGTAGACATTTGCATGCATATACACATAACCCCACCCCTCACACATATGCATAAATCAAAATAAAAATTAAAAATGTATTTGATTGCTGTAGACTAATTCATTCAGCCAAAAAGATTTGGCCCTTTGTATGTGACAAGTGGTGGAACTCAGTTTTTGGTTTCTTTGTTTTCCCTCCTCCTCCCTTTCCCTCCCTCTCTTCCTTTTGTTTTATTTTCTTGATATGTGTGGTGTTATCCTTAGTTTGAACCCCCTGGTGAAAGAAGTGAATCCCTAGCCAGGATTTCTCCAGGAAATGAAATGAACGATCTCAAGTTTTTAGGAGGTTTCTGTGACTGGAAACATCTCAACTCCCAGGGGAAATAGCAGCAGAGGCAGCAACATTGAGCTCAGCATGGAGGAAGCCCAGGGTTCCAGACTTCCAGCGGTTCATGACTGGAAGAGGCTGACTTGCATAAGTACTCGTGGTTTCATTTTCCTCCCTCTCCTGATTTTTCAGGATGCCATCCTTCAGAATAGAGAGCTCTGGCTGCTCATAAAGAAAGAGTTTGGATTCTACTCAAAAAGTCAGTATAGGATCTTGCAGAGAAAGCTGGCAGAAGACTCTACCTGGCCTCCCTTGGACAGGACAGATTATGCAGATGATGGCAAAAATGGATTCTACATCAACAGAGCCTATGAAAGCCCTGAAGAGATCCCCAAAGGGAAACTCAAGCTGGGAAGGCAAGCTTCAGAACAGCACTTTTGGACCAGACTGTAACTTGAATTGCTGTCATGTTTGTTCCACAACATCACCTTTTGCCCCCCAAACTAAACATTGTGGACAGGTGAAAACGGCATACCCTTCTCTTTCTCTCTCCATTTAAGCATCCAATGCACTTCAACACACTGAGCCTTGCAGCAAAGGACCTTAAGCATTCATTATATCCTTCACTAGTAAGAGAGAAAACTATGTGTCTCAGATCACCATTTAAATAAACTGTATTCATACTGTGTTGTTCTAAATGCATAGCTCTTGTACAATGAAATTAGATGTATAGGCATCAGATGAGAAACAAAAAACCAAGGAAGCATTTGGTGGTTGAAAGTTAGTGTAATGTATTAATTGATGTACATTTCCTTAATAATACATTAATTTGTGAAGCACATTCATATACATATGTTGGCCCAGGATCACTAAGTCACTTGCTTCTTTGGTATGGCTTCAATAGAAAAAGAAGAAAGCCAGAAAGCGCAGGAAGCCAGAGTTGTGTGGAAGTGGAGACCGGTAGAGATCAGTGCTAATCATTAATAATCATGCTATGAGCATTGTTAAAATGTTAGTAAATGACACCAACTTTGTACATTCTCAAAGTATATTGTAAGGGGCCAGTGGCTCTAACAGTTCAGAGTAAATGAAAATGTTGAAATAAACTGTTAAAATGTATTTTTTACTTTCTAAGGTATGTTACCTTCACTATTACTATCAATACACAAAAATACCGTATTTTACCTTTAAAAGCTTCCCTGAACTCATCATTCATTGATCATCTAAAATCAAAATTTTAAGGAAGGGACTTATGATGATTTTGTCCACACTATTAGAATCTTTGGGATATAAGGCAAGCTATTTCATCCATTCAATTATCCAGATCATCACAGATATTCATTAAAGACAAAAAGATACATCCTTCTCAATGTTTTCTGTATACAGTTAGTACTTTTTTTAAATATGTATCATCCTTGTTGTGTGTTCACTTCTAGTGAACATTTGAAATTAACTAGGTTTTCTTTCAAATACTAAGTCTGATTTTGCTAGTTAACAACAGACCTTTCACAATCATCAGTAACTCATCAGTTGAACCCCATGAATATCAACTATGTGAGTAAGACCACAATGTAATGGATTCATTATAACTTAGATATTGGTTCACCATTTTGTAATCTTTAGTTTTCAACATTTTAGCAAATTATGTCTGCAAATGGCACTATAAACACTGCTGCTCAAACCAGCATCACCAGTGGGCATGCCTATAACAAAAAATATGTTTGCCTTTAAGCTTTTTTTGTGTTCAGAGATGTTTGGAGAGTGATAACTTTAAAACCGTCTAGTTTGCTCGCTGTAATGATTAATTTTTATTGTCAACTTGGTCACGAGAGAGGCATTTCTGGTACATCTCTAAAGGTGTTTCTAGAAGGTTTTCACTGAGATGGGAAGACTTCTGCAAAATCTCGGTGGTACCATCCATGGACCTGGTCCTTGCTGGAATAAAAATGAGAAAGGCTGTCGAGTACCAGCGTCCCTCTCTCTCGTGTCATGATTGTGGACACACTGTGACCAGACATCCTGCACTCTGATGACATACTCTGAAACTGTGAGCCCAAGGAAACCTCTCTCCTCTTAAGTTGCTTCTGTCAGGTATTTGATAATAGCAGTGAGAGAAGAAACTAATGCAGCAGCACACCTAGCAAATGTAACAAAATTAAAACTCTTTTTTTTTCAGTTTTTTAATTTTTGTTATCAATCACAGGTTAGGTACTTTACATCCCATGTGCAGCCCCCCCTCACTCCCTCTCACCCTCCCCAACCCTCCCTCATCTCCTCCCCGCCCCCTCCAAGTCCACCAACAGGGGAGGACCTCCTCCCCTTCCATCCAACCCCAGCTCATCCTGTCTCCTCAGGGCTGGCTGCAATGTCCTCCACTGGGATCCAGCCAGTCTGTCACTCCCAGGCTTGTATGGGGGAGGGTCAAAGAGTCAGCCATCAAGTTCAAGGCTGAAACAGTCCCTGCTTCCCTCACTAGGCCCTCCAGTCCTACACCGAGCTATCCTGGGTCCCATCTGCACAGGGGTTCCAGGACACATCCACACGTGGTCCTTGGTTGTAGAAACTGTCTCATACAAGACCCCTGTGCCCTGCTCAGTTTAGTCATTGTGGAGCTCTTGTTCTCTCCAAGTTTCACCAACCTCCTAGAAAGTTTTAGGGCTGGAGAGATGGCTCAGCAGTTGAACACTAGGGAGCAGTTTGAATGCCACCACCCACATTAAGCAGCTAAGGAACTCTTGTAGCGCCAGCTCTGGGGAATCTGACACCTCTTCTGGCCTCTGCAAGTACACATTCATGTGCACACACACATGAAAAAGAAAATAAATCTGTTTGTTTAAAAAAAAAACATGTTACCTCATCATTTAAAAAGTATAACACCCTTAAAACTACAAAAGCAAAAAATTTCCTTTAGCTGACAGTCCTATTTGGTAATTTCACTCTTAAAATGAACAGATTCAGTTGATAGAATGTGTTATTTAGAAAGCATGTTTTATTATATGTACATATCCAACAAACCTACAGACTTCTCGTTCCTAGTACTACCAATAACCTAGCCCTGATGCGGATGGTCTTTACATTTCATTATTTGGAACCTGATAGAGTTGAGCTCCATTAGTGACTGTTAAAAATACGCCTGAATGACATTTCATAGTGCCGGGGAAAATGGCTGACCCAAGATTGAGTACCTACAGGAAACCAAACCCAGCTATTTTGAGCTGCCCATCCTAAGATTGGCCATTTTAATGGCAAACTGAGGCTACAGAAGCCTCCTACAGCTGAAAGGAAATGAACCCATGAATTAAAAAAAAAAGTGCCTTTCTGATGTTCTCTTTTAACATGTTGCTTATCTTCTAGATTGCATAAGTCAGAGTTCTCTAGAAAGGTTGAAACCCCAGGAGGCTTTTCATTCTGAATCCTACTGCTCCCTCTGTAAATGATCTATTATTGAGAAGTCATAACACCAGGGGAACTCAGCTGCTGTACCTGACCTCACCTTAATAGGACAATTCTAGAAAACTGCATATACTTTGCTATTTGGAACCAGAGACCTGTATTCAGGATAAGAGTAACCTCATGCCATCACAGAAGACTAAGTGTTGGGGTTAAAACAAGAATGGCCTGTTAAGGAGAAGTAAAGACAGGGTTCCCTAGGGCTGGAATGGCAACATATGCTCATGTTAGCATGACTGTTGTCCACCGCCATCACTTGACTGTTTCTAGCCCCAGAGAAAAATCAGTTTAGTAGGTTTGAGGTTTCCACCAAGTCTTGTGTAGGCACTTGATATTCTATCATTTCCTACCCCCTGTTTACTGACATGTTTTCCTTGTTGACTGACATGCTTTTGATAATGATACAAAAAGGATGCCCGATTGGCTGTGTGGTTTATGGAGTAATGCTATGATACCCTCATATTACCTTCATGTAGAAAGACTTAGATTCCACTTTTCGTGGCCTGCTGCTAACAAGAATTTCACAGAAAATGGTATTAAAAGGGTGGTTTAATTCAACATGTAATCAATAAAACAAAAGAATAAGATAATGGAATTCCTTGACTCACAATAAAAGTCTTTACAGGGATATGGGATTTTCTGTGTTATAAATATAACACACCTTACATCAATATTAATGATCACTTGCCAAGGCTCAAAGGTCAAACCACTGAGCTACTATACAATCTAGAGGGAACAATTTAGCTCGAAAAATACAGCCTGTGGCTGATCACTGATTCCCATCAAGCAACTGGGTTCTAGGGAGCTCACTCGGTCTGAAAGTACAACAAAAGCCAGGAGATGGCTCAGTGGGTAAAGCATTTTACACATAAGCATGAAGCCTTGGGTTTCGATCCCCAGGGCTCATATGAAGCTTGACTTGGTAGTGCACATGTGTTATTTCAGACCTCCTACAGTGAGCACTAAGCAGACGAAGGAGACTCGCTGGCAGCTCGTGGGCTAGCTGAGCCTGCCATAAGTTGTGAAAGACAAGATACCCTGTCTCAAAAAAAAATTAAAAATTACAAAGGTGGAGACCAGAGACTGACACCCAAGACTGTCCCTCCACATGTACACCATTTATAAACACCCCATATGTATGAATACACACAGGCTCCTCCCACCCTCTTTTCACATGCCCCGCCTACACAGGCGCAGCAATAAGGGGTACTACCTCAGACGCTTTGTCATTAGGAGATCCTTAAGTTGCCTAACCAAATACTGGATATAGCCATTTCTTCTTCTTTTTTTTTTCTAACAAGGAAAGCAATAGAAATTTAGATGTTGGCCCTAACAACCCTCTTTCAGAAGCTTATGTAAATGGTTTTCCACATCCCTGGCAAAAAAATAGCTATCCTTAGGGGAAAGGAAAACAATATTTACAGCAGAAGATAAAATGTGATCTTGGTTTTGTTAAGAGCCTCAGCTGACTCCATCAAAAGGCAACTGCTTTTTGTTCAAGCTGCCATGGTAAATCTATACTAGTGTGGAAAAAACTTTTCTTGGCTCAGTGATAAGATTAAAATCAGCAAGCAATTTATTACAGAGTCTGCCATCCATCATGGGGATCAGGAGCAATAATGGTGCATTCAAAATAAGTATTCACCCCAGCATTTTTTCTTTTCCTCACAAATTTCTTCAATTCCAATCACTTCAATAAATTGCTAATATTTTGTTCTTTGTCTCTTTGGAAACAAGCCGAGAAATGTGAAGACATCAGCAGCAGCTGTCACCAACCCAATGGTGCTTATTGCTCGGTTGGCCTAAAAGGAAACAAGAAACAAATTTTTTAAAATGTGTGATATTCTCAACATGTCAGTGTTGTCTTGAAGCTTTGGTTTGTTTCATAAACCAAGGACCTATTTTAATGTACAATGTCCAGGGTCGAAATAAAACATGAATGAAATTATGAGTTTTGCAATTATGCAAATGACGCAAACACACATCATTTTCTATTTCCTGGCACTTAAACCACTTGGCAGTGTCCAAGGTCACCATCAACATCAGTCCTGCTTGCTCACCATAATTCTCTGGTGAGAGAGGGAGTGCTATGCTCTTTTACAAAACTTGGGAGGTTTCTAGTAAATGGTTCTATTGTGCAACATCATACTAACAAGATGTTTAGATGTAAGTCAAAGCATAGATGCATGTCTCCCTCCTGCAGCCTCTACACAGTTTTATCTGTATTAAAAGAAGGTGTGTGGGGGTATGTGAGGTGTCTCTGTTTCTCTAACTAAAGGCTGCCGATTATTCAAACAGTCCAGGAGTATGATCTGTGATCTGAGCTAAGTAGCTACAAGCTCTTATTTGCTGGATACAACAATTACATGGGCTGGACAGTTTGTGTCAACTTGAAAGTCCAGTCATCTGGGAAGAGGGGACACCAGTGGATTGGCCAGTGTGTGTGGTGTTGGGGTAGCATCTTGATTAATGATTGATGTGGGAAGGCTCAGCCAACTAGGGGCAGTCCCACCGTGGGCGGGAAATCCTAGCCTGTAAATTCATAAAAGGAAGGTGACTGAGCCATAGAGAGCAAGCATTCCTCTATGGATGTTCCCGATTCAGTACCTGTTGTGAGCTCCCAAGTGATGATGAAATATCTCCTCGCTGAAATAAACTTCTTATTGAACCCTAACATTAGCCATAACCCTAATCTTTAAGTTGCTTTTGCTTTTTGTTTTATATTACAGGAAACTAAGACAGTAATGTTTTAAGAGGAGTCAATATTAGTCAACTATCATGTCAAGATGGTTTTCTTATAGACAGAAAAAGCTGTTCTCAAGCTCAGTTGTCCATAAAAGAGTTCAGACAGTCGTAGTCATTAGAGTATTAATCATCATAATGATGAGAGTACCTAATGAATATTCATGGATTTCATGGCACTCTGCTAATATTTGCCTTGCGTCCTCATGGGTTTGAGAGCGCTTTTGTGACTGAAAGGTCATAATCAGATACTCTGGAGTCACCACAGACCCAGAAGACAACATTTAGTCCCCAGGATTCAAGAGTCACAGCCTTCAAATAAAGGAAAACATTTATGTCAAATATCTGGGGGCTGGTCTCACATTTGGACACCTGGTCAAGGTCACAGCTGATAGTTCCCTTCTGTTTAACCCAAAGCTTTTATGATGGAGACTCCACCTACGTATTTTGAAAGCTGTACTGTTTCCCTTACTGCTGCTTCCCTGTTGCAAACCTGCAAGACAGAGACAGGTGGAAGAGCATTTACTTTGTGCATTTACAGCATACGTTCACTTGGTTACATGAGTCTTCAGTCAGAGGGAGCAAGGCCTACAGCTCTGACTCCTGCCTTTCCTAGGGAGTTTTAACTACCAACTTGACACAGCTTAGAATCACCTGAGAAGGCAGTGTAGATGAAAGATTGCCCAGATCAAATTGGCTTGTGGGCATGTTGATGGGGTGTTGATGTATGAGGGTCCAGCCTGCTGTGGGTGGTCCCATTCCCCGAGCAGGTGGGCCTGGTCTGCTTAAGAAAGCTAGCTAGGTATAAATCAGCCCATGAGCCAAAAATCAAGTAGTTTGCCCTTGCTTTTCTTTGATGTAATGTGAGTTCCTTGATTGGAGTTCAGGTTATGTAGAATAGCATGTGGGATTGTCTCCAACTAGTACCTGTTTGGTTTCCTGCCCTGACATCCCTCAATAATGAACTGAAACCTGTAAGCTAACTCTTTCTTCCCCTAAGATGGTCATTAAAACAGAATGAAACTGAAACTTTGCCTCTGTCTAGCTCCCAGTTAGTGGAGAGACTGATCATGCAAACAACTTGGCCTTACCTGACAAATCCTATCTTCTTCTGTAATTTTATTTTACTTATCTGGTTGTTTTATGCTTATTTTATCTATAACTTTAGTAATCACCACCTCGATTATTCACTCCTATTCAAGAAAAGGAGAACAAAACGCTGTGCACAAAAATTTCCCAAGAATAGTAAAGAACAAGGTCAAAAGCTAAGGACTGCAAGTTAAAGCCAGTTCTAATACACGCCAAAGGTCTGACCCAGAGAAATGGGGCAGAAACTGTAAAACATGAAAGTACAACTGTCATCAAATATAGTCAAGTGATCTCAGGTTCCAACCCTGGAAAATGGTAGGATCCTGACAGCAGGATGGCTCCCAGCTACATGCAAGCCTAATTAACTAGGTATCTCTCTCAGCCTCTAGAAACTTGAGACATTGGAGAAATCTTAGAGGCTTAGAGAAGGGATCTACAACCTGATCCCAGGGCAGAAACCATTATAATAAAGCCCTCCCCAGTAGTATAAGAGCATGTAGCTACACAAATCCCAAATACTCTTTTACTTCAAGTCTCATTCTCAGCAGCAAAATCTCATGCAACCGAAACAATCTCTGAAGTTACAAATAGTGGGAGCTGACCTACAGGATCTAAACATTTCACAGACATGGAACATTTACCTCATGGTTTATTCAGGATTATAAAATCACTGATCTGACCTTGGATACGTAATTCTCAAGATTTTCTGTCTGAGGGGTTTGATAAAAACCCCATTTTTAGGATCTCTGGGAACAGTAAAACAGGCTGAATTATAGCGGGTTCTATATGATTATAGATTTATCAGTCTCTGTTTCCTGAGACTCAACAGCTGCATCAATGCACTGAAGAACAGGCTCAGTTTATGAATTTACTTGCTTGTCAGGGCTTATTAAAGGACCTTGTCATATGCAGAAATAGACAATTTTAGTGACCTGGTTGAACTGTAATTAAAAATAAAAAACTTTGCTTATGGAAATCTTGAAAAAAATTAGCCACAGGCTGGAGAAAGAATTCACAAAACAAAAGTTTGTTAAAAGACTCATCCAAAATACACAGTCTTCAAAATTCAATAGGAAAATAAACTAACAAAATTTAGATATAAGCAAAATGGTATCCAGCAATATATCATAAGAGATACACAAATGGAAAATAAGCACATGTAAAAGTACTCAATATCACACATAGCTAGGAAACTACAAAAGCAATATTGACATAGAGACCGCTTAGGGGTGTATCAAAACAGCTTATATGCAAACACTACTTTCACCAAACATTGACAAGGAAAAGGTACAATAGGGAATGTCATTTATTGCTGGTAAAAATGCCAAAATGATACAGCAACCAAAAAGCAACATACAACCTGATTCTAACTATGTGACATTCAACTAAGATAAGGACATGCAAACATTTGAAAAGAATAATTCAATAAGGCCCAAGTCTAGGGGGAAGGGGGTTGATTAGGTAGTATAAAGAATAATTTCATTGCAGGAAAGCTATCAATAATGTAATGGTAGAAATGCCATTATAATTTTGTCTACATTCATAAAACATTCAACACAAAAGGAAAAAATTTGATGTGAACTATGGTCTTTAGTGTACATGAGTTTTTAAGGTTGGCTCACAATGATCAGAGACACTGTTGGATGAGGCTCTGTAAGTGTAAGGAGCAGAGGGATGCTCCTACAGTTGGGGACAATGTTGTAACTGTAAAACGGATTCTAAAGATTGTCTGCTGGTTTTGTAAAAATAAAATCAGTGGAAAAGATGAACAGAACCATAATCCTTCTACCCTTTTAATCATTTCTATGTATTTCTTTACAAGTTAGGTCATAGTCATTTCCCAAGGAATTGTCTCTAAGTTCAAGGCCACTAAAGAGTAAGGTTAGGTTTGCTGGAGGAAAGCACCTTACATCAGGATAGGCAGAAATAAGAGAAACGTGGAAGAGGGTGGAAACAAGATACCCACCCCAGGGGCATCCCCCCATGCTTCTCCCAACTGGGCCCCACCTAGTTCCCACCACTACCAATGATGCCATCAGAGTAGGACTCTAATGTATTGTTTCTCAGCACAACAGTCACTGTGTGTGGAACATGCCACATGAGCTTTTGGTTGGATATATCCAAAGCAGAACACATGTTTAGTGGGACAAAATCTGTAATATAGCTAATCAAGAGACTTCAAATCCTTCTATAATCTTTAAAAGAAAACTACTTGAGGGCATGGTGAAAAACATATACAGTGTACCCCAAAGTCATCCAGCCAATGAATAAAGGTAGGGCATTAGCTCATGACAGCGGAGTGTGGGCACTCAGGTAGATTTCTAAGGATCCCCCTGCACTGTCCGCACCTGTGTCTTCGAGAGACAGGTGTCACAATTTGTTGAGGAAATAATCTCCCACCCCCGGTGACACAAATAAAAATAAATTTGTAATAAAAGCACAGGCTTGTCGGTCATAGATACAACTGACAAAACAGACATTTGTGTTCTTTGGCCACTGCCGCCCCCATTTACAGAAATTAAATGAATACATGTTATTTGCTAATTCAGTGAATAACTTAATCATTACCAGAGATCCCAGCTGTGCCTCAACAGCAGCCACCAGCTGAGGAATGTGCTTCTGCAAGCCTTCCCTGGCACACTATATATCCAAAGCAGAACACATGCTTTCTGCTAAGGTAAATCATGTGTTGCCTAGCTAGAACATCACCAGTTAAGCAGATAGAACCTACTTCTTAACAACAGCTCTAGTTTTTAACATTAAGACAAAGAGAAATTTGTGTGGTTTCTGTGTTGTGGCTATATGTATGTATGTGTGTGTACATATATGTATATATTATTTGCATTAAAATTATCTGTGAACTGAGATAATTTTTTGTTTCCTTAGAATACTAGTTTTCAATAAAATGTTGTGATATTTAATTCACTGACTTTTAATGTTTTAACAGTGAATGCATTTCCTTATGGAAGCACGTTACCAATGACTTCTTTTCTTTTTATTTTGTTTTTCAAGACAAGGTTTCTCTGTGTAGCCCTGGCTGTCCCGGACTTGCTTTGTAGACCAGGCTGGCCTCAAACTCACAGAGATATGCCTGCCTCTGCTCCCTGACTGCTGGGATTACATGCATGTACCCCCACACCCAGCACCAATGAGTTCTTTTCTAAAGAAAATACACACATCCTTTCATCATGTTCCATCTCCCACTTTTTCCCGTTAGTCCTGAGAAGAATTGAGCCTCACTTAGACATTATATACAAGAGCCATTCCAAGACACACGAAACCTAGGTGCATTTGGGTTATTTAAATATGTTCAAGTTTTGGTATTGTTCCTTAAGTCTTAGATTCCTTTTCTTTTTAAGTTTAAAGAGTAACACTTTTGTGTGTGTTTTGGACAAAGCTGGCCTTCCCTTCTAACAGTTTATTCTCTTGTGTCACCTTAATCATCCTTTGGTTAAGTGCTGCTCAGAGATGGACCATTACTCACCTGAGGACAGGTAGGGTAAAGGTAAGTGAGGAAGATGTTCACTTTGTTGGGAATCTGCTATCACACTACAAAACGGTGCCAGAAATCTACAAGATTGTTATATTACAAGATCCATATTCTCTGAAGTCAGTTAATGCATTAAAAGTCATTTAGAAGCCCTGTGAATTAAACAGCACAACATTCCATTGAAAGCTAGTATTATAAGAAAATAGGAAAAATGTACCAAACCATTGAGACATGCTGTTGGTTGGTCGCTATTCCCTACTGGAGAAGAATCTACTGATTAATACCCATTCGTCTTCCTTTTTGCTACATTATTTTCGGTACATGGGGTTGTTGGTTTGAGATTGCTGAACAGGGGAGTGATGAAAACTCTAAGTGGAGCCAACGAGACTGATAGGAAGCTCTGGACTTGATTCTACTTCAAGCCCCTTCTAGCCCAAATTTCAAGATGTCTAAGTTTTAGTCTGTTTGGTCTCTAACTTACTGTATTTTTAATAGTGTCTTTCTCTGCCCTTCAGTGTCTATATATTTTCCTATTCTTTGCATTTTGGTTGAAGCATAAAAAACTTTAACATAACGGGATTTTTCTCAATGTGAGAAACTCCTCACACCTCCTAAAAACAAATCAAAACAAAACTCACCTGCTCTGACACTCCTTCTCCATAGCGGAGCAAGGTTACAAAGTGCTCACAGTTGTTGACCAGTAAGTCATAGGCTACCTCCTGCCCAATAGCAAACTCCGATCGCTGTATCACTTCCTCCACTGGGAGAGGAGGGTAAGTTGTGTCGTACTTGTTGTTTATTCTGTATGTGTCATTTCCCACAACGTCCTTCAAAAGCTGCATTTTCACCAAGGCCTTTGTGCTGAACACAGACTTGGCGCTTGTGAACGAAGAAGGAATGCCATCTGTAAGGAGAATATTGGTTAGTGCGACCAGGGGAGCCAGTCCCCAGAGGACCAGTGTCATCCAGGAATATTGAAGATGCTGGGAGACTTGGACTGGTCTCTGCTCCTTTTGCGATAAACCAAGAGCGCTTGATCTTATCCATGTACTCTGTGTCATCGATTACAGCACTATATGAGCGAGAATGTAAGTTGTATGAAATTCTCTGCCTGTTCTTGGGAAGGAAGCCCTTTAGCAATTGGAATTGTGAGAGATCTTTGCATACAGTTCTAGCAAGGTATTGATGAGATTGTTGACCAGTTTTTCCGTTGTGTTTGCTCCTTCTCAGCATCTGACCTCGTATGCGGTTATGTTCACTTAACCACCTCGCTCCTCAGTCCTCCAGACACTTGCTCTTCCCGAGGCTTTAATGTCAGCCCAGATTTCCTGCTGAAAAATGTGCATGCTCCACCGAGGAACCAGCTGAGCTCCTGTTTTTCTTCTGGCCAGCAAACTAACGTTCTAAACCCTAAGCTAACTTCAGCACGCACTACACATAGATGAGGCCCCGCGCTGGTTTTGTTTTTGTTTTTGTTTTTGTTTTTTAGCAGCCTGGACAATCCTCTGTGTCTCTTCTCTTTACCTGAGACGCCTTTGTTGGTAATCACTGCCTAGATATCCAGGAACCTTTGTAGCTGGGCCTGTTACCTCAGTACCAGAGGCTAAGAGATGACTCCTCATGGCTTGCCACATGCCAGGGCCACTTAGTCTCTCTCCTCATTTGCCTACCTTGTATGCAAGGCCATCACATTTTTATAATTACTGAGATGAAGGGACTCTATGTAAACTGATGTGTGTAAATTTCTCTTTCAGCTGTAACTAAAATCAAAATCTTTCTTCTCTCTTGATCTCCTTAACAGAACAGCAATCATCAGTTAATATTGTAAACACACCAGAAGTATCCAGGAACAGATGGTGTGTACACTGATGTATATAATATTTTAAGTTGGGTTTTATCTCACATCTTGTACTTTAATTAGAAAAATTTTAAATTTTGTATTAAAGACCATCATCCAAATAGTTAAATGTGTCTAAAAATGCTTTTAAATCTTTAAAAATATATATTTTTATTTTATGTGTATTGCTATTTTGCCTGCATGTATGTCTATGTGAAGGTGTTGGATTCCCTGGAACTGAAGTGATAAAAGTTATCAGCTGCCATGTGGATGCTGGGAATTAAACCCAGGTCCTCTGGAAGAGCAGCCAGTGCTCTTAACCACTGAGCCATCTCTCCAACCCCTAAAAATACAGTTTTTAAATAGCTATTATAGTTACTTTAGTACCTTCTCCACCATTGCCTATTTCTTTCCCCAAAATGCCTGTCAGAGCCAATCACTGTATTACATTTCATTCTCCAGAGAGGGAGTTGTGGTTCACAATGGACCAATTAAGAATCATTCTTCATGATTTCTAAACTCAGACACAAAGAATAGATTAGCTCTTTCCTGTTGAGTCATAAAACTCCTTGGTTTATGACCTGTTCTCAGCTCCTTACAAAGCCGGGAGAATGACATCAGGCAGGAATGGGTGAAAGCTGATGTATTCACGTTCCTAGACCTGCAAACATCTGAGGCCAGCTCTGTTTTCACCCTTCCTCGAGTTTCTGCCCATGCAGCCTCGGGCTTGTTTAGTTTGCTTAAGCTAGTGTTAGACTTATTTCTGTTACGTACAACTCGAGAATTCTAGCAGACACAAACACCTAATACCCAGTGGCTAAATCGTAATATGCTTACCCAGCCCCTTGTTGAAAATGAGGCTGTGATCTCATTTTTCAAACCATTAGAAGTGAAATTTTTCCACACTTCTAGATGTTTCCCCAGACTCCTGTAAGTAAAAAATTAGAGGCAGAGCTTAAGAAACCTTTTTAAGACTCTTAACACATTCTGTTAAACTGTTTTTGTGAATGGCATTATCAGTTTCTACTGCCGTCAATGATATGCTTGTATTAATTTCACTGTCTCCGCCTCTACTGGATGCTATCATTTGATCCTTTGCTATTGAGACAGGCATGGAATCAGTCAGTGTCTCAGTCTATAACTTTCAGGTCAATATAAAGTTGAAATTTCTGTTCTTTTCTTCTTTGGCCAACTGTTTTCAAACTTTCCCACCTTGGGATCTTGGCATTTGCTGTCTCTCCTCTGAAGCACCAGTTTTCCAGGTATGATGGAACTAGTCTTCTCATTTCTTTCAAGTTTTACCTCCAGTGCCGCTTCCTGGAAGAACTTTCCTAATTGCAGCACCTGCCTCCGTGTTCCCTGATCCCATATTCCTAGGCCCCACACTTTATGAACCACTTCTTTCCTTCTTTTTCCACATCCTTCCTAACACATCTGTAATTTGCTCTTGTTCTCTCGTACTGCCTGGGAAGGTGCACGAGATGTCTACATTGTGGAGATGTCTATATCGCTGCATAGCCCAGGGCCCAGAGTAGCACATACTGTGCAACCTGTTAATAGCTGCCAGACTAATTAGAATGTTCACCCACTTGTGTGAGACATAAGGACATAGAACTTAGTCATGTTTGGGGCCAATGTCTTCTCCAGTTGTTTATTTGTTTAGGGATTGCTCATAGACGTTGTTAAATTTAATGTCACTCTGTGAAATCTTTTAAATGACGCTTTGGTCCTTGAATGTAATTTTCTAAACTAGGTGGATTTAGTTTCTGTGTTTCCTCTGCTTTATTATTCTGCCCATGATCCCTTCTGATTATATAACAACTGAAGAGCTCCCAGGAGCCCCTGGAAACATAGCTTACCTATAGGTGCAATGTTGATAACGTAGCCATCACCCAGGTACAGTGCCCAGTGCTGATAGCCAGGACGGAACACTTCGATCAAGTCTCCTGGGTGGGGTTTCTGAGGGTAGGGCAGACTGAGGTAATCATTAAACGCCATCTGCAAGGACAGATACAAAGATGATTTTGCTGGTCCAATTCATAGAATGAGAGTCGGAGGAAGGCTTCCATCTTAGCCTGGGGCCCAGAAATTACTGAGATGGCCTCTTCCGTTTTCTTTGATGACTGTGTGTGTGCTAGCAGCAATAGGGGGACAAGTCAGCTCTCGCATAACTCTCCAGAGCAATGCTTTCTTATCAAGATCATTCTTTAAGTCTAGAATTCAGAGTTTGTAGAACTTCCTTCTAGACAAAATTTCGGTGGCATTAAGTATTAAAGCATGCCTTGTTTGGAACAGGGAAGAGAAATAAAGGGAAAGCAAATGTCCATTTGTTTTACTATGCAGATGTTCTAAAAAAAACATTATAACATATCAGTCTGATCCTGCTTCCATAGCATGAAGTAGTCAGGGGTCAAGAGTCTAAGATTAGAATTCTTTCAGGCTTTGTGCTATGCAGTACAACTAAGAAGGAGATGGATGCTGAATACTGCACATTAAAACATGTAAGAAATATCTTATACCACAAACTCACTCTGCCATTTTATTTTAAAGAGAGACAGGTTACAAGCCAGATGGATATCAGGTGCAATGTGGACTCTGGAACATTGCTTCCAAGTTCAGAACGTGCTCTGTACTGTAGCACATTTAAGACTGTGGTTCTCACCCGCTACAGCTCAGATGTCTTTTGTCCCTGTAACCATGACAACCAGCTCCACCCCGTCCCTTACTGTGATTTCATAAACAATACAAGGTGCTCCACCGCAGAAGCAGACAACTTGCAAGGTGCAAAAGCTCACTGCATGGATGAACACGGCCTGAAATTTCCAAGGTGGCAACATCTCTTCCTTCTCAATCAATACCCTTTAGAAAGCATGTATGTTTCTGACAGCTGGTTTTTGTACAGGTTACACTTTCTGGGCAGCTACAGAAATAGTAAAAGTCAGCAAGAGGGAGTTGTGTTCATCCCTACAGTCAAAGGAAGACTAAGTGCTGTACATATGCTGAGTCTCTAGTTGACCATGACGCTCCTGACCATCTCACCATCCTGCAACTCTGTAGGCTCCCCACCAAAGAAATGCAAGTGCCAGAAACTGCCAACTCACCTAAATTATGATTTAATTAGCATAGGATAAGGACTTGGAAATATACTCTTTCTTTCTTGGCAATCTACAAGTCTGGGGTATTTTTCTTTCCAAAAACTAATATTGGAAGGGTGTTTCCCTGAGTGCTTGGGTGCTGTCTGTCAAAATCTCCACTCACCACGCTGACACAGAAACACAGCCAAAGGTAAGCTCCCCATATGTTGAAAATTAACCACTGAAGCAATTATACAGAAGCAGTCTTACCGTCCTCTCAAATATGTTTGAGACTTAATATGGAAGTTCACAATGTGGTCACTAATTAAAAAATAAAGCGGATAGTATACTATGATCTAAACCTTTTCCTGGATAGAAATCAGTAAGCCCCCAGCAGCCTGCAGAAATCAAAGTCTGGACTAGCCAAGCTTTTATTAATAACCACCATTTGAACAGGGACCACTTGGAAATGTGACCTGCTTTTCAAAAGTGTTATCTCAATTAACCCCTTTTAACTGAAAGCCTTCATTTCTTTTTGAATTTGTTATGTTATTAGCCCGTTCTACAGTTGAAAATCTATCTTTTCAACTCCAGCTTTTTGGTAAACCTCCCCGAATTCCTTGGGATTCCTTGCCATTTGCTGGTTCTACTACTGAGTCTCAGCTGCATGATTTTGGAGACAGGGATATGATCTCTGGATTCAGCCTGACCTACAGAATGAGTTACAGGACATCCAGGGCTACATGGAGTACCCTGCCTTGAAAAACCAACCAACCAACCACAACAACAAAGACAGGCTCAATAATGGAGGCTGACTTGTTTATCTCAGAAAGCATTCCTTGTGAACAGGCTATAAGGTGTTATGAGAACCTTGAAAAAACCAGAAAAAGAAAAACTACACATACAGATGATAAGACAGTGTTGTTGTCTGTAAAGCTTTATATTGATTGGACCATGTTGTATGTGTGATTTGGTCCCTGTTATGTCTTTGAGACATGACATATGACTTTATGAAATGGGCGGTTTTACTGTAAAGTTTTAAAATCTAACGCATTTCAGCCTTTGGCACATCGTTGGAACTGTGACTCATAAAGTGAGTTAGCTGCACAAAGCCTATAATACTTTATTAAAAACAGATGCTAGGACAACAAGCATGTCATGCAAATAACCCTTCAGAAACTAAGATAAGAACCTCCATACTAATATGTATTAGGATATTACATATCCTAGCAAGCTGATGTGAAAAGGAGCCTCAGATACTATCTACTTTACTAGTTTCCTAAGCTTGGCTTCCAAGATCCCAGAACTTCTACAAGTGCAGCTTGAATAATAGGCATAAGGTCCCTGTTCAGTGCTCTTGTTTCTCAAGATAAAGAAAGTGAAAAATAATATTAACTAATGAGGTCCATATGCTATTCACAACAGATTTTCACCAGTTGGGGTTAAGAGTAACTGAATATCTCCAGTGGTAAAATAAAAGTATGATCCAAAAAATAAAAACTCAGTAAACTGGATATCCACAAAATTAAAAATATTCACAGTGAAAAACTGAAGATGACATTGAGAACATATAGAACTCTCAGGATGGGGACTGAGAGGCAGTTTGTATTTTTATTGGGGGAGCTGCTTAGAGGGGCCTTAGTTCAGTTCCTAGCATTCACATCAGCTGCCTCAGAACTGCCTGTAACTCCAGCTCCAGAGTATCTGATGCCCTCTTCTGGCTTCTATGGGCACTGCACTCATGGGCAAAGCCCACCCCCACCTCTCCACTCACATAATTAGGAGTAATAAGTGAATAAATAAATTTCTTAAAGTCCAGTAGTGGGAAGTCAAACAGCCAGAATGTAAGCAGAAGAAATGAAGACACCTTTCATATTTCAGAAACTGCACAGATGTCAACCAAATTATGTTCACCACTAGCCATTAGGGAAAGGTAAGTTAAAGCCACATTGGAACATTACTACATGCCCCTTGGCATAGATCAAATGGAAAAAGGACGTAATGATGAATGAACTCTTGCAAAGATGTGGAGCCATTGGTTCATTGAATCATTGATAGTGTGAGTGCAAAAATAGTATAGCCACACTGAAAACACTTTTTTACATTGTTATCAAAATATGATCCAGCCAGAGGGCGAGAAGTAATGATAGATCTGGGGGAGGTTGTTGAGACTTGGGGAGAACAAGAGCTCCACAAAGACCAAACTGAGCAGGGAACAGGGGTCTTGTATGAGATGGTTTCTACAATCAAGAACCATGTGTGGATGTGGCCTGGAACCCCAGCACAGATGGGGCCCATGATAGCTCGGTGTAGGACTGAAGACCCTATTCAGGGAAACAGGGAGTGTTTCAGTCATGATCTTGATGGCTGACTCTTTGACCCTCCCCCATACAAGCCGGGGAGTGACAGACTGGCTAGATCCCAGGGGAGGACATTGCAGCCAGCCCTGAGGAGACAGGATAAGCTGGGGTTGGATGGAAGGGAAGGAGGTCCTCCCCTGTTGGTGGACTTGGAGGGGGCGGGGAGGAGGGAGATGAGGGAGG
>CM053753.1:50043583-50087084 GCA_028658305.1 Pachyuromys duprasi | reverse complement strand
TCACCCCTCTGGTCTGGAATCTTTACTCCTCACTCTGTGCTAGAGTCTGAGTGTCCAGGTTTGAGATGTCAGCTGGGGGCTGTGCACTCTGCCCTGGGCTTGCTGCTAAGGGCTCTCCCCTGGAATGGAGATTTGGCGCCTCCTTCTGTGCCAGGGGCTGTGCACCACGGTCTGAGATGATATTTGGGGCACACACAGTGGGTTTGGGTTGGTGTGCATCTGCTGTATGCAGGCCTGTCTGAAATGGTGCCCGAGGCCTTCTCTGTCTGGCCCGTGGACAGACACCTGAACTGGGGTTTTTGCTGGCGGATGTGTGCAGCTTTAGCCCTCAGTGTGCGATCTGGTCAAGATGGTCCCAGGATCCTCTCAGTCGTGGGTTGAGGCAGAATTTGGGTTCCTCCCAGACCCGCTGGCGGACTCACACACTGACTGAGTTTTTGCTGGTGGAAGCGTTCGGCACGCGCCCCCGCAGTGTGCGGACTGGTCAAAATGGTCCCCCAATCCACTCAGTCTGGGGTGGTTCCGGTGATCGGTCTGAGCCTGCAGCACACCCGCGGGTTGAAGCAGAACCCGGGTGCAGTGTGAGCTCGCAGTGTGCAGTTCAGTGAAAAGGGCACCAGGTTCCTCCTGAGACTGCCTGTGAGACTGTGTGATTCAGTCTATTATGGTGGGTGCGGGCACCCAGTGCGGCTTCTTGTTCAGATCAGAGCTGTGCACCGCTGGTCACTGGGAAATTTTTCCAGATAATACCTGGGTGTCCCTAGGGTTTTCCCACTTGATTTTTCTCACCGTAGGAGTTCCGCTCACCTGGCACTCACAATGCTGGCGTTTTAGGTCCCAGAGTTCAGTCTCCTGGTCGCTGCGTTGTTTCTGCTCTCCTACTCCTCAGACACAGTGTTCTCTCGTGGCTGCCATCTTGGATCTCTCCAACACTCACAGTTACATTCTTAACAAAGGAAAGTCACATGAGGGTAGCTGATCTTGGTAACTATGTGTAGAAGTTTTCCCATGATGCACTGGTTTTGAAGGCATGAAGTGGGGTCACAGAGAGTGTCTGAGATCCAGGTGAATATGCTGCCCCAGTAGAAGCAGAAGTCCATGGAGAGAAGTTGAGGCCTGGCATCATATTCCAGGGGCAGAGTTCCTGACGAAATCCCAGGAGAAGCTATTGGTAAAGGTGCAGCCTAGTTGTGTGGAGACACCAGCATTTCAGAGATGCCACCACCATGATATAACCACTAAGGACTGTAGCATCTGTGGAGAAGAGCTGCCATAGGCCTAAAAGCAAGCTATATGTGTGGCAAATGGCAGAGATGAGGAGATGGAGTCCTTTGGAGTTCAGGAGGTCCTAAGTGGGTCCCAGAGATCCACTTTTCAGGATCTCTGAAAATTTTGGTTTTGCTGTGTTCAGAATGCAATTGTACCCTGGTTCTTCCCTTCTTGGAGTAAAAGTGTTTAACTCATTTTTCATTTTACAGGAGTCCGGAGTTAAGAGACTTTGAAATGTTAGCAAGACATTGGATATTTTAGAAAAGGTACAAACTTCTATAAAGAGACTGATATTCTAAAGCGATTAAATTTTTAAGTATTTGGAATTTTGAAGTCTGTGAGACTCTTAGTTATTTGTGTCTTGGAGTGTGGCATTAATATTGATAGGTCTCGTGGATGAACATGAAAGGTAAGGTTACAGTTTAAAGGTGATATTTCTGTGTGTCCAACTGACAAGGTGCCGGTTGCATTGGTTAGTTTATGGCAATTCGATACAAAGGAGAGTCATTTGGGAAGAAGAACTCTCAATTGGAAAAATATCTCTACAAAATTTGCCTGTGGATGAGTCTGTAGCACGTTTTGATGATTAATGGTTGCTGAAGGAGGGCCCACCTTACTGTGGGTGGGAAGCACCACCGCTGGGCTGGTGGGTCCTGGATAATATTAAGACAGCGGGCCAAACAAGCCCTGTGAAGCAAGCCAGGAAGCAGCAGTCTTTCATGGCCTCTGCATCAGCTTCTGTCTCCAGGTTCCTGCCTTGTTTCCTGCCCTGACTTTCCTCAGTGATGGGATGTGATATGGAGCTATATGCTGAAACAAGGGCTGGCCTTCCCACACTGTTTTTTTCCCCATGGCGTTT
This sequence comes from Pachyuromys duprasi, assembly GCA_028658305.1. Lineage (NCBI taxonomy): Eukaryota > Metazoa > Chordata > Mammalia > Rodentia > Muridae > Pachyuromys > Pachyuromys duprasi. The sequence goes on along the minus strand of CM053753.1, from coordinate 50,084,956 downwards.
ATAATAGCAGTGGAAACCCTGACAGAGACACTAACACTAGCGATGACATTAACACAGCACTCTGGCCTGTTTAAAATGTCTTAATAGCTTGGTAAAGCATTTAAGTGTTTTCGGACTTGTCATTGTGTAGCTGTTGCATAGCTCTGCTGTGATGAAGCTGCCCAGAGCTTTCAAAAAGGGTTTATTTGCATGTGTGTGTGTTTTAACTTTTAATATGGACTGCACACAGTATGCATAATCTTTGCACTTGACTCACTGTATTTTTTAACCACTACAAAGAGCTTAGTCACATTGATTGCTCTCAAAGGCATTAAATGGCCCTTTTTGGTATGTGCCAGGTTTCTCTTCACTCCAATGCAATTCTCCATGTCAGGGTCCAAATAGCAAACCTCTTCTCTGTCATCCTTCCGTCTGTGATCCACTGAAGCAGGGCACCTACCCTGACCCTGTCCACTGCAGGCCTGCCCACACAGAGAAAGCACAGTGGGTACTAGGGAAGGCTGTCAAGTGCCTGGGAAGGTTTTCCTGCCCTGCGTGGATACTGGTTCAGCCACTTCCCCTGAAACACCAATGGTAAGGTAGCTCAGGTTGTTTTGTATTCTGTTCTGTACTCTGATGAAGGGCTGAGCCATGATTTTTTTTTTTACCCATGCATGGATGCCCTTCGTGACTTCTATCTAATGAGGTTTTTTAGGATTCAAACCTTATTTTATTCTAAGTAGTATTTATTGAAGCTTAATAACCAAGTGAATGCTATAGCTATAAACTTTTGTCTAAATGGTTAGTGGACTCTACAGTTCCAGTGATTCTGTTTGAATTCTAAGACTCAGGGCAGAGAACACGAGAGCAAACACTAGTTTTGCTTGAACTGAATTAAAACTTTGAGCTGTAACAGAAGGCACATTAAGGGAGAGGATTCTTTGTTTTTAGTTGCTAAAGAATTTGAAGCCATGCCTTGCAGGGAGGACATTGTGAACGGATCCTCAGCAAGGGCAGGCTGTCATCAGAAGAATGAATCCAGTTCTTTCTCTCCACACACTGTTAATTCTTACAATATTTTCCAAATGTTTCTTCTTATGTTTCCACTACCCCCTGAAGTGTTCATATCTAATAGTCAGAAGGCTTCTGCTAAATTTAAAAAAACTACATTGCTCCTCTGCCCCCAACACTACAGTATCTTTTTATTCCATTCTCCAGTCTTCAGTTTCCAAGCCTCTAAAGTCCATCCCTGGGATCTCTCTTATACCCTATTCTGTACTCTCCTATTGCTCAAGCTTGTTCCCCCCTGGCTTTCCCTCTGGTTCTGGAATCTGCACTGTTTGTTTCCTCTCCAGTCTTGTGTCAGCTGTTCCCTTTTCCTGGAGCACTTTCTCCATCCTGACCCCTGACTCCTGAAGAGCTACATGCTTGATCTTCTCTCAAATGTCAGGTTTCAGTTAGACTTTCTTTAATCAGTCTACATAAAATGCCACACCTCTCTCACACTTTCTTACACTAATGGTTTTTATTGTAACTTTAAAGCCTGCCCAATACATGCTGACTCTCAGCCATTCTGCCCACTGTTAGAATGGGGCTCCTCATACACTGGGACATGACTTATACCTTACAGAACTTGCACGATGTCTGATGAATAATGAGCACATGATTAGTCAATAATTCTGCAATGAGTGATACAAAATTGCCTGTCATTTTCACAGCTAGTTCCTGGACTTTCTTCTCCTTGAGGCAAAAAGGCTGCTGCAGCTCCCGCCATCATGTGCTCACAGAACCGCTTTCAGAAAGGGGAATCAGTGGCTCAGGCATTCTCCCACAAGTATTTTTCTCTTAATAGGAAGACAAATGTCTTTCCTAGAAAAAAGTTCCCCAGCAGGCTTTTCTTTACACTGTATTGACAAGGGCTGTCCTGATCTACAAGAGAGCTGGGGGTGTGATTGAATTCCTAGTCTGTGGAGAGAGGGAGACATGCATATGAGAAAAGTAAGATTAATAAAATCAGAATGTCAATAAAATGCCAGGACTACTACATCCCTGGCGTAGCTCTCCCATGGCTGAGCACAGGTTTTCTAACCCAGGCGATCACTGCAGTCACATATATTTTCATCCGACGATGCTCTGGCTCTTTCTGCCCTTCAGGTCTTGAAAACACAGCCATTTATATGACTTACCTTTCCAATTTAATAACTTTCATGAAATGAAAATCTTTTCAAGTCATTATGTGGGAAAATTGCTTATACATTTCCATGATTAAGGAAGGTGGATAGAAGGGCAAAGCAAGGGGGAGAATGAAGAAAGATGACCAGAGTCATGCTTCCCTCTGACCAGTCAGGAGAAGGAAAGATGAGAGAGGTCTGCTAAGCCAGACAAGCAGGCACTGGGACGGGACGAGGTGCAAAGTCAAAGGCCCACATTGTCCACTTTATTTTAGATCTTTATTCAGTTGTGTGTGTGTGTGTGAACTTTCTTCATTCTAATTTTTTATAATTTATTCATTATATATCCCAGTTGAAGCCCCTTCCCTCAAATCCTCCCAGTCCCACCCTTCCCTTTTTCCCCCTATTCCCGTCCCCTAGTCCACTGAAAGGGGGAGTTCTCTTCCTCTGCCATCTGCCCATAGCTTATCAAGTCTCATTAGGACTGCCTGGATCCTCTTTCTCTGTGTCCTGGTAAGGCTGCATCACCAGGGGCGAGTGATCAAAGAGCACTGAGTTCATGACAGAGACAGCCCCTGATCCCCTTACTCAGAACCCACATGGAGACTGAGCTGCCAATTGACTACATCTGAGCAGGAGGTCTAGGTCCTCTACATGCATGGTCCTTGGTTGGTGCATCAGTCTCTACAGGACCACCTGGGCTCAGATATTTTAGCTCTTCTGCTTTCCTTGTGATGCTCTTGTCCCCTCTGTGTTCTTCTAAGGCAATCTAAAAATCACACTATCATTTCCATGCCCCACATTGAAACTCTCCTTCTTGGTTTCCACGTGCTGTCTATGTAGTCAGATTGACTAGGGTGAAGATGCCTTCCGCAGGCCTGACAAGTCAGAGGACAGACAAGAGAATACTCTGCCCAGGACAGGAAGGCAGGGAAAAGAAGGCAGGAGACCTTCCTTTCTTCGCATCCTAGGCCTGTGCCCTGTAGTGTTCTACAATACCAGAGTTTTGGGACAAGTGAGTGACATACTGTAGGATCCAAGATGCTGCCAGGTACCACACACCGCTATGGTTTTCTCCTGAAGGTTTCCATACTTTGGATATGTGGGACACCCAAACTGAAATGAAAGACATTTGTTATGTCCATGCACAGCTAGCTTTTATTAAAAAGAACAACGAGACGCATGCAGACTGGAGCTAATTGAAATCATCAGGGACTGTAAAAATCCTTCAGTAAATGTGGCCTGGGGGGTAAGCATGCAGGCCCGCTGTCTGGTTGACATGTACATCTCAATATAAGATCAGCAGGCTTGCTGATCTATTAGAAGTGGCTTTCCGTTCTTCCTGCTCATTATTAAAGATAAAATTAAGAAGAGATTGACCGTGAGAAGTGAATGCCTGACTGGGGAGATAATTGGATTCTCAGCTTAATTCTTGTGCCTGTCACAGATGACCTCTTGACCATGTCATGTTGTGAGAGGTAGGAAGGTATGTTCTGGCTCTGCTGGGTGACTATGACAGGGGGTTGAGCTTTCTGATCACCTGTGGGGTTTTTTTTTGTTTGTTTGTTTGTTTTTTGTTTTTTTTTAATCTTCCCTCCCACATGGAATGCTTTAGGTTAATGTTGGCAGCACAGAAATTTAACAAATAGTGAATTCTTAAGATATCAACTGGCAAGTTAGATGTATGTATTAGCAGTAGTTACAATGTTCTAACTTGAGTATGAAAATGGCTAATAAATAAAACTTAGGAGGAACAAGCATAAAAGGGTCTTTGACAAAACCGATTTAAGAAAGTAGATGAAATGTGTTCTATTCCCATATAAATAGACTTCTAAACCCTGATACTAAGAAATTATAGCATGGTGTTTGTTTCAAACATTACCGAAGGTATTCGCTTGTGTAAATGTCAACATAACATCTCTGTCTCTAAATTGAACTGGCTGGAGAATTTAGCCAGAGAGAAATCATTCCATCCAGGAAAAAGGATGGCTTTACATTGACTCACAGATTGAGGATGTAATCTATCCTGTTGAGGAAGGCATTCAGAGTTATAAAGAGCCTGTTATATCATCAGCTGAAGCAGAGACCAGAGCCAAGATGAAGAGAAAAAATATAAATAAAAAATAAAACAACAAAAAAACCTTTGAGTCCTACCGCTAATATCCTATATTCTCAAGTCAAGTCCCATGTTCAAAAGATTCCTCAGCCTCTCCAACTAGTGCCACAAACCAGTAATCAAGCATTCAAGTACAAGCCTGTTGAGACATTGCCCATGGACACACTCAGATCTGAATGAAAATAGTGCCAGTACCTCAATCCTGGAAAAGACTGAAGCAAATGCATGAAAGAACAGCAGAAACTTACCAGAGAGGAAATGGCCAGCAAAGTACACATATTTTAGGGTTTGTTTGTCTGTTTGTTTGTTTGGCTGGCTGGTTGGTTTGGTTCTTTCTGGCCACCCTGTACCACTGTCACAGGTTAATTACCACAGGACCATCAGAAGTTTCTAAGGTCGATCTGAGCATGTCACTACTGTGGTTAAGCAATTCACCCACCAGCAGATAGAGTATGGGTCCATAGGCCTGAACATCACTTTGCTCCACCTTTCAGCCCTTCTCCCTCCCTCTCTGACACAGCCACCACAGGTACACCATATGTTCCAGCTGCACTGAGCTACTTACAGTTTCCTGGCCCTGACAGATGGCACCTTGCTTCCATGTCCATTATGCCCTCTCATTGCCTGTTCCAAAAGTGAAGGTTCCTTATAAGTCAAGGACAGGTCTTGACTTATGTGGTGGATGGTATTTCTCTTTTGGGGGACTTTTTTTTCTTTAATTGGGGTGTGTGTGTGTGACAAAGATAGAAGCAGAGAGAGACTGAGGTGGAGACATGGTTTACATGTGAGTACAGGTACTCAGGATGAACAGCACTTCTATGGAGACTAGAGGACAACTTCCGGTGTCAGACCCTGCCTTCCACTTCCTCCTTCCATCTCACCTAAGGTGCACTGGGGTTACAGACCTGCGCCCAGCTTTTATGTGGGTTCTGACCAGAGCTCCTCATGCTTGTATAACAAGAGCTTAATCCATTAAGGCATCTCCCAGCCCAGTTCATTCTTTTCTAAAACGCTGCTTATCGTGTGTATCTGTGCTTTTCCTTCTTCTGTCCTTAGGCAATGCTCAGTGTCAAGCCAAGCACCTTCCTGGCTCTTTCTTTCTTTCTTTCTTTCTTTCTTTCTTTCTTTCTTTCTTTCTTTCTTTCTTTCTTTTTTTCTTTCTTTCTTTCTTTCGTTGTGGTGTTTCATTTTTATTAATTAATCCAGTTTATATTGCAGTCATAGCCCCTCTCTCCTCTCTTCCCAGTCCCACCCTCCCTTCTGCATCCCCTCTTCCCCGTTCCTCAGAATGTCAGACATCTTAGCTCTTCTATTCACATGAGGACTGACTTTGTCTTCCTTTCCTGTGGCCTGGTAGGGAAGTCCCATCAGGGGGAAGTGATCAAAAAGCAGGCACCGTAGTCCATGTCAGAGATATCCTCCACTCCCCTGGGCCCGTATGAAGCCTAACATACCCATCACACTTATATTCTTGGGGTCTGTGCATTGTAGTATGTCTATCCTGTACTATATGAATAAAATCCACTTATAAGTGAGTATGTATCATGCATGTCTTTTCTGCTTCTGGGTTACCTCATTAGGATGATCTCTTCTAGTTCCATCCATTTGCCTGCAAATTTCATGATTTCCTTGTTTTTAATGGCCAAATAGTACTCTATTGTGTAAATGTATCACAGTTTCTTTGTCCATTCTTCAGTTGTGGGACATACAGGTTGTTTCCAGTTTTTGGCTATTATGAATAAAGCTACTATAAACATGGTTGAGCAAATGTCCTTGTTGTGTACTTGAGCATCTCTGGGGTGTATGCCCAGGAGTGGTATAGCTGGGTCTTGAGGTATGGCTATTCCAGTTATCTGAGAAAGCACCAGGTTGATTTCTAAAGTAGTTGTACAAGTTTACACTCCCACCAGCAAAGGAGGAGGGTTTCCCTTTCTCCACATCCATGCCAGCATGTTTTGTCCCTTGAGTTTTTGATCTTAGCCATTTTGACAGGTGCATTTCCCTGATGACTAAGGACTTTGAGTTATTTATTTATTTATTTATTTATTTATTTATTTATTTATTTATTTATTTATAGAAGAGGGTGGGTTAGAAGGACCCAGAGGGGACAGGAGTTTTACAAGGAGACCAGCAAAGCCAACAAATCTGGGCCCAGGGGGCCCTGCAAAGACTGATGCATCAACCAAGGACCATGCATAGAGAGTACCTAGATCCCGTGCTCAAATGTATCCTATAGTCAGCTTGGTCTCCATGTGGGTTCCCTGAGAAGGGGAGCAGGGGCTGTCTCTAACATGAGTTTGGTTGCCTGATCACTTCCCCCTAGCAGGGTGATCTTGCCAGCTCACCAAAGAGGATTCAGGCAGTCTTGATGAGACTTGAGAGGTTTGAGTCAGATAGTAGGGGAGAAGGACTCCCCATTTCAATGGACTAGGAGAGAGGGGAAGAGAAAAGAAAGAGGGAGGCAGGGACTGAGGGAGGGGGCTACAATCAGGATATAAAGTGAATAAATTGTAAAAAAGAAAAAAAAGTTTTAAAAGCTGGCCTTTCTTATCTCTTCTCTTTCCCTTTACGCTTGTCTCCACTAGGGAATTATTCTGATAATCACAAGTACCAGTTCTCCCTGATCTGATGCCTGGTCCCTGTGAGCCCTCAGATGTGAGGGAAGTAAGGTGAAGTGATTGACTGTGTCCTCCAGGGCATGTGAAGGGTGATCTACAGGAGCTCAGGGCTCCAAATTATATGCTGATAGAAGCAGCTGGCCTGCCTCACCTGCTGTCATCAGGCCTGGTCCAGGAGCTGTTGGGAAGGCAGCTTTGTGACATGCCAGAGGCTGCTCAGCATCTTCCCTGCTGATGTGTTTTCTGGCAGAGCTGAAAAGGCACAGGCTGGTAAGCAGAGGCTGAATTCCAGGCTGAGTTAGAAAGCTGGAAATCTATGCAGCTCAAGTCAGATTCTGCTTCCCTCCTGTTTCAATGACCTTAATGGATTCAGAGGGTGTGAAGAACTCAAGAACTTACAAAGTAGCAAGTTTACCAAGCCCGGAATAATGCTGTGTAACAGCTTAATTCATGACTTAGCCTGCAAGGGCTGAGATTTTCTACAAGTATCTTCTTCAAGAAGATCAAGTGAAGAAAACAGCCTGAGACACCTTTCAATACTCAGAAAGTCCTCTCCCAAAGGACATTTAACAGCAGTCTTCATTGGTACCACTGGACTCAGTCCAGCAACATGGACTGATGGCCAAATAAAAGCTTTGTTCTAAGCATCACTGTGTACCTATTAGCACACTTACTTTGCCTTTCTTTGTTACAACTCCTGAGCATTGGGGAATTCTACATCATTAGACATGCAGTAGGGCCAATAGTCTGTATGATAAGGAATCCATCTGAGCTAAAGGCATTAACAGCCTTGTGGTGTGAATAGCAGAGAAAGCCACTATAGAAAATAAGTGTAATATCAACTAATTCTTATAAAACAGCCACTGTGTGAAGCACAATCCTTGAGACTTTTCTACAGGCTTTTGACCAGTGACGGTGAATCAGAATCCAGTCAAAAGATAGGTATTGTAGACTGAATTTTTAGAAGCATATTTCAACTACATGTCATCTAAAAGGCAGCCTACTTTTGATGCAAAGACACAAAGAGACTGACTTAAAAAAAGAGAAAGATTAGAGATTCAAATAGGGATTCCATGAAAGCTGGATGAGAGACAAACACCTAAAGCCAGACCACACAGACTTAAAACAAATAAAGATGTAACAACTATAAATATACACATACCCCAAAACAGACACAAAAGTACACCATGAAAAAAAAACCAACAAAAACAAGGAAATCTAACAAAATATGTTTGAGATTTCAAGGACCTATTTTGAATAATGGATAAAATTAGACAGAAAAAAAGACACAATAAGCTAAATTAACAGACATCCAACAACACAGTCTCCTCAAGTATAAGTGTGTTACTCTTCAAAATCAATTATATGCTCAATCCAAGAAACAATGCCTCAATAAATGTAAAGAGATTTTATAATGAGAAAGTGTGTTTTCTTACTATAAATGAAACATGAAGCCTAAGTCATAGAAAATTTTCATGGGTATCCCAAGTATATGAAAATTAGAGAACACATACCTTAATAACTGATGACTCAAACTGAAAAAAAAAAGAAGATAACATTTAGAGATGATGAAGATGAAGATCTGCTCAAGGTTAAAGAAGATAGCTGAAAGTTAAGGGGAAATATTTCATACATGACTGTATCAGGAAGGAAGAAATTTCTCACATCATTAACCCAAAATCCCATCCGGAGACACTAAAGAACCAAGACCAAACCAAACTTAGAACAAACAGGAAGGATTAGGGTGGAAATTAGTGGCATATATCATTAGCTTGACTTATCAATACTCAAATTAAACCCATAGTCAGATGGCACCTAACATTCTATATGGTTAGAAAAAAAAAACAAGCAAGTGTGAGCAGGTGTGCAGAAAATTTAGAAACGCACACATCCTGCTTATAAGAAGATAAGTAAATAAGTAAATGGTACTGCCACTTTGGAGAACAACCAGGCAGATCTTCAAATGATCAAACATGGATTTTTTAACACAGTCCAGCAATTCTAATAGGTATCTTCTCAAAGAAAACATAACCATACATTCATATAAAAATCTGTATTTGAATGTTCAGGGTAATAACATTCTCATACATTATTCATCAGAGCCCAAGGCTGGAACAACTCAAATTTCACCAATCAAGAACCTACCTGTAGAAGGAAAGGTGATTCACCCAATAAACAGGAATTGAGTGCATGATAGAGCATGGAGAAGACTTGGAAGTGCTGTGCGCACTGAAAGAAACTGGTTATAAAAAGCTACAAATTATAAAATTCTGTTCCCATGAAAGCCTAAAACAAACATATTGTAGGCAGAAAATAGACTGATTATTGCAAAGGGCCAGGGAGATGGGGTGAATTGGGAGTGCTGGATAAAGACTATAAGATTTCTGAGCAATCAAATGTTTTAATTGTGCTGTGACAATGTAGGCTAACAAATCACAGAATTTTACAGTTTAAGTGAGTGCCTTGTGTACTTAACATTATGTTATAATAAGAATTTTCAGAAGTGTATTGAATTAAGAAGAAGGTGACCAGCTGCTGGAGTGGGGAGAAGAGAAGATAATGTGGGTGTGAGCATGATCAAAGTACATTATGAATTTATGAAAAGTCATAATGAAGTCCATCCATTATTTTATACAATTACTATATACTAATAAAAATTGAAATTTGAATTAATTCTCTAGTTTTCCGGTATTGTTCATGATGGATACACAGATAAATAACAGTGTCTTAGTTTGCTATGATAAACACATGAGCAAAGAGCATCTTGGGGAGGTAAGCATTTATTTCATCTTACAGGCCATCATCAAGGGAAGGGAAGGCAGGAACCTAAGGCAGGAACTTCAGCATACCACAGAGAAATGTTGCTTACTTGCTTGGTCCTGCTTCTACTCACCCTACTTTTTACTCAACACAGGACCACATACACAGGGATGGTACCACCTTCAGCGGGTTGAGCATTCCCACATCAATCACCAATCCAAAAAATGCTCCACAGACTTTCGCACAGGCAATCTGATAGAGGCAAAGCCTCCATTAAGGTTCCCCTTTCTCAAGTGATTCTAGATTATGTCAAGTTAAGAAAAACTAGCGAGAAAAGATATATAGATGATGGATAGATAGATAGACAGCCAGCCAGACAGACGGACGGACAGACAGACAGACAGACAGACAGACAGACAGACAGACAGACAGACAGACAGACAGACAGACAGATAGATAGATAGATAGATAGATAGATAGATAGATAGATAGATAGATAGATAGATAGATAGATAGATAGTCAACAATTGATTGCCATTATTTAAAAATGGCATTTGCCACAGACAGGTACTAATTAAATCCTAAATTATATAGTTTCCCACCACTTACATTCTCCCTCCCTTTAATTCAGATTCAAGACTCATAGAACAAAATGAATGTAATAGTCAAATGCAATGTGTCCCTAGCAGCATGTCCAGCCGTATTAAAAAATATTATAAATAACAGTCCCATCACCATTAATGCTGGCTTGTTCTTCACTTCCAACATCATTCATGTTCTGGGCTTTCATCCATCTGCGTCCATCTCTTTTGCTTTCTGGTACATTAATAGGAACTGATTTTAATTGTTCTGTGGTGTCTGTATGTGCTGTGTGTGCACATATGTACATGTCTGTCTTCATATCTATGTGTTTGTATATAAACTGAAAACTTCCCAAAGTGTTTAAGGAAGGGGCTAAATTACAATTAAATAATACCATGCATTGCCTAACAGCCTGACTAGGATGCTCCATTGTGCTACCAATGGCAAGCACAGCACTATGAATGGCCAGTTGGTCTTGGTTCTTTCTCCTCCAGCTAATCTGGTAGATGTCTCTGTCAGTCCTTACAGAGGGCAGCAACTACCTCTGCGAAAGCATATTTTTTTTCTATTAGGTCTGTAGCTTAAATGATTTAGGATTTTTTTTCTTGTAATTTGGTACCAATGAGATAATCTATTTAAATACCAAAGGAGTGACAATAATCCCAGCTCAGGATGGCTAAGAATTTCTCAGAAAAAGGATGAGGCTTAGAGTTGCTTTGTTCTTTCTCACCTGCTCTCCTTCCTACTTATCCCTCACATCATCCAAGACAAACAGACTAAAGACAGCTTCCTTGGAAGTTCCCACCTGGGGAGCATGCTGTACTCACTAATGTGCACCCCTCACACAGGCATCTGCTCAATCATTTTCTATTTTTGTAACTCAATTAAGTGCTGGCTAATTTCACATCAAATTAGTCCTTAAAGCAAACTCATTAAATGCCGATATAAAATATGTAGTATTTTCATGGCTTTTGAACAATGGGAAAATTTAAATTATTCACCCAACTTTTTAAAAGTGAAAGTTCTGTGAAAATATTTTCAAAGAAAGGCAAGCAGCTGCAAACGCCTCTCTTTCCTACACACTGTCTCTTTTGCAAAGAGCTGGGGGGAGGCTCTAGCTATAGGTGCCTCAGCTTACAATGCAAGTGAATCCTGGAGAAAGCGTAGTGACAGACTTGCAGTTCTGCGGATAGCAAAGAAATGCTTCACAAATAGTCATTTATGAAAAGTAGTTTTGCCTTCAATCATGCTATGAAAAGATGTTGGCACAGAAGATGCCTGCCCAGCATTGTTTTTCCATGCTTAGATTTCTTACTGATATGTCAAGCTAAAACTCATGTATGTTTATGTAACCTAAACTGTTAACATCACAAATTATAGAACATCCAGGTATCACCCACTTATGCTCTGGCTATGGATCTGGTTTTCCGTTCTCTTTTGTTTTGTTTTTTTAAATCAAGTAAGTGTTCTCTATGTACTCCGGCTTATCTCTAAAAGGCTGAGAATAAATGTGTTGAACAATCTTCCGGGTAGTTTTTTAAATCACCAGCATTTTCTAGTCATTTCTTTTGGAACTAGGAGAAAACAATCAATATCCATTTTGTTGTTATTGTTGTTTTCTTTCTCTAAATTTGACATCAACCATTGCTATGTTCTAGGGAAATTATACAACTTACTTCAAGGAAAAAATGTTCTTTCGCTTATGAAAATGCTATTAATGGGTTTTTAGTTATGAAAAAAGAAGGCTCTGGGATAGTATGGGGAAAATTGGCAGCATTAATAAACCTCTCAGCAAAATAAAAGATTCTGATTCTGGGGATAGTGATGGTTCTTGGAGAATTAGGAGGCAAGAAGCTCCTTCCTGTAGAACATAGCTGAAACCATGATAACACATCCTCAAATTTCAGTTAAACCTTCAAAAGAAATTGGTTACCTAGAATAATATTATATTTATTGTCTTTTGGAGAATTGAGGGTGAGATGGTGGTCACATTTGGGGGGGCCATAAGAGGCCAGAGAGCTGAAACCTGTCAGGAGACATTGAAGTACTAGAAGATTTAATTAGGTGTAAGAGTTTGAGGTAACTGTATATGATAATAATGAATAACAACAAGACCATAACAATAATTGTGGTTATTTGGTGGTCCAGTGATTTCACTTCTGGGTATATACTGAACCCATAACCAAATCCTTTGAAGGTTTGGCAAATGTTTGAGGTTTCAGCTGTCTTCCACAGGAAGAAACTCTTGCTTCCAGTTCCTGCAAGATTCATGGCTATCCCAGAATCATGAAAGTCCATTATCTTGTATGTTGCAGTAAGGCAGAGTCGTGGCGGCCAGGAAAAGGGAGTTGTTTAATAGACACTGAATTTCAATTTTTCAAGTTCTGTGACCAGACTATGGTGGCACCCACATATCCCCCACCAGCATACCCCACAGAATACCCCACTGTGGAAATTTCAGCATGATGGACATAATGAAATTTGTGCTGTGAATATTTTACTAATGTACTGAACCTCTAAAACTGTATGTAAGCCCCCAATTAAATGCTTTCTTTTTATAAGAGTTGCTTTGGTTGTGGTGTCTCTTCATAGTAATAGAACAGTGACTAAGACAGAAGTGTAGAGAAATTTTAATCCAGTATCATAGCTGTTTTGGCAAGGAATCACATCCAAGGACCTTCTAGGCCTGTGTGATCCAGCTGGAATGCAGACATGCTCTGGATTACAGTATGATCTGGATGGAATACAGACATGTTCTTAGTATACACCTTTAATCTCTAACAATGAAGGTAAAGTTAGTTTATAGAAGGAAGCAGCCATGTTTGAAAGAGAAGTATAATTGAGGAGAAGACAAAGTGATGAATCAGAAAAAGATTTGACAGAATGAGTCAGAGATAGGATATGCCCAATTCTCATGAGAAGAGGAAAGAGAAGCTACTTAAGAGCAGAGCAAGGATATTTTTTTCTTTCTTTTTTTTTTTTTCTTGAGAGTTGATTACTGAAGCAGTTTTATAGAGACAGGTGGCAAAGAGAACAAATTAGACACAGGTGAAGACAGAATAAACTAGAGAATGAGAAAGAAAAGGATTATTAAAACATATTACTAGAATTAGTTTGAGGCCAGGTAAAGCAATTCAGTCAGAAGCCAAGAGAAGCCAGTTTAGATCAGTCAGCTTGGAAAAGAGTTTAGGCCTGAAGAGCATGAATTGAACTAGCCAGTGAAAGTTCAAAAAGAGCTAGAAAGGCTGGAAATGGCTCTCATCTCATCCCCCTCATTTGAGGAAATAAAAACAACTACTACACAGAAATCGGTGCTGGGAATGGGGATTACTGAGACAGGTCTGACCGTGCTGCTTAGTAGTGAAATGTTGACTTTAGGACTTTGGATTAGGAAAGCAGTTGAATTCTTTAAGTGGGGCTTAATGGACCATCCTAGGAGAGTGGAAATCAATGATGCTGAGAGCCATATGAACATGACTACCTGGCCCAAGATGTTTCAGAGGGAAAGAATATTAGTAAGTGGCCTAGAGAATAGTCTTATGAATAATTGGCAAAGCATGTGGCTGCTTTTTGCTCTTACCCTAAAAATCTGCCTGAGGCTAAATTGTAGAGCTTTGAGCTAATGGCATTGACATAGATCTCAAGACAGCCTGTTATTGACAGTACCATGTGGTTATCAGTGATCATTCCCATGCAGATCTATACTTTTTTTTAAAGCAAGCTGGGAAAAAATAAATAAGAGATGTACAGTTTGAGGAGGAAAAGAACACCAAGAAATATCAAACTAAGTCCTGTATTCAGGAAGATAAAAAATTTAAAGAAAAGTCTGATGCTAAATGGAATAAAGGAAATAGTAATCTCAGGGCAAGACCCCACCCAACTCAGCTTCCAACTTGGAAAAGAACTTAAAGACAAACTTAAACAGTGAAGAAAACTGTCAGCTGATGCAAACATAATTGAAAGGGGGGGGAGCAAGATCCATTTCCATCAAGAAGCAGAACTTGGCAGCTTTGGTCATGTGAATTTTGCTGTAGAGTCAAGGAAACAAGGAAGGGGTTGCCTGAGTTGGCTTGCAGAGACATGAGGATGCAGCCCACCACTGTGTTTTGTCAGGAGAAGGTCCAGGTTATGCATGCTTTTATGTGGGGGTTCAGAGTCAAAGAGAGGGGAGCTGGGCACATAGAGTAGGCAGGCTGGGTGACAAGGGCCTCTTTTTCTAGCCTCACCATCAATTTGTTGAGTGAATTTTCTACCTTTATCCCCCCCCCCCTTTTCTAAATGTAAGCCATCAGGCTAATGCAGACTTCCCTTCTAAGCATTTTTATTTCACCTGTTGTGGTACTAACTATAAAAACAAACAAACAAACAAACCCAACCACAACATGTATTTCTTTTCTGTTATTCACAAACTGTAATATTTGTCAGAAAAACAAATTGAGACTCCTGGCCAAAGAGGCAGTATCTGATGTGGAATCAAAACTTTTCCTTGTTCAAAGTATTCATTCTTTGTGGCAGTGAAAGACCTTGAAAGATATTGCTGTGGCAAACTGTGGAATTCCCCCTGCCCCCATGACCAAGAAAAGCCCCAAGGGCAGGAGTGTGTCAGGGGTGTTCTCACATGGAGGCCCAGAGAGCCCATTGCAGAACACCATGAAGGTAAAGCCTGGATTGCCTTGGACCCCAAGATGTTGGTACACCTGCCAAGGAAAGCAGCAAACCCACTGTGGATCCAGTGTTAATCCCACCAGGCAAGAAAAATACCACCACCACAATTTTGAGCCTTGATTTGAAGCAAGCTTGATTTTATTGGGGTACATCCAAGAGTGGTCCAGCAACTGCCTCCTAAGTCAAATTAAAGAGAGCAGGACTGAATCCAATTTTGGGGCCCATTGTAAAGGTAAAATTACACGTAGTTGCAAAGTGGATTTACAGAAGAGAGACAATGGGACAATTAGAGAATGCAGAAAATCTCAAAAAAATCATATGGTCACTATGTGAGTAAGGAGGGTAATTAGGGAGAGTGAGAGAAGGTCAGGGTATTTGCAAAAACAAGTCAAGGTCATCTGTTGAAGCAGGCCAGGCTCCAGGAAAGAGACTTAAAAACACAACACAGCTTTTACAGTAAATGAAAATTTATTTTTAACAATACAGCATGTCTCCTTTCTTCAAAATGGAGTTAGGTAGATTCTTCCCCAGCCTGAGCCATGGGGTGGCCGGGGTAGGGGTGGGGGTGTCTTTCAGTCAACAAAGCTGAAAGGAGTTGGAAATCTCAAGAGCTCTTTGGCATTAGACATGGAGAAGCAGAATTTGGAGTCTGTCCAGCTGGTTTTAGGTCTTACTTTGGTCCAGTATTTATTCTCACCATTCTCCCTTTTGAAATAGTAATATCGATCCTGTATAATTATATGTTGGAAATATGTGATCTGCTTCTTTATTTTGTAGGAGATTACAATTAAGAGACTGCCATGAGTCTTTGAACTTTGGACTTTTAAACAGTGTTGAGATGGTCATAGACTATGTAGACTTTGAATGCATTTTTGGTATGATATGGCTACAAGCCTGTAGGGACCAGGGGGTAGAATATGATAGTTTGGATAAGAATGTCCCCTATAGGCTCATATATTTGAACACTTGGTCATTAGTGAGTGGTGCTACTTGACAGGAATATTAAAATATGGCTTTGTTGGAATAGGTGTGCCCTCGTTGGAAGTATGTCACTGAGGTGGGCTTTGGGGTTTCAAATGCTTAAGCCAGGTCTAGTGTGAAAGACCAAAGATGACATAGGACACACCAAGACCAAGTTCTCAACACAAAGAAGACTTATTTGCCCCAGAAGGACAACGAGCAGGGAAGAAAACGCAAAGACAGGAGACAGACAACAAGGGAGAAGGGGAAAGGAACAGGGAGAAGAGGAAGGGATATTTGCCCTAGAGTGGGGCAAAGGGCCGCCTCTGGATAGAGGAGAGGAGACAGATGTAGCACACAGGCAAATGACAGTGTATAAAAGTACAAGGGGAAACCTGTATTACGATTAGTTGATTTGTTTTGATTGGGCATGTTGATTAGGGTCCCTAAAAGGGGGCTTTTGACTGTTGTACTTTAATACTTTGATAGCTAGACCTTGGTAGTCAGTCTCAGGAGGAAGAAGTGGCCAAATAAGGAAATGGACCTTAGTTGCTTGCTTTAGAAGTGTGATCTAAGGGCTTTTAGCAAGGCAGAGGGAATTGGGGAAGGGCAAGGCCTGAGAGAACCATGTTTGCCATGCTTGGGCTGGCGAGAGCCCTTTACATGCTCCTCTTTCTGCTGCCTTCAGATCTGGATGTAGAACTCTCAACTGTCCTGTGTGCCTGCACACTGCCATGCTTCCCACAGTTCAGATAATGGACTAAACCTCTGAAACTGTAAGGCAGCCCCAATTAAATGCTTTCCTTTATAAGAGCTGCCATGGACATGGTATCTCTTCACAGCCATAGAACACTGGTTAAGACATTCACACTGGACTGGCTTTCGGGTTTCAATATTCATATGTCACGCCCATTGCACCTCCGATTCCTGCTCCCTGTTTGTGAGCTCTCAGCTGCTGCAGTGTCATGCATTCCTGCCTGCCGCCACACTCCCCTCCATGGCTGTAATGGACTTTTATCCCTCTGTATTTCTTCTGTAAGTTGCCTTGGTCATGGTATTTTTCAGAGCGATAGAAAAGTACCTAATATTCTCACCCAAAGGTTGTTCTCTTCCAAGCAGCTAAAACATCCAATTAACATTCAAATATATGTTTGCAACAGTTTAAATCTGAAACACCCCCACAAGCTCATATTTTGCATACTTGCTCTAAATCTAGTAGAGCCATTTTGGCAAACAGTGGAACCTAGAGGGGATGTGGCCAAGCTCAGAGACATAGGAGGGCCTTTCATGGTTACATCTGGCATCAATTCCTCTTCTGCTCTCTGCTTTCTGGCCCACTGTGATATGAACAGCCATCAACACATGCTCCCATTGCTATGGACTGAGCTATCCCACTGCCCTCCATACCATGGTGGGCTGAAACTCTCTGGAACCATAAGCCAACCTAAATCTTTCATCTACTAACTTGGTTTCATCAGATATTGTCATCTTGCCTGACATAGAAGTAACTAATGCAGTGTTACATAATAGAAAAGTCAGTCACACACATGTGTATTCTTTAATGCCCATTCATTTATACTAGATACAAGCCACCTTTTCTGAAATTACGGTCAAATTGGGGGTGAATAAAAATACATTCCAAACCATTAGTGTTGGTAATGCACCAGAAAGAAACAGTCTTTGCAAAGCATGCAAACTTCCTGTTTTCATAATTCTGCAAAGATACCACTTAAAATATTGCATTTGCATGAAGCCCATCCTAATACCTTAAAATAAACAATGAGACCACTCTCTAAATTTGAGAATATTAGTATTTCTCTTTACAGAGAAATATTTTTATTTCTTTACAGAAAAATATCTCTTTACCACAGAGAACTAAGAACATAAGTCCTAGAACCAGGTCCTGGGTTTTTATCTTGGTTTCTCCATTTCTTAAGACCTTGGAGGGGTTCACTCAAGATCATTTGAACCTTTTTTTCTCACCAGGAAATGGAGATCTTCACTTAAGTAGTAGATCAGAGGCACAGCAAATTTGTAGTCATAACCCCCATAATTGAAGAAGCAAAACACTCATTGTGAGGGTAGTAGCTTTCTGTGTCTTGGTAGCTCATGACATAACATATCCTGTGTTAGGAGACTAAATGAAATCATCTACTTGAATGAATATTGCCTACCACATGGCTAGGTTTTCAATAAATGTCTGTTATCATTAACTATCTCTACAACCCCTTTAACTTATACATGGCTGTGTGGTGAGGTGTTTATCTTACATGAATGCCTTGGCCTTCGGCTGCTAGTAGGAACAGATGTAGTCTCATCTATTCTGCCAAATACCAATGACTATGACCCTCCCTGATTGTTTTAGAAATACAGAAGTGAAGTCCCTTCTCAATTAAACACAAGACTGTTATCATAATAAAGTCCTGATTAAAACTCATCCCCTCAGTTGGCCTGAGCCCCAACAGTTCCTCAGTGGTACTTAGAGCTGGAACTCTGTCTTCACCAACATCTCCTCCATCACCTGGAGCCAGACAGAGCTAGCTGGGAAACAACTGCACTCAATATGGTGGAGTGGGAGTAAATGAGACACAGATATCCCCAGTGAAGTCAAGCTGATAGTGTGCCTTTTTGCGGGGGATTTGCTTGCATGCCCAAGTTCACCTGGCTTCTGGGATATAACCAGTTTCCTCTATGGACAAAACCGGAATGAGTGAGCTTTCTTTTCTCTACCACATGGCCATTGGAACTGCAATTCTCTTCTCTGTTTTTAATTTTGTGAATGCATATATGCCTACTTGTGCATGTTCGTGTGTGTGTTTATGCCCGAGCACTTGCATGCATAGGCACACATGTTGAGACCAAGGGCAATGTTGAATGTCTTCATCTATTGCTCTTCACCTTAATGCCAGAGATTGTCTTGTCTCTGCCTCCTCAGTGCTGGTATTATAGGTTCATACTACAGTAGATTTTTATATTAGTGCTGATGATTGAGTTTAGGTCCTCATGCTTACATGGCAAGCCCTTTCCCAATTAGCCGTCTCCTCACCCCAGCCATTTGCTGCTAAGTCTGTTGCTAAGCATGCCCTGGGAGCAGGCTCCCTTCGGTTTTATGGCAAATCTTTTCCAGTGTCTGCTTTGTGTCTCAGCAAAGAGGGGTCGTGTATGTCTGTGTAAACACAAATGGTAGATAACAGTCAGGGTGGTTTTGGTTTTGGTTTTGGTTTTTTTTCCCTCAAAGAGGCTGTCAGCTGTTCTGTAGATCAGTGGGCATAAGTGGATACATCCAGACACTTTTAGAATTGCTAAAATCCAGAGAGCCAAGCACATGGAGTGTCGGGACAGATATAAAATAGCACAGCATCTCATCCTGCTGGAGCGAATCACAGTATCCCACACAGTGTGCAACTTTGGCAATCTTACAGACTCAACTGTAAAACCCAGCACAATCACCCAGCCATCCTGGCCCCTAATATTTATCCAAGCTAGAGGAAAGCATAGGTCCCTAAAAATAAAAATGATACATCAATGTTCAGAACTTTTTCTAGTACTGCAAAACTAGAAATTACCATATTTCTCAGAAAAGATGGGTACATAGGCAAACTGTACTGTAATCGATGCACGTTCAGTGGGAAGTCATTTAGCAAATATACTCGCATAAATACATACATGTATATATTATAGAAACATAAACACACATACTCATTCCTAAACATGGAGAGTGTTGGTACACAAAGCAACATTAATTAGCCTCAAAGTGATTATGCTGAGTGAAAAAATCCAACTAAAACTGTATATTCAGTACAACTCATTGATGTAGGAGTATAGACTGCAACCTAATCTATGACAGGATGGAGGCCAACAATTTCCTGGTATGTGTGGAGTGGTGTGACAGAAAAAGATTATTAAGGGCAAGAGTCAGTTTTGTGGGTTGATGGATATATTCATCATCTGGATGGTAGTGATGCCTTCATGGGTATTTATAGATGCCAAAATGTATCACACCACGCCCTTTAAGGCCTGTGGTCAAACCTCATTAAAGGTGCTTTATAAAAGGAACACTGAGAGAAAATGTGCCATCTAAGCCTTTTCTTCAAAATTATCTGAAAATGTCTCCCCTTCCTATTGAATCAAAAGCCCTCATCACCATCCATGATTTAGTTCTTAGGTAAGTGGAAGCTAGCTCCTCAAGGAAAAAAAAGCCCTTATTGAGCTCTGGTCTCCATAAACCATAGCATGCAGTCATCAGAGGCTCCAAATATGTACATGTGAAGTGAATGAAGAGTTAACGAACTGAACAATTATCGATGGTAACAGCACATTTTTGTCTATGTGCAGCTCTGCAATTGCCGACTTCTCTCTGCAAGAAAACTTCTCTCTTGACAGGCCAGCGAATCTCCATCCAGAGCATCGAGTAAGAACCCCCTGTGAAGAAGATCTGTGAGTATGAAGAATGTGGTTCATAAGCAAGAGGGGGGATTTGTCTCTCCAAACAAAGCAACGAGGCATCCTCATCACCTGTCTTCTGCAGCATTGTGTCTTGGATTTGTAGCTTCATATCTAAATTCTGGTCCGGAGACTACTTGCTGATATTCAGAAATCTGAGTGGAAATGCAAAAAATATCTGTAAAGAAGGCTTAGGCCAGTCCATAGGAACTGGTGTTCAAATCCAGAATCTGTGGCCTATCAAGCGAACCCAGGAAACAAAAAACAAAATACAACAAACAAACAAAACAATAAACACGCCATTGCCCTTAGGCTCATTTCTCATCCCCTGAAGATGCAGGACAAAGGAAGGCTGCTCTCAGAACATGCGGTGACTTTGTGCTGCCAAGATAGAGCTACTCAAAATGGATCGGGATTTCAATGTACTCCGGGGGAGGGGACAAATGAGGTGGGAGTTGGGGTTTAAGTGGGACAAGAGAAGGTTTGATTTGCAGAATAACTCTACTGTTCTAAAGCTGCAATAAACTGGGAGGGCTCTCAGGGGCCAACTCTTTAACATTTGGTTGCATGCTTAGGGTTCACTCCTCAAATCACATTGCACCTTACTGAATTGTTGCTTTATTCTGAATGGAGCATGAGCAACTTGCTCTGCAACTTTTCTGGGCACATTTCTTATCCTGGGGTGCCAGGCCAAGATCTGGCATGATCTATATCCAATCACTATCAAAGACTGAAATTGCATTTTCTGCCTCTATTTCTAGCTGGCAAGAGTCCTTCTTGAGCTGATGCCTAATGCCATACAGTCTCTAGAAGAGTGATTGATTGCCAGGTGCAGGACGTGATTAAGCCAGTGCAAATGGGGGCCACCCCAGACCCATAATGTAAGAAGCAGAGCACTTTCTCTGTGGGTACACTGTAGCTTTCTTCAGCCTTACAGCTCATGATAGAAACACCCTGGAGTTAAAAATAAATAATCGGATCCTATTTGTGCACGGAGTAGACTAGAATCCTTCATGGAAGCAGAAAGGAAAAAATAAATTACTGTCAGACTCAGAGCCAAAAACTTAATTATAAGGACTGAAAGCATAATGGTCATTTAAACGACTTCATTATTAGTGCTACCCTTCCCAGGCTGTGCTTATGTAGCTAGAGAAAGGCAGGATATGGGTCGTCCTGTTACCGCTCTGTCTTCTGTTGTGCTTTGGAAATCTATGTCAATGGGAAATGGGAAAATGTCTATCGCTGAAATACACACACACACACAAATATCCTGACTGTTTTCTGAAGACTCAAAGAAGAGAAAGAAGAGACTGAGCCGAGTTTAGTATAATATGGAACAAAGCACTCTAAAGGTCACTTTACCTACTTGTTCTCCAAAGCTCCACCTACATTCCTTCCCAAAGAAGAGTACTTAAATTCACATTTAGTTTCTGTACTAACATAGCAAGCCCACAATCCTGTGGCAGTATGGTCTTTTCTGCCACTCTGAATATGGCAACTTGTTCTTTAACTATGCACTCACCTTTATTTTCCATGGAGGAGTTGGTTCCAGGACCCTACTTCTACCCCAGGACTCCAAAATTCTTCCTGATTGAACTCCATATATAAAATGGCGTAGTGTCTGTATCTTACTTATTTCCACCATCTGACATACCTCAGAACCTTTTTTTTTTAACCTAAAGGAGATAATAAAAGGGTCTGAAAATAGCTGCTGATACTCTACTGTTTGGGGAGCTGTTCAGTTGAGGTGAAATTTTTTAAAAAGTGATTCAGTACTAGTTGAATCTGCAGATGTGTAACATGGTAATAAAATACATAAATTATACATTTGTTATAATTGTAACAAATACATTGTTGTAAATGTGCAAATGTGTCTACCTTGTCCTCTGCTCTGCTGTACAGAGATGGATTGGGGCAGATGCACTAATAAAACGTCCTTTTTTAGTTGACTTGATACTTGTGGAGTTCTTGACCCCTCCAACTCCTCAGTCATTCCCCCAACTCTTCCATAGGCCTTCCTAAGCGCTGTATAATGTTTGGCTGTGGGTCTCTGCATGTGTTTCCATCAGCTACTGGGTGAAGCCTCTCAGAGAAGTTATGCTAGGATCCTATCTACAAGCATAACAGAGCCAACTAACCTGGGCCAATGGGACTCACAGAGACTGAAGCACCAAACTAAAGAGCACCATGGACTGGACCTAGCCCTCCCCCACCCCCGCACATACGTTGCAGATGCATAGCTTGGCCTTCGTGTGGATTCCCCAACAACTAGAGTAGGGGCCTTCTCTGACTCTGTCTGATGCCTGTCTTTGGATCCTGTTCCTGCTGCCTTGTCTGGCCTCAGTGGGAGAGGATGAGCCTAGTTCTGATATGTGAGGGCTGCTTGGTACCCATGGAGGACCTCCCCCTTCTCTGAGGAGGAGAGGAGAGAATTAATGGAGGAGTGTGCTGAGGGCACACACTGAGAGGAGAGGAAGGGGGCTGCAATCAGGATGTAAAGTGAATAAATAGTAAATAAATTTTTAAAAAGAAAGAAATGTCCTCTTTAGGAAGCATGGGGAACTCAAGCATCATGGGACTCTGACAAGAATGGGACACCCACGGGAGGATCTTTTGAAGAATCATGATTCTATAATGAGAGGAAACCTTAATCAATCTTGGACTTGGCTTCAGTAGAGCTAGAGGCTCAAGGATTTCCACAGTCAAGGCACTCCAAGCCCAAGCTTGTAGTTTCCCCAATAATGCATTTCCCTTCAAAGGATGGCAGACTCTTGCTGGGTTTGGAGCCAGTAAAGTCCAACATTTCTTAGTTTGTTTCCAGCACAATGCTTAGGACTCTTAGCTTAGCAGACTGAAATGCAACTAAAGCAATGGGCACAGGCAGGAAGGCAAGATCTTATTTGTTCTATGTGGAAGGACTGGGTTTCTTCACAAAGGGCAGTCCTCACAGACTTTGTATTTGGGCTTGGTTTGTGTTTTGAATTGTTTTTGTTTGGTTTGTCTTGAGTTTGGCTTAGTTTCAGTAGGGCTTGGATTTTCATTTCATTTGTTTCTTAGAGCCCTCATATTTCTTGCTCTTTGGAGTCCTGTTGATATTGGCTTTTCAGATCCAGTTTCTACTTCCTATCAGCTTTCACAGCTGCTTTTAAGTCAGGCAGTCCTTGCAGACGATTGTTCCTTTGTTGTAACACCTTGCTAATGCACTTGCATATTCTTTGCTCAGAGACACAGGAGAGAGTGTGTTTGTTTTTTCCATCTTGTCTGTTCCCCTATTCTCTGGAACAGAACCACTGGATTAATACATGTAATTATCTTAAGTTAGAATAAATAGCAGCAACTGAATCACACCTGGGAGACTGAAATTCTGTCCTTGAAGCTTGGGTGCTTCTTACTGGGGAAGCCTGTTACCCAGCTGTGTTTCAGTCCGTGAGACTGGATGCCTAACCAGTCCCAGGATGGCTCTAAAAATTAGAAACGTTCCTGCTACTGGTCCTTAGTCAAAGATGGAGGCCTGAAACCTCCAGTTCAGATATTAGTTAAGAAATTTGTAGTAGGTGGCAATGGTAATCACCATTGGCAAGAGGGAAGGTCAAGCTAGTGTCCACTCATGCACTCACGCATGTGCCTGTGTGTGTGTGTGCACACACACTCTCCTCCATGTCACCCAGACATGTTTATTTAGCAATGTATCTACCACCTTCACTGTGATTTACAGGAGAGTAGAGAAGGGGCTTCTCTTTCTCAAGAGATTCCTTGGCAGCAGCACCAGTTTTACTGACTCACTCACATGGCTATATTTCCTGCCAAAGGAGTCAGGAGAACATGTCCTAACTTCCCGCCAAGGGAAATCAATTGCCAGAGGAAATTGATTTAATAAACAGCCATGTTGACCATAGAAAATAGAACATGAAAACCAGATTAGAGGACCTGTAGACAAGTTAATTTGAAGGTATTAAAAAACACATGATGTTTTTATCAATTCTTTGAGATTTTTACATAATATATTTGGATCATATTCACCTTACACTCTCCTCCCCCAACTCCTCCACATTCATCCTCTCCTTCTTCCATAACCTTCTCATTTAACTCCTGCCCCCGACCTCCCCCACATACCTGCAAACTATCTTGCAGCAAACATCCTAGTCCCCTGGGGCTGGCAGATTTTTCTCCTCCTCTTCCACTATGTCCCCTGAATCTTAGTTATATGTGTTGTACTGCAAATGTATTAGCTGGGGACAGACACTGCACAGTCAGTTATTTTCTGCATTCTTGTCCAGTTGTGAATTTCTGTAATAGTCTCTGCTGCAAAAACAAACTTCTCTGATGCAGGGTTTGGTGCCCTGAATGGGAGTGGTCCCATGAGCTCCAATATTGGAGTGCTTGGTCCTCAGTTGGTGGAACTGTCTGGGAAAGATTAGGGTGTGTGTCCTTGTTGGAAGAGGTGCATCACTGGGGCGTTGAGTTTTGAGTCTGCGCCATTCCCAGTCAGCTCTCTCCGCTTCCCACCTGCTGATAAGGATGTAGCATGCAGCTACCTCTCCCAGTGCCATGCCAGCCTTCCTGCCTCCATGATATCCTCCATGTTGGCCATGGACTCCAACCCTCTGAAACTATAAACTCCAATAAACTTTGTTCTATAAAGTAACCTTGGCCATGGTATTTTTTTCATGGCAATAGAAAAGTGAGTAAGGGATGAGGGCTACACTTATCTGTGGGTGCGGCTAAGTATTTTGGATGCAGTTAGATATTATACTGGTTATATAAGTGTGAGTGGAATGGTTTCCTCTAGGGTCCATGTCCTCACCAGTCATGCATAGTTAGCTAGGTTTACAGTACCAGACATGAGTTCCCTCCTGTTAAGCAGGTTAAGCCAATTAGGTGGCTTCTGGTTACCCAGGATATATGTGCTGTTGTAGAACCTTTCATAATATCTTGCCCTTATGGTCATTGCAGTTCCTCAGCATGACAATGAGGAGGACTATTGTTTGCTCCACCCCCCCTAGCAGCTTGCATAGCTCCTTCCAGTACTGTAAAGAGCTAGGTCTCAGGGGAAGATTTCAGGTCAGTTTTAGTTCAATTCCTTCAAATTATGGG
This sequence comes from Pachyuromys duprasi, assembly GCA_028658305.1. Taxonomy (NCBI): domain Eukaryota; kingdom Metazoa; phylum Chordata; class Mammalia; order Rodentia; family Muridae; genus Pachyuromys; species Pachyuromys duprasi. Next base: position 50,059,568 of record CM053753.1, on the reverse strand, counting down.
TCCAAAGCCTGGTGTTTTCAGATATAGGGTCTTAACCTATTTTACTGGAAAGCCACCAATGGCTATAGCAATGGCCTATTGGCACAGTATGTGTGTATGTATGTGTGTGTGTCCAGGGCTCCTATGACCAAAAATTCAAAATGAGATTTCTTGTGCCTGACATTAGTTTTAGTTTTTGTTTTTGTTTTTTTATAGTCTGAGATTTGGGGCCTGGGAACATTGTTATCCCAAGTGAAGTAGCTTCAATTAACACACACATGCACATATATGAACTTATTATATATAATTAGTGCATGCACATTTTATATATAATTAAAGTATACATATAGTATTTAATTACATATGTATGCAGGTTTCTTTTCTGAGACAGGGTTTCTCTGTGCAGCCTTGGCTGTCTGGACTCACTTTGTAGACCAGGTTGGCCTCAAACTCACAGAGATCTGCCTGCCTCTGCTTCCCTGGTGCTGGGATGCCCAGACTGTATGCAATTTTTAGGACACATAGATGATATGATTCCCTATGGCCTTTTCAAATATCCTTAGTGTTATTTGTCTTTCCTCCCTCTCACTTCTTCAGTGTTGTCCTTCCTCTCCCTGCACAGGTGGGTCTACCTGGTCCATTTCTCCCGTTTTCTTCTTCATAGTAGCTGTGTCCTACTGTCCTTCTCCCTAAGAACTCCTGTGCTCCCCCCACCACTCCTCACCCCTACTGCCACTATGGTCACTTTTTATTTTTCTGATCTCTGTGGTCACTCCAGGTTGCATATTCATATCTACAGATTTGGAGCTGACATCCACAAACAAGAGGAAGCGTGCGGTATTTGTTTTTCTGGGTAATTGTTGAAGCAGTTGCTCATTCAGAAGTCAGTTTCAGTCTAGATAACTCGATGCCACAGAGGTCACTCATTATCATTCTTGGTCCCATCTGTTCTGTGTTGGCTAATTTTGATCACCAGCCCCTGTGTGAATTACATGTGTAATCCTTTTCTATTTTTCCAGACTTCTTAGATTTGAAAGTGTCTGTTGCTTATCGCTGGACATTCATTTCTAATGGGAAAGTACTGGGAGCAGGGACAGTGTGGTTTGTTTGTTTGTTTGTTTGTTTTGTTTTTTTGTCATCAGAGCTGCTCAGTTACAGCTGCTAAAGGATTCTTGTTTGGAGGTGTGAAGGTTCCCCTTAGTTTCTCTAGCTTTTCCCTTTCTCACTTATACCAACCATCTCTCTTTAATTTATGTATTTTGATGCTTTGCCATCACTGAAGGAATTATTTAAGGCTCTCAGAAATCAACCCGTTTCTGGAGGTTGTAAGCATCTTACCCAGAGGCATGATTCCCCATAGCCAATGCAGAGCCCACACTCCTACCACTTCTCTGAACTGTCACTGACCACCCACCTGCCTGAATGACTCTGGAGATCTCCAGAAACAGCCAACAATATGAGTGTGTATATAAAGTTTACCTGTCTTGTTGTCCGAGGTAATCCTCCAACTTCTGGCTTCCAGCTGTGAAAATACTTGAACCTTAGTGTCTGTTGTTCTGAACCCAGTCTTCTGATGGAATACTGTGCCTTCTCCAGTCTTTCAGAGACAGGCTTCCTCAGCACAAGGATCCTGGCAGATGTCCCTTGACCCTGGGAGATGCTGGGAGTTACTTTACTAGTTCCTGCTTAGTGACTGGAGATTTTCCATCTTGTGTTCTGATTATCCTCCCAACCATCCAAGTTCACATTCAAAACTCAAGTATTTGCCATGTGTCAAAGGCAATGGTGGACTCTTGGAATTAAAGCAGGTCTTTACTGTCACTGAGAATACAATATAATAATAGAGCCACTTTCAAAAGAACTATTTCACCAGAAATGGTCCAGGCTATAAAAAGTAGAGTGGACAGCGTATTGTGAGAGCGTGAGGGTACCTACCCCCCATTCCTTTCCACCTCTTTCACCCATGACTCCTCTTGTCATTTGCATGACCCTCCTCTGCCTTGCTTGCACTCCTGTAGTCTTGGACTCTTACACCACCATCTGAGTGTCTCCTCTTGGTTTCCAAGCATTTTTATTTTATATGAAACAAAGCCCCTGGAGATGTGTCAGGGATTCAACGAAAGAGATTTAAGCAGGATGCTGAAGAGCTGAACTTAGTATGTAAAGTCTGTGTTGGGATAATGAGGTGTCTGTGCACACATACAGTCTATTATAGAAGAGGAGAGAAATGTCTGCCATAACTGCTGTCTTTGAGAGTAACACAGAAGACAGGAGAAAGTAATATTACTACACTACTGGCCCAGCACCATGAATTTGAAAATGTTTGTGTGGAAATACTAACAAGGGACACATGTTACACTCCCACACACACATAAAAGAGATGTGAGCCAAAGTGCTAGAAACAGCAATAGAAAAGTAAATGCTTTCGCCTGGATGATCAAAGCCTTTTAAAAATGGAGCCGTGTGCCCGTCCCCAGGAAACTAGATAGGGTCATGTGCACCACCCGTTCACAGGAACCCAGAGCAGCCATCCTCTGCTGTGCCCATCATCTTTTCTCTAGTTTCTGCAACAGATATTTATGAAGTGCCTACTCCATATGCCAGGGTCTCCTGGGATGGGCGATGGCTGTTGAATGTGAGAGACATGATGATAATCTCCAAAGAGTTTAATATACCAGTAGCTACTAAGACCGGTGCTGGGAGCAGGAAAAGGGGGTCATTGGATGTCCATGGTACTGCTAACAGTAGCATGCAGGCACAAAGGGCATTTTCTCTTGTACCTTTATTTTTTGCAAGTCTGTGTAGTATGTATGGTGTGTGTATTCGTATGCATATGGGCATATGTATAGAAGGGTGTGTGTGTGTGTGTGTGTGTGTGTGTGTGTGTGTGTAGGCCAGAGGCTGACATCAGTTGTTTTCTATCACTTTTCAGTTTACTGAGGCAGAGTTTCTCACTGAACTCAGGGCTCGCTGACCTAACTAGTCTCGATAGCCTGCACACCAGGGACTTCAACTCAGCCTCCTAGCTCTGGTCACAGGCAGGCTCTTCTCACTGTCTAGCCTTTTATACGGGGCTGGGAAATCTTAACTCACCCTCCTGCGCCGCCACCCCCCCCCCCATCAGTGCTTTATCCAGAGAGCCATCCCCCACCCCCAGCCTTACCTGTTTATTTTCGTTCAACTCATTTTCTTTATTTTACAGAAGAAAGTGACGTTTACAGGAGTTCCGCCTCTTGCCTCAGACAGCAGCAAGTGTCCTGAAGTGGCAGTCTTCAGGACACTTAACGATACTCTGGGAACTTCCCAAATGAGAAAGCAGAAGCCAATTGCCCTGCAAGGGACCAGCACAACATTCCCTACTCCTAAGTGTGAACTTCAGGTGGGTATAAACTGGAGGCAGTCGTCGATGGGTCCTACGCAAGCTCCATGCCTATTGAGCCAAGGTAACATTAAAAGAAAAGAGGAAAGGAAAGAAATGTAAGGACAGGCGTGAGCCCGGCTCCCACATCTCTTGCTCCACTGCTGTTCTTCTCCTCATGGCTTCCCTTGTCCATTCCCAGACCTACCTGTGGCCCAGTTTCCAATTTGCTTTTCATCTTTCTTGCTTGAGACCTCAACTCTCCTTCCCCTCAGGCTTTTCCCTCTTGCCTAATCCCTATTTCAACAAGCTCTTCTGATCTGGACCTCCCTTAGCTACTGTTTTGCACAGCTCTAGGCTAATGTGTTCTCTGAGAGGGCACAGAGCAATGCCTGAAAACACTCCAGGTTTACCTGCCCCCGGGCAGGGCAAGAATACACAGCACTCCTTAGGGTGTTTGTGTAAGATAAATCCAATAGGGGTGATCTCAGGCTGCTGGGAATACAACAGCTTGAAGCTTGGATTCTTCCCCTCTGCCATAATCTGAATGAAGAGCGCAACTAAAGATAAAGGAAAGCTGTATCAGGAAATCTTTCTTTCTTTTCACTTTGTGCTGAGTTTGCTTGTGGACAAGTAACATAGCAACTGAATTTTCTTTTTCTGCCTTTGTTAGCAACTGAAATCAGGAGACTTATTTTTCCTTCTGGTTTCATTTAGAGATTCAGAGACCTTTTGTTCTGGTTCTCAGCAAAATTCCTATTGTATATTTGGGGGAAAAAATCTCTCCCTTGCTTTATTAGCGACGGCCATCCTCGGGAAGCTAAGTCAAAATGAAGTTGCAGGGGTGAGCAAGAGTGGGAGTGTGGGGGAGGAAGCCATCACCCTTGTTACATGGCAAGAACTGAATTCCAGGAGTTTGATGGTGGACAATTGGTTGTGATTAGGGGAATAATTTAAGTCTTAAAGGCCAAACTCAATGAGCAGAAGCTTTCCTGTTTACAGGAGCTATGCTAAAAATGAAAAGTATCATTTGAACAGCCATATTTCCCTCTGTGTTTTAGATCATTCTCTCTAACTTCCAGTCAGAAAGGTAATGCTTCTTGGGAATAACATGCTTGCCGCTTCTTCGTCATCGGTGGGCGTTACTCTGTAAGACGTGTGCAATGCAAGAGCTGGAAGAAAACCTTAAAACCACCCAGACCAATGGACTCCTCTCTTGTTTTAGAAACAGAGGCTCAGGGACAGCAGCTGTTTGGCAGGGGTTAACTGAGGAGCCATACTGTGCCCGGTCTTGAATTTTAGCCAAATGTCCTGTCTGCTATGTCCCTACTGACTCTAAAGATTTCTTAGGCATTTGCCTATGAGGAGATGCTCTGCAACCAGCTGTACTTGGAGGAGAAACATTACTCTATAGGAAACACTTAGATTAGTTGTTGATGGTAAAGAAGAAATGCTGCCACCATCGCCACTGCTTGAGGCTCCTCATTCTCTCATCGTTATCGACACACCTTTCATCACACAGCACACTGAGATGATAGCTCCACAGAAGAGAAAATGCCAACTTTATTGTGTTGTGACTTAAAATGCCCTTTTCTTCTGAAAAAAAAAATAATGTCAGAATGAAATATTTGTTTTCATAATGTACAGTCTCACTTCTCCTTTTTAAACCCTTTTCCTCCACAACACATAAAATGTTTAATGGGCCCAACAGCAAACTCCCCACTTGGGGTAGAGGAGCATTACAGAGATGAGGGAGAATCTAGGCTTACTTTCCATCTCAAAATTAATTTAAAAGATAGTCTTAACCATGATTGCTTTTTAATTAGGCACATAAATTTTTAATACAATTAATATACAGCAACCACTGAACACCACTTACCACAGTCTCCAACCAGCCCTCCCACAAGACCAGCTGCTGGTAGTGGATTTTGTCGTCAAATCAGTTTGGAAAAATGCAGATAGTGTCATCTCCCAAAAATATGAAATCCATATCTCATAGGTTTTACTACTTTGAGGGCTTGTACTGCTGATAAAAATGCATTTCTCTGTTATTTTATCACAGATGCATTTTAAATTTTTCAAAACAATAGTGTGGATACTACATTTTAAAACACTTATTTAAAATTTTATTAATCTGGGTTGCTGGGAAGACAGATCATCCAAGTAAGTGCTTGTCACAGAATCATGAGAATCTGGGTTTGGATCCCCAGTTCCCATGTAAATGCCAGGCGGAGCAGTGGCAGGTTTATCCCGGGAGCCCTCTGGCCAGCTGACTTAAATGAATCCATGAACTCAGATTCAGCAAGAGACTCTGTCTCAAAAAACATTGACATGAAGAATGGGAAAAAGATGTCTGGTATCAATCTTTGGCCTCCATAAACATGTGTACACACATGTACAAGCACCAGCATATGCAAATATGTACACCTACACAAGCACATAGATACCATGCACACAAGTATTAATAAAAACAACTGAGTTAAAAACAAAGAACTGAATCTTTGAGTCCATAGCATAGAAATATGTCTAATAACTTATGTAAATACAAATACAGTCATAAAATGGGAAGTAACTGCTGTCCAACTTTAAGGCTATAAGAGAACAAAAATACATTAAGTGAAGTCTAGGACAAATGGCCTTTAGCATGAGGCCCTGTCAAGTGGGCCAGAAAATAAAAGTTCAATGAGAGCAGACTACACAGAGGAACAGAAGTTTCCCATGTTTATACAGCCTGAATCTGGAGGCCAGAGGCCCAATAAGGTGACAGTGCACAGAGGAAGAGCCCTGGAAGCCCTTGGCAACAGTCAAATAAACTCTTCTCTCCACATTGGAGAAACTCAGTGAGACTTGGAAGAAAGAAACTACATCTGACCATCCATGAAGAGAAGACATTTGTGAGCATAAAAGGCTTTCTACTCAGAGCCCAGGAAGATGCCAGCTCTGAACCAAAAAATTATGTGGTTCTGTCTAACAAAGCTGAAAAATCAACCCCCAAAGGGACCCAATAGGAAATTTTTGTGGCAAATTTAACATGCCCTTCAAAAAGGAGCATCTGGTTCTCAACAAGAAGAGTGATTGAATACCAAGATATGATGTTTTAAAATAATAATTTTGAATATGATATCATAATAGAAGGTGGTAATTAAAAGTAGTAGTCAATAGAAGCAGACCCTGAAATGACAAAGGTGCAGGAACTAGCAAACAAGTGTTTCAAACAGTTCTTAACTATATGTTTTTTTAGATTTAAAGTAAGATAGACACAATGAGAGAAGGTCTCAGACTGAGAAATACCATACTAGCTAGGGAGAAAAAAAGCAAAGAAGTGCCAATATGCCTACCAATACATTTTTTTTTCTTAGCAAATACCTCCAAGATGTCTGGTGATTAATTCCTTCCCATGATAAAGATTCAAGTTTCATGCTTAGATTCTGTACTTTGATTTTTCAAGTGGGAGGGGCTTAAAAGAAACTTTAGAACAAGAAAGATTCTTCTATATGATAACAGGAAAGACCCAGGGCTGCATCTAGACACAAGATTAAAACCATGCTGTTACTGGAAAGTTACAATGAAGCCATTCATTAGCCAGTTTAAAGGGAGAGAGTCAGATGTGAGGAGCAATGAAAGACAATGTTTCAAAATCAAAGTAGGAGTAACAAGCATGTGTGCTCACCCTTGGACCAGGAGCTTCAGGGTTTCACATTCTCACAGAGCTGGTTTTTCAAATTTGCAGAAGTCATTTTCCTCACCTGCTTTTATCTTCCCATATTACCCCGCAAGTCAGCAAGGAGGAATGCCAACCCTTGAGCAGTCTGTTCTGTTGGAAATCTTGCTGGAATCTCTGGGTGCTGGGTCAGGAAAGGCAGGTTGGGAATTGCTTAGGCTGTGGCTAGTAAAGAGAATTTGGGTTACATAGCCTTTCAGGAATGTCCTGTCTCCCGTCTAAAATACAGAGGAGTAGCAAATAAGGCAGGCTGATGGGCATGCTGGGTTGAGGGTAGAGGCTCCTCCCAAAAGGGGGGCAATCTTGTCACTGAAACAGTTTAAAATCACTGAGCAGTTACAAAAATTGGACAGCTCCTGGCTTGTTTCAAGGTTTTTTTCCCTCCTTATTGGGATTTATTTTGCTGCGTTTGAAACAGGGTCTAAAGTATCCCAGGCTGACCCAAAACTTGAGGTGTAAGTAAAGATGACCTTGAACTCCCAATAGAACTTCTGCTTCTATCTCCCAAGGACTGGGATTGCAGGCTTGTGCCCTGACTGGAGCTTTTAATATTGTTTTGCCATCTTTACATTATCAGCAGTTAAAAGTGTTTGCTGTTCTTCAGAGAACCTGAGTTCAGTTCCTATGTGGTATGGCTCACAACTGCCTGAGACTCTAGCTCCAGGGAATCCTGGCCTCTGCAGGCACTTACACATGTGATGCACATTCACACACACACAAATACACACAAATACATACATAAAAACAAACACACACAAACACATGCATATACACACATACATGCACACACACACACATACACACATGTACACACACAAATAAATGTTTTTTTTTAAAGACTCTTACATTGCCCTCTGATCCTAACATGCACTACTGCCTGGACAGTTCGCCTTGTTACTTTCTGAGGGCATCCTTTCTTTGTTAGTCAGATAGAAAATAGTCAGTGAGGTCAGTGAGAAAAACACTCTTACACTTTGCAGATTCCATTACCGGGCTATGTTTATCTTGGGGCTTTAGTCATTACTATGAATCTATTTTTAAAATTTATTATGATTATTCTCGCATGTGAGCATTTATGGAGCTGATGCAGGTGTCAGAGGACAACTTAAGTCACACAGCCCCTTCACTCAGGTCATCAGGCTTGCATGGAAAGTTATTTTTATCCACTGAGCCATCTCTCTACGCCCAGTGAATCTACTTTTAATTGTCATCAACAGATAAAATGATCCCATGCATAAACTGTAAGGTTGACATTATGGAAGATTCTGATAAATCTCTTAAAAGTAAATTTATATGGTTATTAAATATTTTTTAATATTAGCTTCACTCAAACTTTGTAGTGCTTTACTCTTGACACGTGATATAGCTCAGGCTCAGAAAGAGGACTGGCTGTAGCCACAAAGTTCCTTAGAATAAAAATGAGACTATACTCTTCTCTTTTATTGCCTGGTTCTGTTTCCCCTGTGTGTGTAAGTACACGATGTATGATTATGTATAATGTATGTGCACATTCCTGAGTGTGAACGGATGTGTGCATGAGCCATGGTGCATGAGTATATCAGAGAACAGCCTCAAGTGTGGGTCCTTTTCTACCTTGTTTGATATGGGGTCTCCCTGCTGCTTCCTGCTGTGGATGCCAGCATCACTAGCTTCTAAGCTTCTGGGACTCTCCTTTCTCAGCCTTCATCTCTTTGCAGGAGCACTGGAACTGCAGATGCATCCACCTTGTTCTTAAATGTTTCTGGAAATTCAAACCAAGGTCCTCGCAGGAGCACTTTACCTACTGAGCTGTCCCCTTCCCTCTTCCCCCCCCCCCCGGCCCCCTCTCTCTTTACTGAATTAAGCCACAGCACGTGTAAGCCCATTCAAATGACAGCATTTAGTCAAAGACCATCAGGAAAAATACTTCGTAGATTTTTACTTTTATCATTTTAGGCAGTGGGAAATCCAAACCTTGGCAACACCCACCTGTTCGCAGAAGGACATGCTTCAGTGACTGTGGGGAATGAAACACCGGTCTTTCCTCCATCCCCCAGCCAGGCTAGGCCGTGTCCTTCAAGCAGATGACTGATTTCTCCAAGTCTGACTGATAAACAACTTCATATCCAGGAACAAAGATGTCATATAATGGCCATGAAAGCAGATACTTAGGTCCTTGCAGTCTTCCACCTTTGAGATAGTACCATGTGTTGTTACAGGAAGCTGAGCCCCTGCCAAAGACGTGGCTATCAAGTCTGGGAGTCCTTGCAGCAGCACTGGGAAGGGGAGGATGTGACCTGGGGTGACATAGCTGAGCGGAATTTTATTGACTTTCCACTCATTTTGTAGTTGAGAACACCTCAGATGAGCGGGCTGACAGCAGTGCTATGTTGCTTCTTGGATCCCTGAAAGCGGCTTCCTGTTGCAGCCTGAACCTCTTGCCCTGGGCCTGTGCAACTATTTGATGGTTAACTTTTAACATACCAGGCTAAAAACTTCACCCTAACATCTTGCCAGCTCTTGACATTTTCTGAATTTGCCGCAGGACACTGATGCCTTCAGCCCCAGACACCTTACACCCTGCTCCTTTCCCCTATAAATATCCCCAAACTCTATCTTTGGGACAGTGGATTTGAGATCTGGGTCTCCCACCTCCACTCCTGGCTGCCTTGCAAATAAGCCTTTTCTTTCTTGCAAACTCTGTTTCTGTGCGTGGTGGACTGTGCACCAGACAAAGCCGGCCTCTGTTCTGTGCTGCTGCAGCAGACAGTGCTGGGAAGCAACGGAATCTAACAATCTCCCTGCCTTCTTCAGAGGTGTGGTGTTACATAACCCAAGAGGCTTCTACACTCAAAAGTACTCAGTCTCTCTTAGGAAGAGGAGCATAAGGAAGGGAGTATCAAGTAGAGCATTTTGTGCCTTAAAGTAGAGCATTAACTGGAGGACTATTTAAATCATTGCCTTAGAATAGGGTTTTTAAATTTTGAAATAATCTCAAACATACAGAAGCATTTCATGTGCAGAATAAAACCCATGTGCATTCAGGACTGTTGAGAATTTCTTGCTGAAATGGTGCCTCTTAGCCCCCAATTAATTTTGTGTCATATTTCAAAAAAAGAGAAGAAAAAGAGAATTAAGTTTGTTGCTATGACTATAATATAACTATTAAAATGGAGGGAATTAACATTCACAAGTCGCTAACATTTCTTTCTTGCAATTCAGTGAAACTTCACCAGTTGTCACAATAATGTCCTGTAGAGCAAAAGCACAGGGTTCACAACGACACAATGTGCGTTGCTTTAATCATTCCACTTGGAACAAGCTCAGGGCCTCAATTCTTTTGAAGATTACAGGGTAGTCATTTTGTAGAATATGCCTCTGTTTAGATTCCCAGGTGTTCCCTCACAATTAGACTTGAGCTATTCACCTCCAGCAGGAATACTGCAGGGCTATGTGATGAGATTCTCATCTGTATCTGAGCACATGACACACTGTTTTCAAATTAGTGTTTTACTTCTAATGTCCACATCCATCACTTGATTAAAATCTGCTGGACTTATAGTGAAGAATTATACTTTCCCTGTGTTAATCACTTTATTATTTTATGTGTATGGTTGTTTTGTCTGCCTGTATGTCTGTGTGCCTGGTGCCCTTGGAAGCCAGAAGAGGGCTTCAGATACTCTGGAACTGGAGTTATGTGTAGTTGTGAGCTGCCATGTGGATGCCAGGAAGCAAACCCAGGACTTCTGGAAGGACTGGTGTTCTTGACCACTGATCCATCTCTCTGCTCCTTACACTTTCCCTTTCTATTAGAGGGTCTTTGTAGGATGGGTTTTGAAAAGATGCACACATGTAGGTTTTCGATGTAATTCTGTTTAACCTAATCAATTGATTCCATTTCCTTGAGATATTTTTTTCTTTTATTACATCTTTTGAGCCTCTGTGCAATTTTTAATGGCTTGCGAACATTCTTCAAGCACTACCTCAGCTTCCTGAAGCACACTAGGGGCTTCAGGCTCTGACCTGCCTTGTTCAGTCCCACCCTAGTGGGACTAAATGGTCCAGGGAGGGAAGAAGGGAGTTAAAAAGCTGACAACGTTTTACGCCTTGACAAGCAAGTTCATCTCTGTCCTTCCTCTCTTATGTGTCAGTCTGCACAGGAAACAAAATAAAATACTGACCCTCAGCTAATGTAGGTGGGAGCCAGAAGGAGCTTTAAAGCTTGTTCCACTATTGCTGTCCAGAAGAAGTCACAGGGCCTCGGTGTCTCCAGCAGCCTGAGAACTTGTGGGTCTCCTGCAATGGTTGCTCACGCACCGCTTTGCTTCATTCCCTGTTAAGAAGAGCAGTGACAAAAACCCATTTCAAGATCTTTGAAGATGGAAAAAGTAGTGAAATTTTAAGACTTTTTGCACAGTTCGGTCTGGGAGTGGGTACAAAATGAACTACAGATGGGAGGAGGGACTCATGAGAAAGGTGAAAGGCCTCAATCTCTGTTGTCTAGGAAAAGAAAAAGATGGAAAAAAAAAAGGTACGGAGTACCTGGGAGATATCATGTTTTAACAGGCAGGGGACAGTCACTTGGTATCAGAGAGGTTCGTGCTGTACCTGAAACATTGTAACATTGGCACTACTTGCTCTCAAAGATACTGTTTCCACATAAGAATAGGCCTCCTGCATATCACAAACGCATAGCCATGTTTTGTCATTGCAGACTGGCATTTTGAAGACATGATTTTCCAGATTTTACATTTCCTATTTGTTGGAATTGTTACTCTGTGTGATGTGGTAATAAAAATTATGAATATGAAGGAAATGTGTCAATAGCAAAATTATGGAAAAAGAACCAGACAATTTTATTTGGATATAGTGCCTCCCCCACACACACACACACACACAACACAGTGGGGTAAAGTACTGCTTTCTCTAAAATATGAAATCTTGGATGAGTTACTAGGGAGATATTTTACTTACACATACAGCTCAGCATCTGCTGTTAGACGATGATGACATTTATACCGCATGGCACAGGTCCTGCACCTCTTCCTAGCTTTGCTTAGAGAAACAATCCTGTTCTGACTCATGTGACACAAGTTAAGGTGAGAGAGGCATATTGCAGTTCTGCCCTGAGCATGAAAGTATACAGCCAACCTACACAAATCCAATGTTATCATTTTGTCTCAGGAAAGAGACAAACTTCTCCAGTTGGGTATTTCAGGATACAACAAGTGAAACATTTCCCATAAGGTCATTAGTAGTGGAGCAGGAAGAATTCTAACCCAGATTCCAGACCAAATTCTGTCTACTGAGCCATAGGGCTTTGTATAAATTCATTGCTAAAGCTGACACAAGCAGAGTTTATTTGAACCAGAAGGAAATATTTAATTAAGAAATGTAGAGCCTGAACTGGCTATCTTCAGTAACTTGGCAAAGCTCCCAGTGGTGAGACTGGGACACAAACCAAGCAACAGAACCTTCAGCCCACACCTGTCCTGCTTGCAGGATGTGCTAGGACAATGGTGGCTCAGAGCTGGTGAGAATGGCCAACCAATGAGTCATCTAATTTGAGGTCAAAGCCATAAGACAGAGCCTGGGCCCAAGAAATGCCTGGATGGCCAAGAACCAGAAGTACCGTGGTTCAGAGAATTCGCCTAGAACCAAACATGTTAGTGGTTGTTTTAAAAATGTATTGAAGTTCCTTTTTAAATCCAGCTAGCACTACAATAATTGACATTGGACTATTATATTTACTTAACACACTTTGTGGCACAAGATCTGAACAGCATTAATCTCTTTTAACCTTCTAAGCTAATCTGGCCTCCTCAGAGTATAAATCCCCAAATACTCACTTTTACAGCTCTTTCTGCTCCAGCTGCTCTCCCCTAATGTCTCCTGGACCTCCCCTTCTGGTTGAATCCCCACTTTCTTTTTCTCCTTTTTCCCCCTCCCCTGGCTGGCAGGAAGTCCATCTCTATTCTCTCCTCTGCTCAGTCAATAGCCATCCAGCTGCTTTATTGATTTATCAGGGAATAATTGGAGAGCAAAGTTTAGACAGGAGATTCTCAGGACAAGGATTGCGAACAGCTATGGGGGGCACAGAAATCAGCATTTGAATCTTTACACATTGCACAATAACATTATGCCTACTCAAACATGACTGACAAAAAAATGTTAGTAAGATGATTCCCAGTGATATTTTGCTGTGCTCGTAGCTCGGTGCCTAGCCCAACTGACATCAAAGAGACTTCTTCCATTAGATGGGAGCAGATGTTGAGACCCACACCCAAATATCATGTAGAGCTCAGGGAACCCTATGGAGCAGGGGAGGGGGAAGGATCACATGAACCCTAGGACACTAAGAGATCAAAGCCCACAGAATCAACCCAACAGGTCTCATAAGCACTCATAGAGACTGAAGCAACAATCACAGAGTCTGCATGGGTCTGAGCTAAATCCTCTGTAGAGATGCTTTAGTTGTTTAGCTGGGGGTGTTTGTGAGACTCCTAACAGTGGGAGTTGGGATATCTCTGTTTCTTTTGCCTGCTCTTGAGACCCTTTTCCACCTGCTGGAGTTGCCTTGTCCAGCCTTGATATGAGGGTTTGTGTCTAGTCTTACTGTATCTTGATATGCCATGTCTGGTTGATAGCACTGGGAGGCCTGCTCTTTTCTGAAGGGAAACAGAGGACCAGTAGACTTGCAGGAGAAAAGAGGTGTGTGTGTGGCGGGGGGAGGGGAGGACTGGCAGGAGTGGAGGGAAGGGAAGCTGCAGTCAGGATATATTGTATGAGAGAAGAATAAATTTTTTAAAAGAAAGAAATTGCGTATCAATGCATCATTCATCCATTTGTTCCATCAACACTTTCTAGAAACTATTTCTTACTTGCCAAACATCTGTTTACCTGGGAAGGATTCTATGGGGGAGTAAGGTCGTCACAATAGTACCCTGCTTTCGTGGGAGAACGAAAGCGCAAGCTCCTGTGAGTAAAGGGACACATTCCTAAGGTCACAAGAGAAAAACAGGTCTAAGGGGGCAGAAAATTCACTTGTAGCAAGAATGTCTGCACTGGCTTCAAGGAGGAGGCATCCCTAGCATATGGCAATGGATGACAAATGGAAGTTGTTTACACAGTGTCCCAGTTTAGGGATACTATTGCTGTGATGAAATACGACAACCAAAAACATCTTAGGAAGAAAAGGTGGGGGCTTTTTGGCTTACATATCCAGACTCACAGTCTATTGGGGAGAGCCAAGACAGGAATACAGAGCAGGCAGGAACCTGGAAGTCGGAGCTGATGCAGTGGCCATGGAGGCGTGCTGCTAACTGGCTTGCTCTTCATGACTTGCTCAGCCTGCTTTCTTATAGAATCTAAGACTGCCAGCCAGGGATGGCACTACCCATGATAGTCTGAGTCCTCCCCCTTTAATCACTAATTCAGAAAATTCCTCACAGGCTTGCCTGCAGCCCTGTCTATGATGGCATTTTCTCATTTGAGGTTTCCTCCTCTCAAATGACTAGAGCTTGTGTCAAGTTGACATAAAACTACCTATCACATAGAGTTTGCATATCATTTGATGAAGCTGATATGCTCCACCCACAGAGCAAGCACAGAGAATGATTTTTTTTTTCCAACAAGTTTGATGGTTTTTAGCTGTGGCTCACAGAGACCACCTGACTTCTGTGCGCAAGTTGACAGTGCTATTGCTTGGGGAACTGGGATTTCCTGACACATACAGGCTGACAACAGATCTGTTATGTCACATCAAGAGGCTAGCACACAGCAAAGAGGTCTGCAGAATCACTACCTGTTACTGACTCTGGTCAGACCACCCCTGCCACGCCCATCCACCTGCAGGCCTGTACTACCCTCCATCTGGGAAGAACAGTGAAGAATCTCAGACCTTCCAATGCACTGCGAGCTTCTCATCTCCTTGAGGAAACAATACATCATTATGTGGTCTTTTTCTTCATTGCTGGAATGAACATTTCCTCATTGACTTGTATTATTGACCTCTGAAACAATGAGTGGCCCCAGCCTTACGTCCTCACTGCTTTCTGAGACGAAAATCATATCCTGAGCTCTTCAGATCTTAGCTGTCTTGTTCTTGCACTGTCCTCTCTGGAAAGCTCCTTTTCTTGAGGCAATGGATCGAGAATCACATGGCGGAGCCTTTCAGGGAAGGACTGTTAAGTTGATAATTAATTTTTATAGGTATTTATTCATCTTAAATTATGTGCTTCTAAAATTTTTATATGCACAGTTTGTGTTAGCTTAACACTTTTATTGAATGTTAACCTTTTTCTGGGTAAAATCATTTTGTTTTACATAAACATTCATTGGGCCAAGGACATTGGGAATAAAGAGAGGAGACTGTTTTCTGACATCTTGTATTACAGTTCTTTAAACAAGTGCCTTTATGTATCGGATACTAGTTTTCCAGGTGCTGAGGAAAGGGCTATGGTCTCTCTCACAAACACAACATAATTTTTCTCATGTCAGTCTACCAGCTTGAATTTAAAATTCAGGTGGGATGTGGGCACCTCAGCATATGGCATGACTGCTGGAGGAAAATCCACCATGCGTGCTTGGCAGATCTCTTACTACCTGTTTTTTGAACCCAGAAATCACAGCTCAGAAAGGATTTGTAATCTAACCCAGGCCATGTGGCTAATCAGTGACAAAATCAGGGTATGGAGGTGCTCTCTGTAACAGTAGGTTTTCTATGACCAAAAGAATGCCATTTTATGGGAACCTAAGAAATCTGATAAATGTCTTCCTGAGATGGACTTATATACTAATAGGGCAGGAAGTGTTGATTAAGGAACTTTCATCACCACTCCCAGGAGAACAGTACAAATTATATCGGATCCATTTGTTCGTTCTCAGCCAAGTTTGCTCACGGAGTCAGCTGGCACAGGTAGGAATGGGAAATTCTATAACCCTCTTCC
>CM053753.1:50014758-50043083 GCA_028658305.1 Pachyuromys duprasi | reverse complement strand
TGCTTTGTACTGTTTCCTTCAACTGATTGACTGTGTCTCCTATTTTGGTTGTTTCCTCTCTGTCTATCTTTGATTGTTCCTCTATGCGGGCGGTTAATTTCTTCTCCATTTCTTTGA
The DNA here is from genome assembly GCA_028658305.1 of Pachyuromys duprasi. NCBI lineage: Eukaryota > Metazoa > Chordata > Mammalia > Rodentia > Muridae > Pachyuromys > Pachyuromys duprasi. The sequence goes on along the minus strand of CM053753.1, from coordinate 50,042,966 downwards.
GGGCCTTGTTCATTTCCTCTTTTTGTCTCTCCTCTTGTTCCTCCAATATCTGCATAATCAACGCTTTAAGATAATTTTCCTGTGTCTCCGCTGAATTAAAATCTCCGCTGCTTTTGGGTGTTTCTGGTGGGGCCATGGTGTCCTGATTTTTGTTGAGTGAGTTCTTTCGCCGATTTCTGGGCATTTGTTTATATATAATCAGGGAGTAACCTAGCTCCCACCTTTTTTATTTTTTATTTTTCCTGAGTCAGGGCTTCTCTGTGTATCCCTTCTGTCCTAGATCCACTTTGAAGACCATGCTGGAGTTGAACTCGCCTCTGCCTCTCAGAGTTATGGAATGACAGGTGTGTACCACTGCACCTGGCTGCTCCCGTCTTCTTGAAAACTGTAATACGTAGAAAGAATTGAGAGCTCTTGTGTCCGTTTCCCATCACTGTGACAAAATACCCGAGCTAACAAACTTCTGAAGAGGACAGGTTCGCTTTGGCTCAGAGTTTGGGGGTTTCAGTCTGTGGTCATCGGTTTTGTTGCTTTGTGCCTGTGGTCACTGCTATATCCATCTAGCCAAGACCTCAAGCCAAGGATCTCCTCACTTCCTGTCAGCCAGGGACTAAAAACAGGCACAAAGGGGGCTTGCCTCCTGTCATCTGCAAGGTCTTGCCACTAGTGACTTAACCTTCCTTTCAATGGGTCTCTTGCCTTAACAGTTCCAAAACTTTGCAACAAAGCCCAGGGTTGGGGCCTAAGCCTCCAAACAGTGGGCATTCAGTAGACATTCCACACACAAAATTAACAGCTGTGATTTGGCAGGTGACGGTTGGTAGAACTAGCTTCCAGTTGAAGGTTCTGTTTATTTAGCTTGCCCACTGATAATTTCATACTACATATGTTGTCTAATAACTCAAACAGCAACTTCTCTTAGCTCCCATTTCTGTCATCCCCTTCTGCACTTTCTCAGTCCTTCTCCCATATTTGTGTCAACTTACTCTGTTTTGTCGCTCACTGAGTTTGAAATCAGGATGGTTTGTGTGTCAGTGCCAGATCCATTGGAGGTTGGTGGGCTCACCAAAACTACACAACCAAAAGCAACAAAGCCTTGCCCCTTAGAATCTATCAGGAGGCACTGGTACATAGTGCACGGGGGGAGGGGGGGAGGAGCAATTGACCCCATATCCACCTAGGTCTTGTGCAGGTCTAGTGTTGGTAACCTTAGTTCATGCTTGCATTTACTGTGTCGTGCCAAGAACAGAACATTTTGTATTCTCCCTCTGTATCCTGTGGCTCTTGAATTCTTTACTAGCCTTTACCACCAGTGCTCTCTGACTTGGAAGGGGTGGTATAAGTGTCTTATTTAGGGCAGAACACTCAAATGTCAAGTAACTTATTCTTAACATCTTCATTTCTTTGCTCAGCCATGGTTTCTGGCATTCACTGATGTTCACTGCAAAGAAAGGCTTCTCAGCCAAAGGCTGAGAGTAACATTTGTCTGGGTACAAACATATATTTAGGAAGGCAGCTTGATACCATGACAATTCAATTAAGGATTTTGAAGGACAGCCTCTTTTCTAGTAATAGCATTTGTACGGTTTGCCAGGGGAGGGCATATGTGACAGGATGAAGAATGTAGACAAGATGGCCCTCAAGGAGCTCCCTCCTGAACCTTCCTTCACGAATAGTGGAGGGGGGGAGACCCACATTTTTGTGTCTCTAGGATGTAAAACTTAACGAATTTGTACTTGCTGGGAAGTTCTTCAGAAGAAAGAAAGTCATTGAGACAGAAATGCTGTATTTCAGTCACCAGCCAGGACCTGTGGGCCTGAAGTGCTTTGTCTCACGCCTGGCACAGAGTCAAGGAAGGAGTCCAACACTGTTTCTGTGGTAGAGCAGTCACATGCAGGACAGAAGGTAGGCTATATATCATGTGAGCAGCAAACATCCGTGTCAGTCCATAGCCTGCCCTGCCTGTGAGACAAATCTCCTCTAGATCCAACTGGGAACCACGGAAGGTGTAGAGGAAGAACAGATCCTTGACTGAGCAAGTTTCTAACCCATGATGGCTTGAAAAAAAATACTTGACTTCCCTGATGATGTGTGTGCCTGTTTGACTACCCTTTAATAGCAGAGCCATCTCTCCAGCCCATGTGGTTTTTGACAGGCCTGTGCAATATGAAGTGAGAACAAACTGATGTATACGATACCTGAGTCCTTTGTGCTGTATTAACTAAAATTTAAGATGATAAAATCAAGGGAAATAATGGGCTCATTTAGCAAAACCTGAGTGCTTAATATGGGGGAGAACTGACTATCAAAAGAAAATGATCCATCCTCACTCAGAGAGGCAAGTGGGACGGACATCAGAAGAGGGAGAAAACAGGGCACAGGACAGGAGCCTGCCACAGAGGCCTCTGACAGACTCCACCCATCAGGGTATCAAAGCAGAGGCTGAGACTCATAGCCAAACTTTGGGCAGAGTGCAGGGAATCTTATGAAAGAAGGGGATGATAGAAAGACCTGGAGGGGACAGGAGCTCCACAAGGAGAGCAACAGAACCAAAAAATCTGGGCCCAGGGGTCTTTTCTGAAACTGATACTCCAACCAAGGATGATTCATGGAGATAACCTTGAACCTCTGAACAGATGTAGCCCATGGCAGTCCAAGTGGGAACAGGGACTGTCTCTGACATGAACTCAGTGGCTGACTCTTTGATCACCTCCCCCTGAGGGTGAACAGCCTTACCAGGCCACAGAGAAAGACAATGCAACCACTTCTGATGAGACCTGTTAGGCTAGGGTCAGGTGGAAGGAGAGGAGGACCCCCTTATCAGTGGACTTGGAGAGGGGCATGAGAGGAGATTACGAAGGGAGGATGGGATTGGGGGAGAAAATGAGAGGGCTACAGCTGGGATACAAAGTGACTAAACTTTAATTAATATAAAACATAAAAATTTTAAAAAGAAAATTTATTCAAATGTCTACCATTTTTTTAAATGGAAAAGCTTTGCTTGGGTCTAAAAGGAACAAAATCTAAGACTGTTAATCAGTGGGAAATGTTATTATCAGGGCAGGCTTCAGGAGCAGGTTCTAGAAATGCTAATTCTCATGGCTTACAGAACAGTTTTAATCCAATTCAAGCTTGTATCTACCTCTGTGGAAGAAAAAAAAGAAAGCATATTGAATTTGGAATATAGAGAAATGAAGATGAATAATAATGAACTCTAGACTATTAACATGCTCAACTCCCAGGGTGCCTGACTTGGTTCCTGTCTGAGCTACAGAGGTCTATCACCCATCAGCCATCCAGGCAGAGGAAGCTGGGAGCAGGCACAGAAGCCCTTTGCGGTGGGGAACTTATGGCTTCCAGATAGCAACTGTCAGTGGCAAAGCTGCTCTGTACACACTTCCCAGGGTCATAACTGACTGAATGTTATCAGTTCAACTTGTATCCTAGGAAATGCACATCTCCAACCTTTGTTTATTGTAGATAGTAAATTGTGGGATAACAATTCTTTCTGAAGTTTGTTTCTGCTCTGGATTTAGTAAGTAGTATCTTTGTTTCTCAACATAATAGACTAGCACATATTTTAACTGCATGCCTTTTTAAAAATCTTAATTTCCAAGTGAAATGCCTCTGAGGTTTCTTAAGGTTCTCTTCAATAGCCTCTTTGTTCATGTATCTTCATAGCTTTTGTTTTTTGAAAACTAAGGAACAGGTTAAAATGAAACACACCCCATAGTGTTACCTTAAGTGAACCCTAGTTCACATATTCTTAGGCAGTTAACTCTGCCTGGCACAAAAAGGGGTAAAACTTACAATAGACTATATTGTAATAGACTATATTGTAAGTTTTACCCTTTTTTGTGCCAGAGTTAATGTCAGTGTATACCATCTCTGTTATTAGAAGGTCCCAAGACATCACGTATTAATTTTATACCATGAAGCCATTTTTCTGTGCAAAAGATTAAAAACCTTTGGCAAAGGCCCATATAAACTATTCAGTTCTCCAGCCACTGTGTGGAAACCATTGCAGAATACTGAAGAAATCATTCTCACCTAAACACTCTGCATTGTAAGGAACTCCTTGTCAAAGTCGGCGCCAGAGTGAATAACAATACCAAATTATCTTCATCACCAACCCTTTCAGTTATACTTCATGAGTGTGTGAAAAATTAAAATCACAAAGACTTTTTCAAAGAAGAAAAATCTTTGCCATTTCTGTTTGTCTGCAGGGCCCTAACCAGGGTGAGCATGGGAAATTAGGGCTCATTATTACAGTCAGTAATAATGATGAGGGACTGAATCCACAGGAAACTTAGAGTGGAATGAGCTGCTGTAAATGAGAGTGCTTTCTAGGGTAAGTCCACATTTCCACAAATGGAGTCTTCTTTCCTGCCCCTTGTCCTTTCATGGTAACCCTCGTCTCTTCTCCTTGACACACACAGCGGCCCCAAATCACCTTTCTTCTTTGCTTGAGCTCTTCCTTCTAATGCATTTTATACCTTATTAGTCTCCAGAAATTGTTTTTATTTGAAAATATTAATTTAAAGTCTTCTTAAACTTATAGGGTCTTTCTTAGTTTCATAGTAAACATCGTTGTCTCCAGTAAATTCAGGCTCGGAGAGGTGAGCCTTCAGGGCCACAGCCAGCTCAGATGCACCTCTGAGTGGGCCTGGGATCTCATAAACTTGCAGTGGCTTGCTGCTGTTTCTGCCTGTGCTGGGGCCCTTGTCTCAGGGAAGTCTGGCCTGCTCATGCTCAGCTCCTGCTTTCATCTTTGCTGTTTATTATCTCAGCGCCTACCTGTACCAGCAAGTCTATTTTCTATCTCTGCAAGATATGTTTCTGATGTGCCTGCTTTCCTGTGCTGCAACCCCTACTTTACTTCCAAAACACAGGCAATCATGAACTGGAAGGAAAGCTATGTTCATAACATTACAGGATGAATCCAAGTCTGCCTCTTTCCAAGCTTCCAGACAACAAATAATGCAAAATAAAACAAAAAACAAAACTCTGTGTCTAATGATATTAAAGTTAAAACCCTCACATACTTCTGTTTAAGTCCAAACAAGTAATTTCTTGCCCCAGATTAGTACTATTCACTGGAAATTAATTGCATTTATCCCCTTTTCTGTCTACATCACAGAAGCCATGAAAACGTCTCAAGAACTAATCTGATTAGTGTTATTAGCTTCATTTCGGTTCAACAAATATTCAGTGTTTGCTACATAGAAAAAATAAAAAATAAACCTACAGTGGCCAAACTGGAGGATTCAATGACGGCTAAGAACAGCCTTGGCTAGTCAAGAATTTAAAATCAGGAGCAGGCAAGATGGCTCAGTGGGTAAAGGCACTTACTCCAGGAGCCTGATGGCCTGAGTTTAATTCCCAGAACTTATACAAAGGTGAAAGGAGAGAACAAACTCCACTAAGTTGTCCTCTGCCTGACACACACTTGACAAGCATGCACACATGATGGACAGACACACAAACAATGCACACACAGTAAGAAATAAAAAAAATATGAAATAAGATAGCAAAAGCCATGTGAAGGTGAGTTAATATATAACCTGGAGGACGAGAGAGATAAAATGAGATTTGCTTTGAACAGAACACCTAATGATTTCTAGAAGAAAGCAAAATTTGCATTGGCCCTAAAAGATTTGCAAGGTTGTGCATGGCAAGGCAGTCCTGGCAAAGGTATAGCTGCAGCTTTCCCCAGCACTACGCGGCCTAAGTGTATGTGTGTTTCTAGTTAAGGCAGGATCAAGTTCTTGAACCACCTGTTTTGCATCTACTTTTAAGTGCTCTTGGACTTGTTTCCTTGGATAAACAAGGCTTGGCTCACTGAATCTAAATCTAAATCATTAAAGGTTTGTTGATTAATTAATTCATAGAGACTTGGCACATGCTAAAGTCACCTGAAGAGGGAATCACATGAAAATGGCTCCATAAGATCTGGTTGTAGGCAAGTCTGTAGGGTATTTTCTTATTTAGCAATCGATGGGGAAGAACTCAGCCTATTGTGGGTGGTGCACCCCTGGGGCTCGTAGTCCTGGGTGTTATAAGAAAGCAGACTGAGCAAGCCACGAAGAGCAAGCCAGTAAGCAGCATCCCTCCATGGCCTCTGCGTCAGCTCCTATCTCCAGGTTCCTGATTTTGATGATGACCTGTTCTATGGAAGTATGGGTGAAATAAGTCCTTTCTTTCCCCACATTGCTTTTGGTCATGGTGTTTCATCAAGCAACTGTAACCATAAAGAAGATATTTACAATAGAAAATAAATCAAAGATTATAAATATAAAAATGTGTTCCATTCATTCTGTGAAGACTAGGTGATCCTTGTGAGATTCTGTGTGGTTCAGTGAGAGAAATCTTGATTTTTATAATACTACATTTGGTACCATAAGAGAAATCCTGGTTCTTACAGTACTATATGTGATGCCACGAGAGGAATCCTCATTATTGTAGTACTATACTTGCTACTACCTGCATAACACTGATGCAAGTGGTTTGAACAACATCCCTTTTTACCCAGTTCACCCCAGGAAGAGCTCTGCAATCAGTGAGGAATCTTATTCAAGTTGCTTGAAGGCAATGGAAAATGTCTTATGACCTATAAGCCAGTGACACTTGGGAAGCAGAGAGATGAGACTGTGAGGTCGTGGCCTGTGTGATAATTTGTGTATATCCTAAAAAGAAGAGCCCAAATCTTACTCTGTTTCCACCACTTCCCCACTCCCACAGAAGTTACCGGTAGGGAAGTTCTATCCCAGCCCTGTTCAGAGACATCTATGAACTGTTTTTTGGTTTTAGTGCTTTGTGACTTTTTCTTCATTGTTTGGCATGAGAACTTAATATGTCAAAGATATTAACTGAGGGAGCAGGACAATGTCAAAAGTTGTGAAAGGAAATGTATCTCTGGACTCTATAGTGTGCCAAACTATAATGAGGTCAAAAAATCATTTTCACATTTGCCTCTACTACTTCAGAACTGTAATGTTGAGACGGACCCACGTTGAGTGACTGCTGCTATCACCTGGAAATGAAATTCATACCTCTGTAAGTTCTGCTTGGTATCAGGTGGTTCGTTCTTTGAAGGATGTTGTGCAGCTCGTTCCTACAGTTGGAATACTCTCTCCTGGAGGGAGGCTCAAAAGTCTTTGGAAGTTCAAAAAGCACAGGAAATGGCAGGACTCTTACCCAGCCATCCAGCCCCACCTCGTTAAACAAGCACTAAATAATTGCCAAGGAGGAGGAGACTCTTGCTACCCTGCCTCCCAATTGGGCAGGGAGCTCCACGGATGCCCGTTTTGTGAGTCATCGCCCTTGTTCTGTGGGCTCTCTGTTGACACTGGTTATTTTGAGCCAGCAAAGTTCTTGCAAGCGAATTCAATATTAATTCACTTGCTCACCAAGCTAGACATGGGTGAAGTCTTTTCTTTGGTCTAATGTTGGTGCCCTATCTGAACAGACATTTGTTCCCAACAAGCAACACATCAGCAGGGTTTGCTGTTAGCTTTAGAGATAGACCACCCTTGTGAGTTTTATTTAGAGCGTGTGTGAAATCATTTCTTAATGTGTCTGTTTCTTGCAGTCCATCTGTTTTAAGTGGAGTGTTGCTCATTCTTCTGCATCATCTCCCTCCTTTGAATTGTAGCTTTGATTTTCTCCCAGTTCCTTGTTTTCACATAAAGAAGGGGTCTCTATGGTTTTCTGGAATTAGCTCCTGTGTCAAGAAGAATAGAAGCATATTCTTCCAAAGTTACCAGGTTTTGCTCAAACCTTTGTTACGGAGCCCTCAGAATCCAAAAACAGATTCCTGAAGGTGTTTCTGTTTCATGTAAATAGTAAGCCACAGGTGGAAGTACTAAAGATTTTCATGCCAATGTAGATCAGGAGTACTGAGAGAGAATGAAGAGCATTCATACATGTGGAGGAAGAAGAGAGAGATTGGAAAATTCCTGAGCTGACTGGTGCCCACTGACAGAGTCACTCAATGCATTTGAGGGCTTTGGAGAAGACAGCATCTGAGTCTTGTGAACTTCAGGTGGGACTGTGTGCATACAAAAGCAATGGTGAACACCTTGGGTGGATTCATTGTTCCTGCTCATAAGTCAGGGGAAGAATGGGTTGTATTTCACATACCAGATAATCTTTATTTAAAATTTAATCTGGCCAATTTTATTTGAAAATAATTAGCCATCATCTGATGCTATCTATTTCTTTCCTTTCCCCCAACATAGACTTCTCATTTGGGTGAACATTAACTAATATTACCCCACTTCTGATGTAAGGATTTTAAAAAATGGGAACCCACAGTGGAATGGGGTACAGTTTTTATGCAATGGAATAATCTATTCTGCTCATCTATACCTACAGCAATGCACTTGTGGGTCATTTTCCATTTTAGCCATGGGCTATGATAGTAGCAAAAATGGCTGCAAATATATTAACCATATTTAAGAATTTTACAAGGGGGAGATGATTCCATTCATTTTGTCATTCCCCCATAGTTATAATACTGTTATTTATAAAATCCGCAAGCCCATATTCTAAGCTCAGGCAGGACGTACTGAATAATAGATTCCTGAGTTATGCAAAAGAATATCTAAAAGCATCCAAAGATCCACACAGAAAGTACAACTGCAGAACTGACCCAAGGAATTGAAGCATTGGTATAAGAGGAAATATAAGACACCAGAGTAAGAAATCTTGCATAAATATTAGATACTTGTCTTCAGTGGCTTTGTGCACCCAGAACCACAGCTGTAAATCACAGCAGAAGGCGAATAAACACCACAAACTCAAATGTGACAGAACTACTGAATACTAAGGCCAGTCAGACAGTCCCCTTCCTTCATGACCTTCACCCTTCATGCGCCCAAAATGTTACAGCATAAAAAAAGAACACAATGGTCGGTAAGTGAATACACTCACACATAAGAGAAAGAGTAGAGCTAACAGGTATTACCTTTTCTTGGTGTGAACTAATAACTGTGGCTGAGTGAGGTGTTTGCTTTATTTTGTCAACAATACCATTTCTGAGTACGCAGCTAACATAATTGACAATCTAGAGCAAATGGAAATTTTTATGCACATCTTCATAACAGTGCTACTCACATATGCGAAAAGATGGTATCTTGTTCATTATTGTTCAGGTGACAGAAGCTGGAGTCATCTGAGAAGAGGGAACCTAAATTCCCCCATCAGATTGGCCTATAGGAAAGTCTGTGAAATACACACACACACACACACACACACACACATATATACATATATATATATATATATATATATGTATTTTATTTTTTTTACTTCGTGACTTACAGGGGAGGATCCAGTTCACTGTGTGTGATGTCATCCCTGGGCAGGTGCTCCTGGGCTGTCTAAGAAAACAGGCTGAGCAAGCAAGTCACGGAGAGCAAGCCAGTAAGCTGCTTCCCCCCATGAGCTCTCCTTGAGTTCCTGCCTTCCAGTTCCTGCCCTAACTTCCTTCAGTGACAAATTACAAGCTGATAGATGAAACAAACTCTTTCCTCCCTAAATTGCTTTTAGTCATGGCTCACGGTGTTTATCACAGCAAATGAAAGAGATGGAAACTAACCGCATGTTGAATTAACACATGGTGCAATATGGATGACCTTTGAAGGTTAAGAAAATTCAGTCACAAGATAAAGATGCAGTATGATACCAATTATATGAAATGTCTTATATAGGCAAATACATGGAGATCAGAAGTAGACTGCATTTGCTAGGAGTTGGGAAGAACTGTGTATGCAAAGTTTCAATTGACAAAGATGAAAATGACCTGTAGAAGGGTGATAGTGATGATTGCAGAACAATACAACTGTGCTTAACACCACTGAACTCTATACAGAATGATGGGGGAGATGGTAGATTGTATGTTAGTTAAGGGGGGAAGTAAGTTTGGGATGGATGGATGGGTGGGTGAATGGATGGTTGTCTGAGAAAAATGAATGAGCAAGATGTTAACATGTATTCTATTTTTTATAGAAAAAAGAAACCTCTGGAGAATACAGAGAAGTTCTTACTAAATCTCACTGTGAAGGACAGAAGACAGAATCAAAGAAAGGTAAACTGTTATGACATTTATCAATGTTGATTCCTAGAACCAAAAAATAACTAACTGGGTGTTATAATTTCCTTCTTATGCTATGACAAAACCCTCTTACCAAGAGCAATTTGCAAAGGAAAGAGTTTGTTTGGTTTACATTTTCAGGTCATGATCTATCAATGAGCAAAGTGTGGACAAGAACCATGGCAGAAATGACCTTCTGACTTGCTCTCATGCCTGTCATTTACTAGCCCAGGCCCACCTGTCTAGGGATGGCACCACCACAAAGGGTTAGGCTCTCCCACATATATTATCAACCAAAACAATGCCCCACAGACATGGCCACAGGCAATGTGATCTAAGCTATGCCTTAATAAGGGGTTGACTAGAAAGTTGTTTGATGTGTTTAACTATTTGCTAGCATACAATATTAACTCATATTATCCAGAGAAACAGAAACAATAATATCTATAAAGATTTAGCAACCTAAGAAATAGAGGACTTACTGACATGATTATGGAGGCCAAAGTTCTGTTATATACCTTCTGTAAGATGTGGGAAAGCCTGCAATGCGAAATGGATACCATTTCCAGATCCCACCATTTGCCTGCAAAATTCATGATTTGCTTGTTTTTAATTGGTGACTAGTATTCCATTGTGTAAGAGTACCACAATTTCTGTATCCATTCCTCAACTGAGGGACATCTGGGTTGTTTCCAGGTTCTGGCTATTACAAACAAAGCTGCTACAAACATGGTTGAGCAAATGTCCTTGTTGAGTACTTGAGCATCTTTTGGATATATGCCTAGGAGTGGTATAGCTGGATCTTGAGGAAGCACTATTCCTAATTGTCTGAGAAAATTAAAAAATTAAAAAAATATGCCTTGTGAGAGATTTGAAGAAAAAGAGAGAGAAAGAGAAATGGGTACCGATGTTCAAAGTCCCGGGGTTCAAAGGCCCAAGAACCTGGTATTCTGGAAAGAGGAAATGAATGTTCAAATTTGAAAAGAGTGTAAAATTACCCATTCCCACAGTTCTGTCTTGAGTTGTGAACACCTTGGATAGTACTAATTATTTTAGGGTGGCTGAAGTTCTTCATTTAGTCTATAGTTGAGAAAGCTGATTTTTTTTTCAAAAACACCTTCAGAGACATATTAAAATATTTTTTGATTTTTACCTATTTTGCACATTATTCATGCATTCATGATGTCATAATACACATGTGGAAGCCAGAAGACACCCTGTAGGAGTTGGTTCTTTCTTCCACTATGTAGATTCTTGGAATTGAACTCAGGTCATTGGGCTTGGTAGAAAGGACCATCTCATTGGGACCCAGAAATGTTTCCAGTTGTCTTAATAACATTCTATCTAGTTATATTGGTACTTTAAATTGACAATCACACATGCTTAACATGTGTACACATATTGCATGTACACTGCCCTGTCAATCCAGTTTTCATTACTATAAAAAACTACCCTAGATAAACAAATTTTATAAAGAAAGGGGTTTGCTTAGTTTATGCTTCTGGATGTTCAAGATCTAAAATCAATGGAGCCTTGAGTATCGGCCGTGGGTAAGGGTTTTACAGTAGAAGTAGAATCACATATGGAGGGGAAGATCCCACCTCTAAACAAGATGGCAGAGTGAGGGGCATGGTCATGCTTACTCAATTTAGAATAGTGCTCCCATAGAAATTTAGTGTCCCTCATGCCTCTTCAAAGTCAAGATTCCCAATGACCTTAGGACTTCCCAGGAAGCCCCACTTCCTAAAAGTCTCACCACCTCCCACATCATCACACTGAAGACCAAACCTTCAACACACAATTAATTAGAGGGACAAACAACAGCAGTATGCATATGTAGTCTTACAATTTAGTCTTTGAAATTTACACTCATCAGACCTGTTGCTCAGTTATCCTATATCTTGGGGGTCTCTGACCAAATGCCCTTAGGAATGATGAATGAATGAGTACAAGCAGCAGTAAAATCAGGCAATAGTAAGCACCATTTATGGGGCTGCATTGGGAATCTGTTTCAGATGTCTTAAACACATGGCATGGGCTCAGAAGAAAATGCACTAAATGATTCTAGTGTCACAGTTCAGACCGTGCTTATTTTTCAGCTTTGCTTCTGTCATACACTTTAAAAAGCTTACTATCCCAATGCAATGCATTCCTAACATCTCAGAATCATGTGTGTTCATGCATGAGTTATGTTCAATTAAAGTTTCATATGCATCTCAGTCTATTGAAATGTTAATTGATATTTATGAATTTAGAGTAAAATTCTATAACCATTCATTTGAGTATTAGCAGCCACTTTTATACATAAAATAGCTTAACATATTTCAAATAATACACAGAGAAATTATTTATAGAATTAAAAAAACTATACCATTATCACTGACTAAATTATCAAGCCCAGAACTCCAAAGACAGGTTAAGGCTTTACCTGAGTCATCACTGCAAGGACAGACAGAAGGCTTCACATCTTGCTTGGAGTGCTGCTCTGTTGCCTGTACTGAAAGCATAGACAATATGAACCTTTTCTTGCATTTACCTCACATAAGGTCAGCATCTGTCTCAACTGCCCAGTTCAGTAACCATATTCTGCATCTGAAAGCTGACAGTGTGGATTCATTGGTCTTCAATTAATGCTGTAGCTGGCATTCATTACTTTGTGGGTTTCTTTTTCTCTTTCACCGTTCTCCACACCTTTACCTCTTCCCTTTCAACCCCCAACACTAGATAGGAGAGAGAAAAAAGGATTGAAAAGGGGCATCATTATTATTAGACTACTTCCTGCTGATTAGGGGCATCGAGTTCCTGGGGGCAAGTTTGATCTTCACCATCAGGATATCTAATTTCTTCTCATATTTTTGCACAAGACTACTTGACAAACCTCAACCAACAACCAGCTACACCTATCAGGGCTGTAGCATTTATATATCCTCTAAAGAGTTCCCAGAATTTCAAGTATCACAGACTGGCAGAAACTATATGCAGCTTGCAAAATCATGCCCCTACTAGAACATAAGGTAAATCATAGTCAGCTGTGATTCACTACAAGCTGAAATTTTGAATCCTAAAACTTTAAATATTTAATTCAAAATTTTATAATATTTCATAGTTTTTGTAGATATAGATATTTATGCTGTGATTATCAGAACAACCAAACTACCATCAGTTGCCTGTGAAATTTAGGCAAGCAGAAATGAGCTGGTCTTTCTAATGGTAATAAAAGCAAGACTATACTTACTCTGGCTTTAGCATTCAGCTGGAAATATACATTTGATGCACATTAGCCACTAAAACCCTGTGGTTTTGTGTTCAATTGCCAGCTACTGAAATGCTGACCACTTCTGCATAGCCATCTAGGAGTGCAGAAATATCAGATCTGGAGACTCAATAGAGGGTCATACAATAGTGTGGAATACCCAATGTCCCAGCGCCTTATGGACTGATCCCAAATCCCGGGCTATAGGAATGAGCTGTAGCTTTCATGTACTCCCTGGTGTCTACATTATTACCGTTCTGATGCCTTAAGTCAGCTCTACAATAGGACAATGACATAGTCTGCTTGTTACTCCAGTTTCCACTCTTTAGGAAACTTCATCACCCAGGTCTTTTAAACAAATGTTTTTGTTAACTGATAATAAGACAGCATACTGGTTTGAAATTTTAACATAGTCTAGTTTAATGGGCCAAGTTTGATTCAGTTTTCCTGATATGCTGGACCGTAACAAAGCTTAGACCAACATGCTTGTTACATGCTTGAAGCTGCTACTTGTTTATAGAAAATATTATTTTATTGACACTTATCCTTCTATTTGTAGAAACAAACATTGATCAAATATCCAAAGAGATGATCAGTCTGTATATGGAAAAATTAAGTTTTTATATTTTATTGCATTATTTTATATTATATACATTTTAATCAAAATATAATCACATCACTTTTCTGCTTAACTTTCCTCTCTTTATTCCCCTCCAAGTCCTTTTCCTTCTTTAATGCTTTCCAAAGTTCACTCTCAAGTTGGTAGTCCCTTCTTTTTAATTATTATTGTTACATGTAAGTGTATATATGTGTGTTTGTCTATGTATATGTATATGTATACACAAATATATAAATACAACTTTCTGAGTCCAGTTTTGTGGTATACAAACTGATCACCTTGTATTAGATAACCAATTAGCAGAGTCTTCCTAGGAGTTACCAATTCTCTCTCTGTTTCTCTCTCTCAGAAGTCGTTGGTTGGCTGTAGTTCTTGGTCTAAAGGCCTCATAAGATTTACTTCTTTCAGAGTTAACATGTTTATTGATATTATCATTGTTTTTATCTTAGTTGTGCACACATTTTCACAGCAGACTTTCTGATACTCCGGCTTTACAGTTTCCCCACCCCTGTTCTGTGATATTGCCTGAGCCACAGACGCAGAAGCAGTGATGTAGATGTGTCCATTGGGGTTGGGATCCCCACAAACATTGATTGCTGCATTATGTCCAGTTGTGGATTTTTTGTGATGCTTTCCATCTGATATAAACAGAAACTTCTTTGATGAGGTGTCTATAGGTAGAAGAGTGGCAATTAGAATGTAGTTAGGAATTATGCTGGTCTAGCAACGTGACAGAAGTAAATTCTCTTCTAAAATCCATGACTTCACTAGCCTAGGGAAGTTGACTATACTTCTAGTACCAAGCATGATTTTCCTTTTGCTGAATGGTCGGTCACAAGTCCAATTAGACTGCTGTTGGTTATCACCAACAGGTAATGCCACTATTTGTGTGTTTATGTATATCTTGCCCTGCTGATCAATGTTGCAAGCCATGTAAGACTATTAATTACTGCCCTTCCTGGAAGCTTGCATAGTATTTTCTGGTGATATGAAAGCTAGACCACAGGAAATAGGTTTTTAAGTTAGATCCATTTAGAATAATCTGAGTCCTGTATACTAAATATGTGCTTTCTTCAGCAACAGGGGTTTATCTTTAGTCTCTGAGAGGTAACCACAGGGATCAACAACTATCAATAGCCTATATTGTTTGGCGAGTCACTTGGAGTGTCCTGACCATTTAAAAGGAGGTTTCTTACATACGTGGTACTGGGACTTTTTCTTAATATATAATTCTTGTGGGGACCCAAGAATTATATAGTCCGAACCCAGCTAGTCCCCAACCAAAACCCAACTAGCACAACTTCTTTTAAGATTTATTTAGATATAGATATGTATGTGTTGTGTGTAATTTTAGGTAAATATATAATAAGATTCCTTGAGGCTTTCTCAAACAACCCAGGTCTTAACTCTCCCTCTGCATGTGGAGAATTTCGAATATTTCTCTCTAAAATTGGATGGATGCAGATCGTGATGACAAATAGCTGATACTTCCGTGAATGCTCTTAGAGCTTCATACCTATTCATGTCCTAAAGCTGCATGGAAGCTGTGTTAGTCAGGCGCTGCCAGATCAAAGCCAGAATTGCTATTGTTTGCTACATATACACAGACACACCACACACACACACACACACACACACACATCCACACATCTTAAAAGTAAAAGAAACAAAGAGTGATATAGCAAAAACAATTGGTGGAACCGTAATTTGAACCTGGGCTCACAGCTCCACTGATCTCCTCTTTTCATAGTGGATAACACATGCTTAATATTTCACTAAGTATGAGCAAAAACTATAATTTTATTTTCAATAATTTTTCTAAGGAGAAACTAATCTTGTATAGTCTTTGTTTTAGTCAGCCTTGCATTACAGTAACAAGCACTGGGAATAATTTATTTATAAAAAAACCTGTATTATTTACGCGACTTATAAAATCTCTAGTTGACAACTAGGCGGACCCTGGGCTTGGGAACTCTGGTGGAGATGAATATCAGAGAACATCAAAGAGGGAAAAGGCACAACAAATTGCTTATCTAATGGCCAAGAAATAGAGAGTGAGGACAAGCACTAGCTCCCACAATGGGCACAAAGCCTTCCACATGGGGCCACTGGGTATTGCTTACCCAGGTCATAGTGCTGGGCATTCCAAAAAAAAGGGAAAAGAAACTTAACACATAGTCAGGGAAAAATCTTTTTTAAAAAAATGTGTAAAATTTAGCTCATCACTGCCTGCAGCTTGGTTCAATGTCAGTATTCTCTTAAGAATTAAAAATCGTCTAACATTTATCAAATAATGAAAGTGGGATAGGGAGACAGGAGACAGGGTCTGGTGAGCTACAGAGAGTCTTGAAGGTATTTGCTTTGAATACTATTTCATCCAAGGAAAGAAAAACACAAATGCTGATGGTATAAATAAGTATGCATCGCAACACGATGTAGAAATCTACACTTACGCAGGCACAGGTCACAAGCAAGTATTCTCAAAACCTATCTATCTATCTATCTATCTATCTATCTATCTATCTATCTATCTATCTATCTATCTATCTATCTATCTATCTATCTATGCATCCATCTATGTATGCATCCATCTATCTACCTACCTACCTATCTATCCATCTATCGATCCATATCCTAGGATACTTACTGAAGGACAAACCCACCCAGGTTTTAGGTTTCTTCTGTTTTTGAATCTGATTATTCTAAGTTAGGTTGTTTCACTGGTTGCCTGCAGTGTCCATTGCCTCAAACTGAGGGCAGTTACCTCTTCATAAGACTACTGTGAACTCATAAATATTATTTCATTTTAAATGGTTTTACTAACTAGGACCTGACTGATCTCTGAGTATCTGATTTATAAAATGCTATACCAAGTGTCAAAGAGCTGAAGATATTTTGCCCTTTAGAAAATTAGTTATAACGTCTTTGTCTCTATTAGATCCTGCCAGAGTTCCATAAAGTACACTCTTGGAGCCATTCAAGCCTCATAACAACCCAGGGACTTGGGTGTGAGCAGCATCAGGTGGTACACAAAAGAAGAAGTGGAAATGACAAGGGTCTTTTCCATTATCATACAGCAGTTAGGATGCAAGTGTAGCCTATTGTACAGTGTGTGTAGTACCTATTATAGACACACACACCAAGAAAGGCAGACACATCAGATCTGTGTCATTGGTGGAGGGGGATCAGCAGAAATAACAATACTCTGGCAGAAGCTTATCTCAAGAATGACAAAACAGGACAGAGAAAATCCTGTAATTAATTCTTGTTTCTAACAATTTTTCATCCTCCATAAGGACATGAATAAAACAACCCTTAAGCCCTTGGAAACCCACATCAGGGTGGGCATGCTTTTGCACTTCCTCAGATTATGTAGGGAGAATATATAACACGTATGTAATATCAAAATGTCATACATAAAGATTTTATTTTATTTTAATATATACAAAACACCTGCCAACAGAATTAGGAATAAATGAGTGATGTCCGTGTTCAAGTCTGCCAACAGCTAAGATGTCCTATGCATTGAGTATGCTTTATACTTATCTTAATGCTGATAGGATTAATCCACAGAGCCATGTACTGTCAAGAGATACACTAGTATAATTTACTAAGGAAAAGAAATCCCATTTGCAGCAAATGTAGAAGAAATGCTACCCATTTTTCAGTATGTCTAGATAATGTTACCAGGAAACCTTACCGTGTTGTTTACCTTCCTGTACATAAAATGCACATTAAAACTAAAAATTGAAAAGGAAAGATTTGTCCTTTCCACATTGTGGGGTTGGAGAGATAGTCTATAATTTGGTTGTAAAAGGAAGACAGAAGTAGAAATAGCTTCACCAATGGAAATAGAAGCTCTCCAATCCAGGTCATGCTTTTCTTTATACTCTGTCCCAAATAGGTTGACTTCTCAATGCTCTGGAGTTAGATTTCCAGTTACATACTGACCCTGGGTTTAAAGATACTTTAACTACAATTATCAAGCCACTAGAAACTGAATAGGAAGCTGGAAAGAAAAAAATTCAGCTTGTTTCATTTTGCTTGCATATGCTTCCTATATGTATGTGCTTCTTTAGTTTTTATTAGACTCAGCCAAATTTCTTTCTTTTGCTTTCTTTCTTTTTTACTTTTTATTGGTTCTTTGTGACTTTCACATCATGCATCCCAATCCCACTCATCTTCCCCTATCCTTGAACCTGACCTTTGCAACTCTCTTCCAACAGGAAAAAAAAATCCCATTGTGGAACCTGTATTGTTTCATGGTATGTCCCAAATTTGCTTACAAATGTTCATTGGAATGACTCCTTGGTTTGGTTTGAGATCTCTTGCTTCTGCTACTCTATCGATCTGGAATATCCTCTCTGATATCTTGTTGTTTCCCTTTTTCATAGAGGCCCTGTAGTTTTGACTCTGTAGAACCAACCCCTTCATGGACTCCAGTAGTTCATCAATGGGATAGATGTTGGGGCGGGCCAAATCAAAGTCCTGATCTTGGCTTGAGAGTTATCTGAGCTTGTCAGCTAACCAACTCTCTCACTCTCCTGCCCTCAGTGCCTGCTCACCAGCAAATCTGCACTACCAGGGTTAGCCCTACCCTGCTGCCCAGGTAGATGGTGAAAGGTGAGAGAGGGAAAGAGGACATCTTTTCCTCATTTGGGCCCCAAACAGCAAACAAGAGGCAGGGCTGGCTCTCCTACACTCAGGGCCATATGCAACTCCCACATCCAGACCAACTCTACTGTGCTGTCCAGGTGAGGTACAGAGCCTGTTCTCCTGAATGGTGCAGCAGGTGAGGGGCAGGGACAGCTCTTCTGTTCTGATGGCCAGGGGGCCACTTGCTTGCGTGTCATAGATAGCAAAATGTGAGAAGAGGTGGGGGTCATCTTTCTCACTTATGTCATCAAACAACATAGTGGTGTTAGCTGGCCCATGCTCCTACCACCAGGGTCAACTCTGCTATGTTGCCAAGGCAAGGTGCAGGGCCTACTCTCCTGGGGACTGCAGCTGGTGTTCATTGGAATGACCAGGCCAGTTCTCCTGATCCTGTAAACTCAGGGCCAGGTCTCCCACACCGGGATTCCTTGGGGCCTGCTCACCTGCTCCTGCAATGTTCAGGCTGCTTTCCCGAGTACTCCAGCAACTAGGGGCAGGGTCAGCTCTACTGCTTTCATGCCCCCATGGCCAGCAATGCCAGGATACCCGGGTGAGTTCTATCCAGGCCAGTTCTATCCAGCCTTCAAACATTAGCATGTTCCTGGGCAGCAGCCTTTGATGGTAACAGACGTCTGCTTCTGCAGAGTCATGGTTGTAGTTGTGTCGTCCAGTGGCCGGACAGGCCAGGACCCCACTGTGGTTACAGGTGGCACCGCTGGCTACTCACATCACATTGTTTCTCCGTACCCTCAAGTCTCTAGTGCTCCTCTTCATTGTGCCCACATCCTTTTGTTTCTCTTTTTCTTCCATTTCTCCACCACTTACTCATTCCTCTTAGTGACACCTAGTTTTCGAGTGTCTGAGGTCATCTCAGGAGTGGTCTCAAGGTGCTATGCCCTGCTCACGCATTATGGCCCTGGGCAGGTGTCATCTTGGTTAAGGTATGCAACTCTAGGTCTGAGTGGTACCTGACTGGTGGTCATCTCAGGCCAATAGCTTCCTGTCTAGGGCCCATGGATCTAGTCTAGTGGACATCTCAGGCTCTATACTCATCTGGCCCACCGAATAGCCCATGATAAGGTCATCTGCCTCGGACTCACTCCTGCCTGGAGCCCTTGGCCCCAGTAAGGGTTTTAGTTTCAGGCTAGCTCCCTGTCTGAGCTTACTGGCATTGGACTGGTGGTCGTGTTAGGCTCAGTTTTTTCAGGGAATGTTAACCTGCTAATCCTTCAGATGTTCATAGGCCAGAACACTGAGCATAGACATAGCCTCTCTACTCTCTGCCATGGACTGACACACATGTGACACAACAGCCACACCTGCAAAGCTTCGATGGCAAGGCCAAATATCTTTTATTCCCAGTAGATTTGAACCAAACATTTAGTTCCTGAGAAAAATAATATTATATCAACATTAGTTATCACATGATCAAATAATTCTATGTACATTAAAATACGTAGTGCTGGGGACATAGCTCAGTCAGTTATGTCCCTGCCACACAAGTACCAGGACCCAGGTTTGGATCCCCAGAACCCACATAAAATCCAGATATGTGGTGTTTGACCATCACCCCAGCCTTGGAAGTGAGCGTAGAGACAGGAGAATGCCTGAAGCTCATTGCTCAACCAGCCTAGTCAAATCAGTGCTCTTCAAGTTCAGTGAGAGACACTGTCTCAAAAAATAAAGGTGGAGAACAATGGAGGAAAGACACCATACATCAACCTTGGACGTCCACACCCATAAATACACATATATATCTATGCCCATGCATACAGGAGCATTACTAGACATATATACAGCACACACACACACACACACCACAAAAGTGAAATTGCATTGAAATATACATATATGTAAATTTTTTTACAGAGAAAGAGATTTTTAAAAAATAAGGAACGGCTCCACAGTATTTTGAAGGCTAGGTTCCCAGGTCTGCAGTTGCTAAGATGGAGAGACAAAGGGGTTGGTGGAGTGAATCCCAGTCTGTAAACCAGTAGGGCTAAGAGCCCAGAAGAACTGACCTTTCAGTTCAAGACCAAGGACAGACAAGAATGACTTCTGTCCAGTTCCTTCAGGTTGCTGACGATCAACATTTTGGTTCTGTTTAGGCTTTGACTGATTGGAAGAGGCCAGGCCAAATTAAGGAAGGTGGCTGCTTTATTCAATTCACCAGTTCTGCTGTTAATCACAGGTTCATCTTCAGACATACTCACAGAAATGTTTGACTAAATATCTGGGCACCCTATGGCCTAATTAGGTTGACATACAAAACTCAACCATCATGGACACAAAGCCTTCTATGGGTCATTTCATAATTCTTTACCGTATGTTTATAGTAAAGATACAGCATGGTCCTTTCTCATCTCTCTCTCTGTCTCTCCCTCTCTCTCTCTCCACCTCCTCTGTGTGTGTGTGTGTGTGTGCGCACATGCACGTGCATGAACATTCATGCAGGCACGAGACTGTCTCCAAGGTAAGTTACTTGTAGTTGGAGAGATAAGACATATATAGCCTCAAATTAGTACCGTGTTCTGAGTTAAGCAAGTGCCACAGTTTAGAGTATGTTTATTTCACAATTAACTTTCAATACAATAAGTAACTTCATTGACTTATGAACTATAACAAAAATCAAAATGATCTGGTGATCTGAATTTTTTTAATAATGTTTTTAAAATTTTTTTCTTCACAATTTATTCATTATATATCCCAATTAAAACCTCCTCACTCAACAACCCTTTTTCCTCATCCCCTTCCCCTAGTCCACTGAAAGGGGGAATTGCCATCTGACCATAGCTTGTTAAGTCTCATTAGAACTGTTTGTATTTTCTTCCTCTGTGACCTGGCAAGGCTGCATTATCAGGGATGATTGATCAGAGATCAGTCAACTGAGTTCATCATAGAGGCAGTCCCTGATCCCCTCACTCAGAGATCCACACGGAGACTGAGCTGCCAATCTGCCATGCCACATCTGATCAGGGAGTCTAGGTCCTCTCCATGACTGGTCCTCTGTTGGTGTATCACACTCACAGGACTGCCCTAGGCTCAGATCTTTTAGTTTTGTTGGTCTCCTTGTGCAGCTCCTGTCCCCTCTATGTCCTTCTAATCCCACCCCTTCTTCCTCTATAAGACTCCCTGCACTCTACCTAAAGTTTGGCTCTGAGTCTCAGCATCTGCTTCAAACGCCGTTTGGGTGCATCCTTTCAGGGGATCTTCTACAATTGACTACGATCCTGTTTCCTCTCTTCCACCGCTTCTGGTGTCTATCCTGTTTGCCATTTTAAATGAGATTTAAGCATCTTCCTTAGGGTCCTCCTTAGTGTTGAGCTTCTTTAGATATGAAGATGGATGTCCCATATTATATGGCTAATATCCGCTTATTAGTAAATATATAATATGCCTGTCTTTCTGTTTCTGGGCTACCTCATTCAGAATGATCTCTTCTAGTTCCGTCCATTTGCCTGCAAATTTCTTGATTTCCTTGTTTTTAATATCTTAGTAGTGGTCTGATCTAGATATTTTTAATTTGGTATCTTTTTGTTATATTTATAAACATGATCTATGTGTTCTACAAAAAGTGGTTCTAGAGAAATGGATCAGTTAACATTATCATGCGGGCATGAATCCGTGAATCTATATCCCCAGTATCCACAAAGAAACAAAGGTATGGCACTGTTCTGTGTGACACTGTTACTGGGGAGAGGTGAACAAAAGGCCACTCACTCTCGGTAGGGAACAAACAACACATCAGCGTACAGATGTCATCAAAGCCCATCTTGGTGAACCAATGGGTTTTATTGGGATTACTTGCCTTACTTACATCCTGTGAGTAATTGCTGTGAGGAATTACTTATAAGAGCAGAAATGATTCAAAAACACAGGGACTCTTCTGAGTTACAGCCTTTCTTAATTTAAGGAGCTTCACTGCAGGACAGAATGTTCTACCACCCTTTAGAAGAGCGTCATGACCCGTTTAGGGGTCGCATAGCAGATAACTTGCATAGCAGGTATTTACATTACAATTCATGATAGTAGAAAAATTGCAGTTATGAAGTAGTTGTAAAATAATTTTATGGGTGGGGGTCACCACAACATGAGGAACTGTAGTAAAGGGTCGCAGCATTAGGAAGGTTGAGAACCTCAACTTTACAACATCCTATTGTTTCACTTCCTTTCTAACATTCTGTATCTTTCAAGGTAGAATATTTTTGTCTCAGAAACGATTGATGCACAGGTCTCTACCCCTTCCTTTGACTTTTATGTTCCTTTTGCTTCCTTTCACTACAGTCTCTGAACTCCTGACAGGGGTCTAACTGTGGCCCTTTAGGTCTAGTAGGGTGTTAAGCCTCTGTGCATTTTTATCTTTTCTTACTTGTTTGAGCACAGGCTTTGGAGTCTAGCTTCTAGCTCAGATCTGATGTTCCCATCCTCGCTGCCTGGCCTTGAATAAGTCAGGGTCTCTCTCTGAGCCATCATTTCTTCATCCTCCAAAATGTCCTTCAATATAATAAGCGTCCAGTTTTTGAGGATCCATGGAAGCATATTTTTGTTACTGAACACTTGTATAACAAACAGATTGCTTACACTGTATTACACAAGTCGCCATTCAGATCTACAAGCTCTTTGATCCTGGCAGGCTACTCACTGTGGGCTCTCTTTGAGTCAGCTGAAGGATCTATCATTCCATAGGGTTTGTGTTTGGTGTCTTCTCTTTATTACTAGTCTGTGTCCGCCATCACCAGTTCACATGTTCCCTGCATTGTGAAACATGTCCAGTCTTAGATGACCAGCTTTTATCGTCATGTCAAATAGAGTTTAACTTTTAGGGCACTCTGTAATATTGGAAACAACACAGAATAATATGGCATTCCTGTCACTTTACCCCAGTCATAGTCCCTTGACCTGCCCAGCTTCATAGAACTTTCATCCATGCTATGTAGCAGGGACAGAAAGCAAGTGGAAGTCTAGCCTAGAATGGCTGCAGGCACTTTCTCTCACCACACTGGGGACTTAAGTTGCTTTGTTTCTGGTCAGGTAAAAGGAGTCATTAATTCAATCATCCCAAAAGCATCTAGGTGCCTTGCAAATGTCAGCAGATGTAGAAATCAATCATTTTCGGTCCTTATTGACTCTTATCTGCTTTTGTTTTGATGACGTGTCCACCCAACCCCACACTTGACATCCTTAGCTCTTTTAGACTTGTTTACTCTAAGATTTATTTCTTGGATTTCTCATACTGCCTTGGTCCCTCTGGACTGAAAGAAGACAAAGAAAAGAGCCTGCTCTGGATTATAGCTCATGAGACCATATACCCTGTTTTAAGTCATTCTCTTTTATAATCCCTATTTGCATCATTTTTTTTTGTTCTTTTAAGCAGATGTGTTGTCATAGGGCCACAACTCTAGAAACCTCATCTGGACTCAAAGACTTATGTGTCTGCACTTTACAGCTTGGTCACCATATTCTGTTTGAAAAATGATGTTGCTGTTCTAAAACTACCACATGAGGCTCAAATGAGATACATAAAATACTTTAAGTGCTTTATAAACTACAAAGGCATTGTTAACTACTCCACAGTGAGATAAAGAATGGCTTGTAAAAGGGTCAGCAGGTAATAAGGGACTGTAATCTCCCTTCTCCAAAATAAAAATCCATTTGTCCTAAGATATATTTCCTGAGTCATTCCCTAACTGGAGACTCTTAAAGAGAGATCACAGTCTCTATATTCAGAAAAATTGAAAATTTGCCACTTTTGCTTTTATAGTTATTTACTGTGAATTTTAACTTCTAGGGCTAAAAATATTAGTATAAAAGTTTTAAATTGCCTGGAGGAAAATTGGGCTGGTAGAGAGATTTAAGCTTTGGTCATTTGCCTGCATATGAAACACATTTTTTCTCATTATTCAGGATACACATTTACACAGATGTCTTCCTTCATTGTATCTCTAATGACACAAAGCAAAGAGCTGGTCCCTCCATAGATCTGAGTAAGGGCAGTTTCCCAGGAAGTGTGAAATGGTTCATCTTTGTATAGCAATTGAGACACCTCATGCCTGGCAATCTCACACCAGGCCTGAGGATAAGAAAGAGGTTTTCCTTGATGAATGGGAGTGGCTGAAGTAGTCAGCTGCTGCTCGTGGAGGATGCTGGCATTGGATTCCCAAGGAAGACCCTGCCATACACCCCCAAAGCAAAATTAAACCTTTGAGAAGCCAAGAGAGAAAAGTTTTCAGGATTCATTTCATAGTACTCTGTAGGACACACTTCTTAAAGACAAAGGGAAAGGATTGATCCAATGGGGAAGCAAAATGTTGTCTAATTATCCCATTAAATGGAAAAACATAGAGCAATTAAAAGACTGATCAGTTGCATGGTGTATGCAGTCCCACCCAGTCCATGGCTAGTCTGACACCTGACCTTTACTTCCAAAGTCTTTGCTTACTCCAAACCCCATTTACATATCTCTTCAGGCAATCTGATTTTTCGTCAGTTGTACTGTGGCCAACATTTCCCTGAGCATTTGCCTAATTTCCACTACAAAATTAACTCAGACATAACGAATGTCTGCTTGCGCCAGCTCTGCTTGCCTGTGATGGTCCACCGTGAAGTGGCACTCTGGTAGGATGGCATCTCTACGTTTTATGCCCATTCTGCATATTCTCAGGCTAGACAGGGTAGAAGATGTATAGGCCACCTTAGTCACAGATCCTAGAGACTTAAAGATAGACAGTCAATTTTATCTTTTGTAGTGGAAGATTTGTTTTTTCTTAACTTAGTTATGTTATGTAAAGAAGTTTTTGTTTTAATCCCAAATGTGGAATATGGAACTACTTTTAGTTTATCTACATCTGATAACAGAGCGGCCTTTGCTAGCTGGAGATAGTTTAACTCCGAGGATTCTGAAACGGTATAAATACCAGAGCCAAAAGCAGCTCTGAAGAGGATGCTTCAAGGAGACATTTGGAGGAGGAAGAATGCTTCTTGTTCACTGTTTGCTTGTTGGTAGCTTGCTGGACTGCTAGCTGTCTCGACTATGAGGATTGGAATTGCCCCAAGGAACTAATTCTAAAAAGGTCTACTATCCCTATCCCTTCTAACCTTCTTTCGTTTCTACATAGAGTTGTGGGGGGTGTTGGAAAGGGAATAGAGTCTTAAGGAACCCCAAATAAAATAGAGTTAAAAACTAGCACCTACAAGCTTTCCTGTCAACTCCAGCAACTGGAGCTCCTTAAAAATAATGATGGGACTGATGAAAAATGCTGTGGCTAAGCACCAGCACATTTGTGGTGGGAGAAAAATCATACCTATCACACATAGTGGCTCCCCTTGGAGCATCCTGACATTGAATGTTGCAAAGCCAACTTCCCAGAAAAGCTGCAACAGAATTCTTTATAGCTTTGGGTTCGTGGACAATGGAAAGCAGGATTTACCTTGTAGGACATTCATATAACCTCTTGTCCTTTTACTTCTACATAGTACCCATATAATCCTTCCCATCTCTACCCAATGGGTAGCTGTCAACTTTAACTTCCATTTGTAGCACAGAGATTAGAGGTTGGTCGACATAAATGCTAGCCCAAGGATACTTAAACCCAAACCAGATTTTCTTCTTCTTTATCCTGAGCTAGTGGGTTGTAAGTCAGTCAAGCCCCGTGTTTTCCTGAGAGCCTGAGGTGAAGCTAAAAGCATGAACTGGGTTAGTATGGCCTCTGCAGACTGTCCTGACCCCAGCAGAGAGCATAGCCAGATGTTCAGATCCAATTCTGGCACACTCTTCCTTCTCTCTATCCAGACAGTTTTCTTCCATGAGCATCAGAGAGAACGTTGCATTACATAGACTCACAGAGGTGGAGTTTTCGCTAAGTAAATTCTAATTTACCTGATTTGGAGCAAGTCATCTAGCTTCACTTGGAAATCGATGCTAATCCAACTGTCCCTTCTAATTCTGTAAGCAAAACTAATGCCTCTGCTGCCTGCCCTCTGCAGCAGAAGCCGCCAGGTAGCTGTTTCAGAGAGAATCGATCTCCTTCTTGAGGGCAGAAGGCTAAGTTTCTTCTCAAGGATTTTTGCCAATGGCTCTAATTAGGACATGCAAATATACTTGTGCAAATAAAGTCACAGACCACAGAATTTCAATGATTTCAGAAAGAATTTGTGTAAAATAAATTATCCTTATAATTTTGTATGATCTCCACCCAAAACTTTCTGTTTCAATTCAAAAAAAGAGATTAAGAATTTCTTCACTCCCTGAATTTAGAATCATATATAGGCCAATAAACAAAACCTGCACTAGCAATTTATAATGTGAGTGGTGATTCTGCCTCTGTTAAATCTCAGCCTCAGATGATCACAGAGAAACAAGGAGGGACTTATCCTGCTCAAGAGGCAAAAATCAGAATGTGTAACAATTGTCTCCAGAAATAGTATATCTTATCTTCCATTCTCCTCACTTTAGACTTGTTCAATGTAAATGCTATCTTACAGGTATATTTTACTTTGTGGTATATAAGCTCACTTTATTCTAATGCTTCACTTAAGCATGTATTGAATTCACTATTCAAATTCAAATATTTGTTGTCTGTTAAGTGCATGCTGGGTGTTATTTTACATAGGGGTGGCAGCATTTAAATTATTGGTTGGAAAGAAGTAATAAATGAATGACAGGTCTTTGGCTACTTGATGGCAATGGACTCTGTAGGTATGAAATACTGGCTGTGCTGGATACAGAAAGCTTCTTTGAAAAAATTAGGTGTCACATGAGCTGAGATCTGGACAGCAAAGAACGAACTATCAGGGGATGCTGATGAGGATCACTCTGGTGCTGATGTGGGAGAGAGGGGTATTCAAGCTATAACAAGAAGGCATTACATAGCAACTGCATGAGCAAAGGGAGAGAAAAGCAGACAGCGCTACAACAAAAGGGGTCTGAAGCTATCTGATTAAGATCATGCTATCGTAGCTTTGCAGTGTCAATTTTAAAATGTTAATTCCCACAGGATATTAATTTGGTCTTATGTATCTGAAATGTCCAAGATTTATTCATGAACACACAAAATAACACCCCTCTCACATTCAAGCCATAGGTCATGCTTATTTCTCATTGTGCAAAAGTAGAAATGGAAAAAAGAAAACTAAACTACCAGAAAAAGAAGATAGCTCAGCATCATGGGAATGTCAATGATATGTATGTATCTGTGTGTGGATGTGTGCATGTGACTGAAGAGGCCAAAAATTAACACTGGATCCTGTGGAGCTAGAATTACAGGTAGTTGTGAATTACCTGACTTGGATGTTCTAAACCAAAATCGGGTCCTTTTCAAGAGCCATCTCTCCAGAGCTCTATGGAGGTAATGTATTGAAGTTAATATTGAGTATTTATCATCAATGAATTTGGTCTAAAGTCTAACTTGCTTAACAAATGAGTAACCATCACGATAATCAAGCCACAAGCTTTCCATCTTCATTTTCTTCTTCATTCTGCTGATCGGTGAATGGTAATTCACAAATATGTCGAATATGGGACCAGTCCTTTTAGTACACACCCTCAAGTTCAGTTTGTTGGTACCTCATGAAGAACGTTACTGCAG
>CM053753.1:49967963-50014658 GCA_028658305.1 Pachyuromys duprasi | reverse complement strand
TTCACCTTCACTTTTCCTTTCCTAGGGCAAGTTGTATGGGATCATTCATTCACACAATCGATCGTGGAATATCTACTGTGCTGTGATTGATTTGGGGGAAGGTGCTGGGCGTAGGAGCATCACCTATTCTGAACCTTAAAATCTTTTACAGCCAACTGGGTCACTTCATATCTCTCAGCATCATCACAGCTTGCAACAACTTTCCTCCTCCCTGTTTCCATCAGCCTGATTCCACCTGCACAAAATCATCACACTTGGAGAGAATAAAACCATAATCTGTGTATTGCTTCACTCCCTATCCACACTGCTGGTTGCCACTGAGGCTTTATGATCTTCAGAAATATTGGGGGGAGAGAATGCAAATAGGGTCCCTTCATTGGCTAATTTTACACTGAGGAATGCGCTTATTATCTTCCATAATCTTCAGCTAATGCCCTTATGCTTTCACTTTGAAAAATCTCTCCTCTAAAATTGGCTCCCTTCCTCTTTCCTGCCTAACCCACTTCCCAGCACTTCTGTGGCTTTTGTTCAGAAAAGGGCAGAATCATCTTGATAACTTAGAATTCATCTTTTTTATGCTTACTTGTGATTCATTAGATTTTTTTTTAGTCATTTAGCTTTCTTTCCAGAATTAGAAAACCAAAGTCTTTGATACTTTTCCAATAAAAATTTATACTATAGATATTTTTATAGCACTGTGTGGTTTTTAAAAGAACTGCCAAGTTCTCTAAAAGTGGCCAGTGATGAACTGTAGCTGGATGGGGACACCTATGAGCAGTGAGGGTGGGAGATCGCTATGATGCTTCCTGTGACATATCACTGTGCACTGCTGATTCTCCATGACACCCAGACCCTTACTGTGCTGCATCTGAGGGTGGCTGAAAGGGGATCTGGCAATGCCATATTTTCGTGCTAAGGAAACTGAGGTAGAGGAGCATCACTAATCACAACTGATATAAATTTAAATTACACAAAAATAATTTTCCAGTATACACGAAAAATCAAAACAAAGACATATTATCAAGAACATTCTCTGGTTTGTCTTGCCACTTCAGGTCTGTCAGTCACTTCCCCCACATCATCCTATTCCAGAGTAACAACTCTCACCTATTCTTCTTAGGTTTACTGAGGTTGGATGACGAAGATCGTCCTGGAACTATTTGTACTCTGATTCCATGCTAGACCCTGACTGGATCCCAGCCCATTTGTGGAGCCTATGATCCTTCTCAAGGCTTCAGGGTGTGGTGGTTTGAATAGGTATGGTCCCGATAGACTCATGTGGTTGAGTGCTTTGGCAATATTAGGAGGTATGGCCCCACTGGAGCAGATGTGGCCTTGTTGGAGAAAGTGTGTCACTGTAAGGGGTGGGATTTGAGGTCTCCAATGCTCAAGCTACATCCATTGTGGTACACAGTCTCCTTCTGCTGCCTGCTGCTCAAGATGCAGAACTCTCAGCTCCTTCTCCAGCACCATGTCAACCTGTACATTGCCATGTTTCCCACCATGACAATAATGGGATGAATCTCAGAACTGTAAGCCAGACCCCAATTAAATGCTTTCCTTTATCAGAATTGCCATGCTCATGGTGTGTCCTTACAGCAATAAACCCCTAACTAAGACACAGGTCACTGTGAGAGAAGACACTGCCCAATAATCTCATTCCATATGGAATCTGTCTTTAAAAGTATCTTATTAGGGAACCATTAGTCAGAGTAGCCTCACTCCTTCATGAGCACCTGTCATCAATCCCAATTATACACACATTGTCACACACTAGTCACTAAATCCATGTGCCTGTCCAGGAACAGCTATAAGGCTATGTTTACTTCCATCATAGTACCAGTTTTCTCTCTTCTCCCTTGGTCCATTACTAGGCTAATGACCTGGGAGCAAAAGCCATGGAAGTTACAGTGGTTCATAAATTATATTTGCCTTCCAAATAGACACGAGGATTCATCTAGCAGGTTCATGCCTGTTGATGCCTTCTGTTCTATTTTCTTCTATCAAATCACCACCTTGGCTGGAAGATGCATCATCAATCACCTGGATCTGAGCATCATTGGCACTGTGCATTTCTCTACAAGAGAGATTTACACTGCCCACCTCACTCTGCTTCTATGGTGTGGTGATTCACAGTCTTGACTGTATTATAATGGCCTAGCAATCTTTCTGAAAATACTGAAGCTCAAGCTTCATCATGATTCATTAAAGTCAAAGCTCAGGCTGTCAAGATGAGCACGGAAATTGCTTTAAAATGGAGTTTCAAAATTGTGGTCAAGATTGAGAAGGACTAGTGTTGGTTAAGGACATTACAAATACCATAGGGGTAACATTTCTTTGCACTGGTCTTTTTTCTGGTACCTTATGATCTCTATTATGTACTGTGCTGACTAGTTTCATGTCTATTTCACACAAGCTATAGTCGTTTGCTGTGATTAAGGAGAGAGAGATAGACCAGAACCATTGAAGTGAAATTTTTGCTTTACTGGGATAAATGATGATAGCTAGCTGGAACTGAGAAATTAGTGTAGATTAAGAAGAGATCAGCATCACTGAGGTGAAATCTTCTGGGAAGAATTTGTAAGACTGAGGAACTTTTTAAATGTGTGAAATGTTCTATACTGTAATGTCTTTATGTGATCTTGGGGATGAACAAAAAAGGAGAAGTTATGGTTTAACAGTGATGTGTTTGTGTGTCAATCTGACAAAGGGTAAGTTGTGCTGGCTAGTTTTATGTCAACTTGACACAAGCTGAAGTCATCTAAGATGGAGGGACTCAACTGAGAAAATGCCTCTGTGAGATCAGGCTGTAGGCAAGTCTGTAGAGCATTTTCATATTGATAAGAGAGGACCCAATCCACTGTGGGTCGTTCCATTCCTGAGCTGGTGGTATTGAGTTGTATAAGAAAGAAGACTGAGCAAACCAGTAAGCAGTATCCTCCTGCCTCCAGGCTCCTTCCCTGTTTGAGTTTCTGTCCTGACTTCCTTCACTTTAGATGTGGCAAAATAAGCCAAATCCTTTTCTCTCTACATTGCTTTCAGTCATGATGCTTTATCACATCAATAGTAACCCTAAGACATCTACTTTGCCAATATTCTTCATTTTTACCCTGAAAGCCCATATGGTCTGTCTCTAAATCCATTTCTAAGGAGAAATAATATCAGCATATCAAAGAGACTAGAATGCCTGTTTGTTGCTGCACTATTGACAGTAGTTCAGATATGGAATCATGTATCTATACAATGGAATATTATTTAGCTCAAAAAAGAAATGACAACCTATGCTTTTCAGTGAAATATATAGGAGGGGTGGACATCAGGTTAAATAAAATAAGTCGGACACAGGAAAACAAATACCACATGTTTTTATGTGCGGGTTTTTTTAATACATATGAATGTATAATGGTTATTTCTAGAAGCTGGAGAGGACCAGAGGGAGAATAGAAAATGGGTGCTCAAGTAGAGGTAGTTAGAAATAGTAAGTTGTAGTTGTTCACGTCCCAGGAGGGGGTACTCTAAATCACAACAAACTATCACATATTTTATAAATAACCAGAAGAGAGGCTCAAAGTCTCCTGACGCAAAGTAATTATAAAGATGGAAATGCTGTTTTATTTGATTTAATTAGCACATATTTACATATGGAAATGCTGAACTATCACACTGTTCCCCAGCACTATGTGCAATTTTCACATGTTAATAAGAATAATTTTAAAGATTAAATGTTCTTCTATGTGGACCTGGCCACAAGGAAGGAGAAGTCAGCAGCAACTTAGAACAGATAAAATATAAGTAGGAATTTCATGGAAGGAGCCAGAGAGAATGTCTAAAGAGAAGTGGGTCAAGAATCTTGTTCGATTGAAAGATGTGAAGCAAGAACTAAATGGAATTTAGCTAGGAGGGAAAAGTGCAGGCACCCTTATTCAAGAACTCTGCCCAAGCATGAAAGAGGTAGAGATGGGAATCAGGCTCAGTAATGAGGTGATGATAGAAGCTCTGAAAACCATAACCAGGCATAGGATGGACTTTCATTTTGCTCCCTGGTGATGGGGGTGTGGAGCACTACAGATTCAGGAGACTACAACACAGGGAGCTATAAGAATCTGGGGGAGATGGAAAGATTCGTGTGTTGTACTGCTAGAAAATGGGCCCCCTGAAATCAATTCCAACTCTACTATTGAAAAAGGATGGCTTTGATACATGACTTCCTGTCCCCTTGCTGGACTCAGGAGAGGGAACACAGCAGACCGCAAATACTGAAAGCAGGATGGTCTTAGTCTGATAGATGGTCTCATTGTCTAGAACACTGAATGACAGTTGGCCAAGGAATACGCCTGGCCAGCTATAACATGCTGAAGGAAAACTGAAGCCTTTTAATCAGATACTACCTGAAAACTTAAAAATAGAAACTTGGAGAAGACAGAATAAAAAGTATCTAGGTAAGAGACACTTGGAAATGCCTTAATACCACAAATGAATGAAAAATATTACCTCATATGGATTGACTAGCCAGGACACCACTATAACAAGGAAAGCTAGCTTCTGTCCTCAGAGTTCTACTCACAGGGAAGTCAGGCTATCTACTGTCCTTGGTGAGAGTCCTTTCAGCCATCGCACATTGTCCCACAACCAAATCACAGAGACATCTGAGCAGACAGAAGATGAAGTGTCCATGATCAAGAGAAGATTGAAGGGAAGCCCCAAGACTGTAGTTCTATGGCAGGCCAGGGGCCCAAATAAGGCCATCCTGGAGAGGGAAGGTGGAAGGAGGGAGCA
The DNA here is from genome assembly GCA_028658305.1 of Pachyuromys duprasi. Taxonomy (NCBI): domain Eukaryota; kingdom Metazoa; phylum Chordata; class Mammalia; order Rodentia; family Muridae; genus Pachyuromys; species Pachyuromys duprasi. The sequence goes on along the minus strand of CM053753.1, from coordinate 50,009,882 downwards.
GTGGTCTCCAGAAAAATGGGGTAGGGATGGGGAAAGCAGTGGGAAAGATCAGGTACAGTCATGTAACTTTTCCTTTTTTCTAAAACATGTATACAACCACATTTAAATAAATAGCCATATTGGTTTTTAAGTTGTAACTCATGATAAACTTATACTAAGAATATGGGACTGTGTAAAGAATAAATACTGGTGGAGTGCTGGATCACAAATAAATAGGACATGATCTCACACACACACACACACACACACACACACAGAGAGAGAGAGAGAGAGAGAGAGAGAGAGAGAGAGAGAGAGAGAGAGAGAGAGAGAGAGAGAAAGAGCAACGCTTAGGGACAATAGTGGAAGATGAGGTCAGAAGACTGTGATATTCAGAGGTTGGAGAGTAGGGGCCGGAACAAAACAGGGTCTTCTTGACATGACAGCACTGATACCCTCATGAACTCACACTGTTGTGGTTACCTGCACAAAATAAAGCCAGTCAACATTCTAGCATGGAAGGGGAAAGGCCTCGCAAACCCAGCCCCTAACTGAGGAGCTACAGACAGATGATAGTTTCTGGGAGAAGGAGAGTATTTTTTAAGGGAGTGGCTTCTGCTAGGTTGTCCACTCTCTAATGGATGGCTGCACACTGAGGAGTATATGGACATCACAAGCTAAAGTCAATGCTTTAAAAATAATGGACAGTTCTGGGAGCTGAAAGTAGTTAGGAGATAGGAGTGGGTGCAGGGCAGTTGGGAAGTGGAGTAAGGTTTGAGTGTGATCAAAATGCATTGGGTGACGATCTGGAGAGATCAGCCATTAAGAGCATTATTTTACTCTTCCAGAGAACCGAAGTTCGATTCCCAGCATTCATATGGCAACTCTAACAGTCTATAACTTTAGTTTCAAGGATATGACACCATCTTCCTGCCTCCACAGACACCAGACATGTATAAGGATACAGACAAAGAGACATAGATGTAGGCAAACGTTGGAGTTACAAAGTCCTTATAGTTGCAGAGAATTGCTAGGAGAACCAGGAATGTTAATCACGCAGGGGTGTCTCCTCAGTGGAGGAGATAAAAGTCAAATACCTGCATTCCATCCAGAAAGCTGAGAGTGGGTTTTGTTGACAACTTGGGACCATTTTACTATCTGTGGAGGCAGACCTCACCCACCTTTTGCCATAGAGGCAGACCTCACCCAAATTTTCCAGAATGATTACCACAGACCCTTCCCTCCATAGACTATTTCCCATTCTTAGGGTAGATTTTGCATAAACGTTATGACCTGCTAACCTCTATGCTATCTAGGTCAGAGATCATGCTAGATTCTAGGTCTCTTAGCTATAGAACCCACTCTCATGGTCAAATGTACTTTGTAAAGAGTTTATATGTAGTCATATCTCAAGAATTATTGTATACCTGAAAGTGGATGGATTGATTGGACTGATGGTTGCCTTGAAACCTTTGCCCAAATTGTACTGTATTTTAAATATGCTGACAATGAACTACCTGGCATTAGATTCCCCAAAGTCTGATACAGGTTGACAAAGTCATTTTGCACCCAGGTATCATTTTTAACTCTTTGGATGGTTATTTTCCCTGACATGACAACTGCAGGGACCCCCTCAGGTAAAATACTCGTAGACTTAAAAATAAAAATAATAATATTAAAAATACATGGTATGATATTCTCAAAGAACTAACAAAATATATTTTATTTTTTAAAAAGATGAGGCTAGGAAAATGAGGAAATTCAGTGAATTTCTGTCTGCAAAGAATTGTTACAGTCAAAGAATAGCTGCACAAACCACTCAGAAACCAATCTCAGTCAGGTATGCATGGTTTATTGACTCACACCCCAATACTGATCATGATCAGGGACACAGTGGGCTCAGGAGCTGAACTGTGATGCTGGATCATTTATAGAGTGAACTTCAGGCAGAAAGAATCAATTCTATTCCAGGCACATTGTGCCTAAATAGCTAGACAAAGCATTTTAGCTGATTGGCTGGGATATAGGGTAGGGGAACTTGGGGACTTTTCAGTTCCCTCTCTTGAGTGGCTGGGAACTTTCCAGCTCCTTATCCTTTCCAAAAGAAAGGAACATAACAGTATTGTGGTTCAGCTCATGCAGAACAGACATTTATTATCTCTTTCATTATTCTTTTCTAAACAAGTATTGAAGGGAAAACAAAATGGTGGTCCTTGTGTTAGCAGTAAGGCCTGGACTTCTCTGGACATGTCTCAAATGTTAGTGGGCCTCTATGCAATCACAAGAGTTGATAGTTAATCTCTGAAAAATGAAAATCAAGAAACAGGCCACATCATAGTTAGACATTATCCCAGAAACTGAGAAGCTGAAGCAAGACTATCACCATGCTGGAGGTAAGACTTAGGTACATAGAAAGACCCTCTTAAACTTTCTAAGCAAAGACAGTTACTAAACAGTACTAAAAGAAATAGTTCCTAGCGGGGTAAAGCTGGCCCTGGCTGTAGGGGGGTGGTGAAAGAGTGGGAGAGCTATCCTTGTCCCTCTCCTGCTGCAGCACTCTGGAGAGTGGGCCATGCATCTTACCTGGGCAAGACAGTAGAGTTGATCCCGATGGCATGGGGTATGGAGAAGCCAGCCCCGAGGACACGAGAACAAGAGAGCTGGCTGAGGCGTTGGATGGGTCAGTCAGGGCAGGACAGGAGAGCTTGCCCAGGTAGTGTGGGTGCAAGAGAGCTGGAGGGTTGACCAGCTCAGATACCTCTCTGGTTCAGATCCAGGGCTTTGAATGACCCCACCCCCTAAACTACCCCATCAATGAACTGCTAGTGTGAGTGAAGGGACCAGTTCTATAGATCCAAAATTACAGGATCTCCGTGACACAGAGAAACAATAGGATATCCCAGAGGATCCCCAATGATGATTCAGTATCGACAGTGTAGCAGAAACCGGAAGCCTCAAACCAGACCGAGTCAATGCAATGAACATTTGCAAGCAAAGAAGTGTGGACAAAAAGCTATATACACTGTGACACGCTACAGCTTTCACCGCAAGATATATGTATATATGTGTTTGCTTCTTTGGTATTTATTCTCTTTGGGGGTGGAGGTTTCAAGGCTAGAGGGTGGGTAAAAGGGGATGGAAAGATGCATGAGGTTGGGGTTCATGATATGTAATTGTGAAATTCAGAAAGAACCAATAAAAAGTTTAAAAAGAAAATAAATAGTTTATTTGGGAATACTGGAACTCTGGGGTAGGAGACACTATTTTTCAGTAAAAACATTGCAGCATCATTTTACTTTAGTTAAGACAGTGTGCATGTTCGGTTAATAATTTACTTCAAAAACAAAAGGGCTGGGTAGACTAGTCCATGATTGAAAAATGAAGGAGAGCTGAATAGTTGCCTGTTCCATGTCATAAAGCTGGATGTATGTTTCCCAATGCCCTTGTTCAGCGTGGCTCAGCACAGGGCTGAAAACTGCAAGTTGCTGGGGAGCACTGAAGTTCACAAGAAGACATTGGCTCATTCCTGTTTCCTTCACTGTTCTTCAGGAAATCCAAATCTAGGAGTTTGAACAGTACAGGAGGCAGATAATGAATTACTCCATGGAAGAAGCTGTGAGGCAGTGTCTCACAGGTATCCAGATCATTTGAAATCTGTTATGAAGCTGATTACAACGGTTATTAATAGTTGAAAAGCCTTTATTTTCTGATCTGTGCCTGTGTGCATTTGGCATTTGTATACACAGAGAACCCTGGCTCTAATAGCAATAGCTTGTAGGCCAGTGGTCATGCCATGACCCTGCCATGAACTTCAGTCTTCAGGTTTTGTAACACCCTGGCACCTTCTCTGGCTATCTGTGTAACATCAGCACATTATTTGAATTAAACTTAGAGTCCTGGACTGCAAAAGGAAATGGCAATCATCTATCTTCCTGTGACTCTTAGAAGAAAAAAATGGAATAATTTATACAAAGTGTTCATGCAATGATTCATCCAGTGCTAACTTTCCTGGATTTCAGTCCCTCAGCCCTTCGGTGCCTCACTTTGTTAGATGGCCTCTCAACAGGCAGGTCATCCTTCCAGCATGTTCTCACTGGGACCATGTTTTACGGTGGACAGCTGAAATGATGCAGCCAATTGCCTCTGGTTGGGTAGTGAGACAGCTTCATGAACAAAACACAAAAGCATTTCTTTTATCTCTCTGCACAGAGAGGAAGAGAATACTTTCATGATTGTCTAGATCCCACACTCTCCCATGAGAAACAGGAATGCTGATTTCTCTGAAGTTGTCTGCCATAAAGACAATTTTGCAGGTTGATGAGGTTGAAATGCCTGCTTGGTGAGAATGAAATATTGGCCTTGGGAGTATTGAGGATACTATGCCCTACGTGCTTCACAAAAGGAAAGAGGAAAGAGGACTGCTCTTGAGAGTTAGAGAATGCCTAACACATCTTCAAGAAAGCAGTCTCATAATATTCAGATGCTGCATGTCTTACTTTTTAAAAATATCATGGCTACAAAATTTAACTCTATGTGCACATAACTCAACAAAAAGGTAATGGTATACCTTGAAACCACAGAGCTCCTAAGTTTCCATCATGTCACATTTCTTCCCTGTTTTCCTGGCTCACATTCTTCAATCCTTTTTCTAGACTGACAGATGTTTCCCGTAATTCAGCAGGTCTCAATCTGTGGGTCTCGACCCCTTTGGAGGTTGAACAGCCTTTCACATGAGGCCATCAGAAAGCATAGATATATTCATTGTAATTTATAATAGTAGCAAAATAGTCGCAATGAAATAATTTTATGGTTGGGGGAGGGGATCATCCACAACATGAGGAGCTGTATTAAAGGGTTGCTGCATTAGGAAGGTTGAAAACCTTTGTAGACACACACTACGGGGGTGACCAATCAGCCTTCCCTCTTGCTGGAAGATTGACTTTCTGCTTCTCACCTCACATTCTTCCCTGGAAGGAGGGTGGGACAGAGCAACCCTAGAGCTTCTCTCCTACTCCCTAAGGAGCAGGAGATCAGAAGCAAAGTCTTTTGCATTTCATTTTCCACACCAAGAACTTTCCTACAGCAACAGTTACCCAAGGGTGGTAAATGACATGACTCTGGGATAGTGGCTATCCGTTTGCCTTTTGTAAATCACAAACCTTCCATGGGCCACCTCCAAGCTCTCCAGTATCATCCCTTCCTTTTATATTTAAGTGGAAATGCACAAACTCAATTTATCCTGAAAGCCCAGAATATAGCACAAGCCTTCCTGTTATTCACAGTGGTTGAAACTGCTTTGCTCTTGACATCCTTCCTATTTCTTGCTTCCAAAGAATTCTTGGCTCTTAATATGACCTCACTCTTGAAGTCACCAGGCCTATTTTATACCACACAGGTCCATCTAGCAATCCCCCTCTCTTTTCATTCCCTGTAGTCATCAAAAATTCATGCTGATAGTCTATCACTTTTTTACTGAAAATCTGAGATATTCCCCTACTTCTGTGGCAAACCCAAATAGGTCATTGCAGAAAATTCTTGACTGTACTAAAATTATTTTTCTCCTTCACTCATATTTTCTCCTAGACAAGATATTCTAAAGACAGCTCATGGGCTGAATATAAACCACAGACATATTTTGTCTGGCCAACACAATAAATAAAATTTTAATTAGCTCCAACACTTTTTAATGAGTCCCTCCTCCCTCCCCCAATTTTGACTTTTCTTGACAGCCTGGAAGCTCTGACAATGCTGGATCACCAACCATGCAAGGCAATGACTGGCTAGAAGAAAGCGTCACCACTCTGGCCCAGACTTGCTCTCTGCATTACCAGCAGCTGCAACCTGGAGCTCTGCCACATTACCAGGTTTATCTGTTGGCACCTAGATACAATATCTGGATGTGCCTTGCATGGCTTAGAAACTGAGTCCTACACTACCCTCCCTACCTCTTTTCACACAGACCAATATCGTCTAACTCTTCTATTTTGTATCTAGCAGAATATTTGTCTCTGCTGCGTTTTGAATGCTCACGTTCTCCCCCAATTTACATTCTGAACTTCTTAACCCCAGTGAGAATGTTAAGAGGTTAATTACTTTGGGAAGCAATTAATTCCTATAGGCAGAGTCCTTCATGGGAGAGGTGCACTGATAAAGAGATTGGAGAGTTAGCAAGTTCCTTCTACCATGTGAGGGCACAGCAAGAAGATGCTGTCTGTGAACCCAGAGATATGTCCTTACCAGCTACTCAATCAGCTGAACTTCCTCATGAACTTTCAGAGTTAAGAACTGTGAACAAAATATTTTTAAATTATTGTCTTATGCTGTCCCATTTATGGCACTAAAATAGTCACTTTCAGGCAACCCCACTCTATCTGTTTTTATTTTTGAGATGACCTCTCTACCAGCACAGGCCACTCTTCTTTTGTAAACAAAAATGCCTGCTAAAGTCTTCAGAATGCTTCCCTCCACAGCATTTATTCACCTTGATAGAATCATTCTCCTTCTACAGAGGGAAGAACTTGAATTTGGCTTAAGAACAGCTCTCAAACAAAATAGCTAGTAAGAGGCAAAGCCAAGATTCCAACCCAGACTTGCCAATCCACCCAGCAAATGTACCCACTGCCATCCATCAGCTGGGAGCTTTGCTTGGGAGGAGATTGTCGGAGGGAAACATCTCTGCCAGCTGGAGCTCATGAGCATTTGTCAGCCTGCACATCCTCAACCATCATTCAAGGAAAGTGGACGACCTCTGTTCCTTCCCACACAGTCTGTGGTTTCTGGGCCGACTTACAGCTCACAACATTCAAGGTGCCAAGCAGCACTGAAGATCACCTAGCTAAACATCCTCATCTTATAAATGAGGAAACTGAGGTCACTCATCCTTGCAAGCTGCCTCAGGCCCCTTTAAAGCAGAGCCTGTTCATTTTGCCAACATACAAATTGCTGGTCAGGATACCCTAGGTAATTTAATAACTCTTTAAGTAGAGAACTTTCTAGATAGTTTTGAATTATGGAAGAAAAGACAGCAAAAATACTTTAGGTTAAAACAAGAGTCACTAGAAGCAATGTTGATATTTAGTGAGATGTGGAAAGAATCCTTCTGTATCCTTCAAAATGCTGTCAGACATTAACTCATCTACCCTCAAAGCAGGAAATGCATTTAGAAATGATGACTTTTCCAAAGCGAAGTGGTTTTATTGTGAACTTCTAGTTTTGAACGATTACCATCTACAGAAACAAAAGAGAGCATGCATGTATTTAACAGAACAACACATGAGCCAAACAGGAAAGGAAGAAGGATGTAATCATTGCTCACATCTATAGCAGATTAAGTTACTAGTTAATTTTTAAGCTAATTTTCAGACTTAGCAAGCAAAAGGAGAGACATTCTTATTAAACTTGAATTTCAGATCAACTAATGTTTAACAGAATATGTCTCCTAAATTATTTAGAGCATGGTCTTACCAAGCATTATTTATTGTTAGCAGCAGTTCAATTATAGTCAGCATGTTATATGTTGTAGTATGTCATGTACCAATCCCACTCTCTGCCATGGTCCATCAGAGGACAGTGCTGGAGATGACAAAGTCATTCAACACGACCAGAAGCAACTTCTGTTATGGGTGGCTCCTGTGGAGTTGACGACTGGTGTACGTCCTCTTTATTGGCTCTGCTAGTCACACGCTTCAGTAACAGAACCAGGTCAGTTTCAAACAACAAATGTTTCTAAACATTCTCACCTTCTCAATATCACTGACAATCAGAAACAAATATTTGGCCAGGTGACCTCAGTGTGTGGAGCCCAGGCTGAGCAGCAGTCAGTGGGAGAGGAGGACATCAGTGTGCAGAGCCCATGTCATGCAACGCTCAGAGGGAAAGGACGACCCATCAGCTTTCGTCTTCATGTCTTGCTGGCTATGGATCTCATCTTTCTCTGTGTTTGATCCCCCTCAAAATGGAGACAGAAGTTGTGCCTGAAGTGGTCACCTCAGGTACAGAGTCAAGTTTCTTGAGTACTTGAGTTAATAGTAAACAAGACTGCCATCCAACTCACCACAGAAATGAAATTGTAAATATTTGATTTTGCAACACAGAGAAAAATCAGTATAGTAACTAAGGCAAGACTTGGAACTCTGTATACAGTCATTCACACAACTGCCACACTATTTAGACTTATATGCGAATACCTCATAAAAGGCAGAGAAAAGGTAAATACATTCATCTTGGAGAATGGAGTGGGGTTGCAGCCCTTTAAGTGGCTTTCATTGTATTTTTGTTGACTTTTGATGATTGATTTTTCTTTTACTATGTGAAATGTTAAAGGATATATTAGTGTTCTTTTTTTTAAAATCAAAAATTTGACAGAGTTTGGCTTTTAAAGAAAAAAGTAAATTGCAAGTCTATATACATATACCCACAATTTGAGGATTTGATGAGACCATGAACATGTGTACCCTTGTAATCCCAGTTAGTTAGAAATAACGAATTATGAACTTGGTCTCTGAGCAGGCATGATCATGCATGTCTATAATCCCAGTACCAAGGAGGCTGAGTGGGGAGGACCACAGCAAATTCAAGGCCAGCCTTGGCTACTGAGTAAGCCTGAATTAGCACAGACTAAACAGAAAGACGAACACTTAACAAACAAAGAAATGTGCATTTAGTCCTGGTACTCAGAGAAAACTATCAATCCTGGTGGTTTGCATATTTACTGGGTACATAACTTTCAACAATTTTCTGAACTTTTTAAAGGTTTCTCCATCTGCAAAACAGAGCCAGCTCTGTCATAGCTTCAATGTGGGGAATAACTGAAGCAATCTACACGAATCATTTAGAAGGTTCCTGGCTCCTAGTAAGGCCTCAAAAAAAAAAAAAAAACCTGTCACCAATAGCTTTTGCATCACAAGTAATAAATAAAGTATAAATTACTTGATGTACAGTAATAGAGAAGCACGAAACTAAACCATCAAAACAACCATGCAACTGGCTGCAAGGAAAGTCATATCTTTTTATAATTAGGAAGAATTTAAATGTCCACAAGTAGAGTTTCTTCTACTAGGTCACACAGACAGACAGATACGCACAGAGAGGGTCAGGGGAAGAAAGAGAGAGATTATATGGTTCACAGAAGAACCCATATAAACACTGGGACACATATACAATTAAAATCACAGACAACGTAACAAAAACAGAATCTTCATCTTAGTTTGTTCTCTGTGACAATACTTTTGCTTTGTAACTTTTCAACAGTCATTGTGTAATATTACTTGGGCAATAAAATTTCTTTAAAGGGTTCCTCTTCTCTCCTGCTGCTTTTCTCCTCTCTCCTTCCTAAGAACAGCCCAAGAGGACTCCTCACATTCTCAGGCAACACTTCTCTTCCACCCTCCACCATCTGTTCCTGAAAAGGATCCTTCAGTTCTCGTGTTCAGGACTTATCCAGTGTATTAAATGGGGATACTTGAGTGGTTTTGTTCAAGCAGTGCACCATACATGGACTTTAAGTGGTATAAAAATTGTTAGCATTATACTTTAAGAAATCATAAATAATAACCCCACATGATGTGAAAAGGTGAGTCTAATTCAAAGAACAAATTAAAATGTGTTTGTGAGGAGAAACTGCCAGAAGTGGGGTCAGATAGGGGTTGGGAGTGGCAGGCGAACGGAGCAAGAGTGACAGGAACCCCTTTCTCCATAGCCCCAGGTGGACACTCCATGAGACACACAGTGCAACTCAAGGACATACAAGCTGGGTACAGCTCACACCATATTGAGATAATTTAAAATTAAGCAAGGTATTTTTCTCTTTTGCATTGCTTCAATAAAGACTTTTCTCTGTTCATCCAGAGGCATTGGGGCTGGAGGAAGATTGATATAATTGTAATAAAAATGTCAGGAGAGTTAGTGTTCAGATTTTGAGTTCTAAGAATGTTCTTGATGCTCACTTCAGAGGCAAAATTATGAAAGCCAAAGCTTGAAGTTTTTATTTTAAGAAGAAAAAAAAGAGGATTTTTGTGAATCAAAAGGCAAAGCCCTAAGGGAGTTAAACACGAAATACATCCAACCAACAAAAGACTGGGAAGAGAACATCTCTGGTGTCCGTTTCCTCTAACGAAGAACTGGCTTATTGAAGGTATCCTGCCTGCTTAAAAGTGGTTTAAAAAGTTAGATAATTTCAGTGTTTTAAAAATATATAGGACAACTGGAAAATGAGAAAGTGTACTGCCCAGCATTCATAAAACAAACAAACAGAAAGAGAATTAAAAACAGAGGGGTCAAGAACAAAACCCACAGGACACTTGAGAAGACAGCTTTGTGACTGACTAAGGAAGACCATCTCAGGGGAAAAAAAGAGAAGTCTCAGGCCTTTGCTGAGTAAGTAGCAGTTACTCCTGAGTACTGACATCTGTTTTGTTCTGCTATATCAGAACTCCACGTAATAGGCCATTTATAAAGCACTTAAATATATTGCTTCATGGTCCTTGGGCATCAGAAGCCCAAGATTAAGATGTTAACTGTAGGGTGGGCTTTCTAATTGCATTCCCAAATAGTGGAAGGTGAAATTTTAAGTGGGGATGCACGTTTTATCCTTTTCAGGGGGCGGGGGAGAGAAACAGAGAGAGAGAGGCAAAAAGACACAGAGAAATCATACAGGCCCTTTTACCAGCAGCATTGGTCCATTCACTAGAGAAGAAGCTCTTGTTGTAAGACAAATCTTTTCCAGGAGAAACACAACACATGCATCAACTCATCCCAGATAGGGATCTTTTGATCACATGAAAGATCAGAGTCCAACTTGGTGAACCACTGGATTTTATTGGGGCTGTTTACAGGAATATGGTGCTACTTACAGCAACAGAAATGACTGAGTGACGGCTGCATTGCCCAAGTCCACACCAGCATGGGTGTCAGCTCACAAACCTGGAAACCCAGAGGACAATGCACATCCTGCTGGCAGCACAACAGGTTGGAGAGTATCCTTTCCAAGTGACTCTTGTCTAAATCTCTTCCATGCAGCTTGGCTGGTTTCTGCTTCTTCTGGGCAACCTGCCTGGTCTCAGAGCATTTTTTTTTTCTTGTGCAACTTGGCTTCTGTACTCCGGGAAGGAGGGGCCTAGTGAATTGGTCAGTTTCAGGAACTCTCTGGAGCTATTTTGAGTTGTATTTATCTTCCTGCTTAAAGAGCTTCCCTGCAGGCTGGAATGTTTCAGTCTCAAAGGAAATATTATACAAAAGCCTTTATGCCCCAAACTCAGCTGTTAGGTCCCAGCTATAGCACATAAACTTTGGGGAACAAGACCATGAACAAGTCTTATGTAAATCACAAATGGTGGCACCTAATCTTATGTGTGTCACTGAGAAAAGATGGAGGTGGATTATTCTGTGTTAAAAAATTTCAGCACCTGTCAGTCTTTTGCAGTAGTTAAAATTAGGCTTCTCTTGGCACATCAAAGAATCCAGGATTTCTCAGTTACCCCTGTGTTCTGAGAGCACATGGCTGAGTTGAGCCCAGTGTTAACTTACTAGTAATCATTCACCTTTGTATCAGCTGAAGCACAATCTAAACATCATCTCCAGCTATTGCCATTGTGCTTGCAGACAAGAAGGAGCTCTTGAGGTGTTCTAGAAAAGTCAGTGTGTTAGTCTCCCAGTAGTAAGATGCCTTGCCTTAGGCAAGGGGTGTCTCACATGGACAGAGGTATTAATAGCAAAGACTGAATCAAAGTGAAAAGTCAGGAGTTGAATCCAAGTTGACCATTTTAGTAGACCTCATTGGTGGGAAGGCTTTTGGTTCTGCCACAATGCTTTCTGGGCTTCTTGAAGATCTCAAACCAGGACGTCCTCATCTCAATCATCTTTATTGTAAGGACATGCACGACACCAGCATCTCATTGATCTGACACATTCATGAGGTAAAAATTACCCGGCCAAACGCACAGGGTTTCTTTAGGTCCTGCAAGAATACCCGGCCACTTCAGAAAGATCTTGGCAGTCAAGGATTTAGTCTCTGTCCTCATTGGCACTGAATCAAGGAGGGAAATCATAAGCATTAGTTTGGAAATGCCTAGCCAGCATTCTCAAGAAGACTTTGCAGGCATGGATTCCACAGTGTTAACTTCAGTGCCTTAAATGTATCTGATTTAGGGGCAGGCAGGATGAGATAGTCAATAAAGGCACATACCAAAAAAAGACTGACAACGTAAATTCAATCTATAGAGCCCATTTGTCTTATTTGATGTTCTAGTGCTGTGATGAAACACCATGACCAACACAACATATAGAAGGAAGTATTTAAGTGGGGGATTGCTTACATTTTGGGAAGCATGGCAGTAAGCAAGTAGGCATGGTGCTAGAGCAGGAACTCACATCTGATCCACAAGCTAGAGGCACAGAGAAACAGACAGACAGACAGACAGACACACACACACACACACACACACAGAGAGAGAGAGAGAGAGAGAGAGAGAGGGAGAGAGAGAGAGAGAGACTGACACAGAGAAACAGAGACAGAAAGAGACAGAGACAGATTCCTACAGACCTGTACAAACACCAGTATTATCATGACAGGGAAAAAACTTGGTAAGAGTTTCCAAATTCTGGATAGATCAGTCACTGCAAAAACAGTAGCATTTTCAGATGGTTGTTTTCCATTTACAAAAGCACAATTGACTAGTTTATTATGATGTGTGGACAGCTTAAGAGAAATGCCAAAGACTCCCTTGTGTACCCAGAAGACAGAACATTAACGTTTCCAAATTAAACCTTTGACCATCTCCCACTGACTAACCCTGCTTGATCTTGGCTGTTGTTCCCACTTAGTGTTGTGAACCCTCTGGTTTGGTCCATCAGTGTTTTCAAAGGTGTGGATGTGGTACCACAGAGAGTGCATAATATTTGTGTAGAAGGCTCAGAAACAGTCATTGAAGACCAAGTGCTCACATCTGAACTGATTCAAAGAGCATCCAGCAAAGCATCAGAGTAAAGCGGAAGTTGCTACAAATAAGAGAGAACTTGGGGTCACTGTTGGAAGCTGACTGCTGATCATTTCCATGAGTAAAAGATGTGAATGGCATTTTTTAAAAGCACACAAAGCAAGGACGTAAAATCAATCCAAACCTTAAATATAACAAAATTAATATTTTCAAAGAAAAGTAGATCATTCTGTTTAATTTATGATAATTGATGAAAATATAATCTTTACAAAGGATGCATCTTTAGATGTAAAGCATAATCGTTCTGGGACACGCTATACCATTTGTGGCCATTAATAAAATCCTGAAGGTAAGTATGTAACTCTCAACTGAAAAACCCTGGTCTCATAGGGGCATGGCTTAGCATATGTGAGGCTCTGGGTCCAATCATCAGTGCAGAAAATTTTGAAAAGGAGTAAGAAAATCTAGGAGGTGTTAGAATCAAATTAAAGAAGTAAAACTACAGTAAAACACTTTTTGAAAATAGCTGAAGTTATGAATTAATAGTAATATTACATTCTTATGTGATATCATGGAAAGAGATATGGCATGCACTTTGAAGACACTGATGCCTCTCTAGGAACATTTCTGACATACTTGATTTAATAGCATTTTTCTTCATGTTGAATAGGATGGCATCATGGGTGACTGAGGAATGACAAGCATACAGGAAGATTATGCAAATGGTCAAGGACAGCCTTTTGGCTTTCAGTAAGAATAAACCAATAAGCTAAAGGAATGATGACCACAAAAGTGAGATTACCAAAGACTAATGTTGCATGATATAATATCTGATGATGTAATGGATTCTGAAGAGCCTCAGAAGAAGCCCATTAACCCTCTGTTCTGACTGCAACAAAGTTCTATTTATAGTGCGTAAGGTAATTTCTACACACACACACATTTCTTTAAAAACAAGTAAGAGTGTTAAAATGTACACTTCCATTAACAGAAATGAAGATATTTAGTCACTCTGCACTACGGAAGAATTAGAGGCAGAAAGTACATTTAAAATATGCTCAGAAATTAATGTTCCAACCTGCTAATGAATACCCATCAATTAATCCAATTTAGTGTCAGCCAAGGATTTTAAATTACCTACGGGTCTTGAAAAGTATCTTCAAGGTATATGCTATAAAATATAATCATTGTTAAATGATGTTTTTTATAATAATTATTCAATAGGGTTAAATGCAAAAATCACACTTTGCACAATATTATACATGAGACAGAAATGATGGGACTTTATTTGGCCAATAAGCCTATATACGTACAGGAAGAACAAACCAATGTAAAGTGAAATCTGTGCATACTTTATACTTGACACTGAGCAGTAACAGAAGACATGCCCTTTTCTAAAATTAGCCCAAAAGTTATTAACTAGTCTTTGTGATAGGTGGAATTATCACCTATCAATAAAAGCGGGTGGCTTGTTATGAGGCCAGAAAGAAGGAGGTGCTAGTTCCTGCAGAAAAGAGGAAGTCTGGGAGAGAAGGAGAAGATTTGCTGGTAGAATCTCAGGAAGAAGCACGAGTGAAACTGAGGAGAAGTAACCAGCCATGTGACGCACATACAATAGAATAAACAGGTAATTTAAGTTATGAACTAGTCGGGGAATGAGCCAAAGCTTATAGCCTAGGCATTTATTCATAAATAATAGTCTCAGAATCATTATTTTGGTAACTGGGGCGCAGGAGGAAAACCTGTTACAAGTTTTGTACAAAAATTGTCCTACACTTGCTATCTTAACACATTTCTATATATTGATTTTTAGATGTTTAAATTACTTGTTTATTGCAGTGAAGTATAATAATAATAATTACTTATGAAGTAAGGAAACATAATCATAAAGTGAGCTTTTAAAATTAACTAAAATACAATTACATTGTTCCCTCCAACACCTTCCATATTCCCACTCTCAAATACATGACGTCTTTTTCTTTCTTTAATCATTATTGTTATATATATATATATATGCAAATAAATATGTAGATGCAACCTTCTGGGTTATTTAGTCCGTATGTATATGTTTTTTTAAGGGCTTAATGTTTGGTATTAGATAATCATTAAGGGGGCTCATCCCTGGGGAAGACTAATTCTCGCTGTTAGTAGTTATTAATTGCCTAGAGCACTTCATCTTAAAGATGTGAGGGAAGTGACACCCCCTCACTGTTAGCAAGATTGAAAACTGGTGCAGCCACTCAGTGTGAAGAAATCTCAAAAAGATGAAAACATCTACCGTGTGACCTAGTTAAACCAAGTCTTAGCATACACCCAAAGGACTCACATGCTGCTCCACAGATAATTGCTCAGCCACCTTCATTCTAGTCTACTCATAACAGGAAATGGAAGCTACTCAAATGATGAATAGATAATGAAGATGTGGTGCAAGGGCACACAATGAGCTTCTGTCTGGCCCATGTATGAGCGTTTACAAACGATTGTCGGTGTGTGAAAAACTAGCAACTAGTTTCCTTCTCCCAAGCGGGTAGAACTATTGATTGCTTTTCTCTCTTGGAGCTTGCACAAAATCTTCAGATACGGTGAAAGCTACTCCTCAGGGAGGAGAAATGCCACTTCTATTTATTTTCTTTATTTTTCTTATTCTATTTATTTTCATTATTTTCTTTACTCAGCTGAAAAATAAATGAAATAATGAAATTTGCAGGTAAATGAGTGGAACCAGAAAATACTATATTGAACAAGTTAACCCAGACTCCGAAAGACAAATACAGCCTGTGTGATTTTGTTTTTGTTCTATTGTTTGTTTGTTATTTGTTTGTTTGTCATGTGTGGTTCCTAGCTCCAAATATTCAGATGTAAGTATACAACGTGAGTTACCACAAAAACCAGGAGAGCAAAAAGGGGCCATAGCGGTGGGGAAGGGGGTCTAGAAAATGGAATAGCAGGATGCAGGGATATGAACAGAGAAATGGGAGAAAATGGGGGGAGAGAAGCTGATACCGAAGGAAAGTGAGGGAAGAGGGATAAGTAATAATAGGGATATTTTTGAAGGAATAGGTAAATATTTTATATTTACCTAAATTTACATATAATGCATATAAGTGCGTTTGAGTATGAGTGTATGAGTGTGTGTGTGTGTGTCCATGCCTATCTGTGCATGATTTTTTTTTAACACATTGAAAGTTTGCCTTTCTAATTTTGGGGACATTTAGGTGAATATAATTTAAATAAGAATTTTTTATTTTACATTTTATTTACTATGTGTGACAACAAAACATTTCTTATAATAGCTTTCTTTTCTTTTTAATGTATATATTATCTATTTATTTAAATTATATATATTATATTGTATATTATATATTTTGCCTCTGTTTCTTTTAATTTAAATTTCATTTTTATAATTTATTCATTTTACATTGCAATTATAGCTCCTTACCTCATCTCCTCCCAGTTCTACCCTTCCTCCCTCCTCCCCCATATTTTATTCCCCTGGTCCTGGGAAAAGGGGAGGCCTCCTCCCCCATGATCTCACACCAGCCTATAAACTCTCATTAGGCTGCCTGCCTCATCTCCCTATGTGGCCTGGCAAGGCCACCCCACAAGGGGGAAGTGATCAAAGAGCAGGCAACAAAGACCATGTCAGAAGCAGCCCCTGCTCCCCATACTGGGAACATGGAGACCGAGCTGCCTATTGGCTACATCTGATAAGGGGATCTAGGTCCTTTCCATACATGGTCTGTGGTTGGTACATCATTCTCTGCAGGCCCCCCTGGGCCCAGATATTTTTTGGCTCTGTTGGTCTTTTTTATGGAGTTCCTATCCCTTCCTGTTCCTTTTATTCTCCATTCTTCCATAAGATTACCTGCACTCTGCCCAAAGTTTGGCTATGAGTTCCAGCATCTGCTTCAATCCCCTGCTGGGTGGAGTCTTTCTCAGGACATGTATGATAGGCTCCTATCCTGTTCCCTCTTTTCAACCATTTCCTGTAGCTATTCTGTTTGCCTTTCTGAATGAAAATTAAGCATCCTCCCTAGGGTAGTCCTTGTTATTTAGCTTCTTTAGGTGTGTGGACTGTAGTAAGATTATCCCATATTAAATGGCTAATAGCTACTTATACATGAGTACCATACCACATGTGTTTTTCTGGTTCTGGGTTATCTCACTCAGGATGATCTTTTCTAGTTCCATCCATTTGCCTGCAAATTTTATGATTTCCTTGTTTTTAATAGCTGAGTAGTATTCCATTGTGTAAATGTACGACAATTTCTGTGTTCATTCTTCAGTTGAGGAACATCTGGGTTGTTTCCAGATTCTGGCTACTATGAATAAAGCTGCTATGAGCATAGCTGAGCAAATGTCTTTCTTATATGGTGGAACATCATTCCGATGTATGCTCAGAAATGGGGTAGCTGGGTCTTGGGATAGCACTATTTTCAGTTGTTTAAGAAAACACCAGATTGATTTCCAAACTGTTTGCACAAGTGTGCACCCCCACCAGCAATTTTTTTTCTATATAAGTTCCCCTTTCTCCACATCCTCTCCAGCATATGTCGTCACTTGAGTTTTTGATCTTAGCCATTCTGATCAATGTTAACATGGAATCTCAGAGTCATTTTGATTTCCATTTCCCTGATGACTAAGGATGTTGAACATTTCTTTAAATGTTTCTCCAACATTTAGGATTCCTCTGTTGAGAAGTCTCTGCTTAGTTCTGTATTGAATGTTTTAATTAGATTATTTGGATTATTAATTTCTTGAATTCTTTATATATTCTGGATATTAGCTCTCTGTCAGATGTAGGGTTTGTGAAGCTCTTTTCCCAGACTGTAGGCTGTAATTTTGTTCTGTTGACAGTGTCCTTTGCTTTAGAGAAACGTTTTAATTTCATAAGGTCCCGTTTATTAATGAGTTGTTGGTGTTTTGCTCAGTAAGTTGTCTCCCGTGCTAATGAGTTCAAGGATTTTCCCCACATTTTCTTCCAGTAGATTTAGTGTCTCTTTCTTTATGTTGAGGTCTTTTATTCACTTGAACTTTAGTTTTGTTCAGGGTGATAAATATTCATCCATTTGCATTTTTCTGCATGTAGACATCCAGTTAGACCAGCACTATTTGCTGAAGATGTCTTTTTTCCATTGTATGGATTTGAATCCTTTGTCAAACATCAAATATCCATAGACATGTGGGTTTATTTCTGGATCAATTCTATTGATCCAGCAGTCTGTTCCTATGCCAGTCTCATGCAGTTTTTATCACTGTTGCTCTATATAGTACAGCTTGAGATCAGAGATGGAGATACCTCCAGAAAATTCTGGATTTGCTGTTGTTGTTGTTGCATATGAAGTTGAGAATTGTTTTTCCAGATCTGTAAAGAATTGTGTTGGTGTTTTGAGCTCCATACCTCATCTTGTCCCAGTTCTACCCTTCCTCCCTCCTCCCCCCCTATTCTATTCCCCTGGTCCTGGGAAAGGGGGAGGCCTCCTCCCCTATGATCTGACACCAGCCTATGAAGTCTCATTAGGCTGCCTGCATCATCTGCATTGAATCTATAGATTGCTTTTGGTAAGATGGCCATATATTTACCCTACTGATCCATGAGTATGGGAGAACTTTCCATCTTCTGATATCTTCTTCAATTTCTTTCTTCAGAGACTTGAATTTTATTTTCATGTAAGTCTTTCAATTGCATGGTTAGAATTATTCCAAGATACTTTGTTTTTTTGTGGCTATTGTAAAGGGTGTCGATTGCTTGATTTCTTTCTCAATCCATTTATTGTTTTATACAGGAGGGCTACAGAATATTTTTAGCTAATTTTCTATCCAGCCACTTTGCTGAAGGTATTTATCAGGTTGTAGGCATTCCTTGGTAGAATTTTTGGGGTCCTTATGTATACTATCATATCATCTGTGAATAGTGATACTTCGATTTTTTCCTTTCCAATTTGTATCCTGTGGCCTTTTTTATTTGTCTTGTTGCTCCAGCTAGGACTTCAAGTACTATACTGAAGAGATATAGAGAGAGTTGGCAGCCTTGTCTTGTCCCTGTTTTCAGTTGGATTGATTAAAGTTTTTCTCCATTTAGTTTGATGTTGGCTATAGGCTTGCAGTATATTGCCTTTACTATGTTTAGGTATATGCCTGTATCCCTGAACTTTCCAAGACTTTAAATATGAATGGGTGTTGGATTTTGTAAAATGCCTTTTCAACATCTAAGGAGATGATCATGTGCTTATTTGTTTGTTTCATTTTGTTGATATGGTGGATTGCATTGATGGATTTCCATATATTGATCTACCCCTGCACACCTGGAATGAAGCCTACTTGTTCAGGGTGAATGATATTTTTGATGTGTTCTTGGATTCAGTTTGCGAGTATTTTATTGAGAATTTTTGTGTCAGTGTTCAGAAGAGAAATTGGCCTGAAATTCTCTTTATTTTTTGGGTCTTTTTGCAATTTAGGTATCAAGGTTACTGTGGCCTCATACAATGAGTTTGGTAATGTTCCCTCTGTTTCTATTTTGTGGAATAATTTGAACAGTATTGGTATTAGCTCATTTTTGAAGGTCTGGTAGCATTCTGCTCTGAAACCATCTGGCACTAGGATTTTTTGTTTGTTTGTTTGTTTGTTGTTTTGTTTGGTTTGGTTTGGTTGGGAGGCTTTTGATGACTGCTTCTATTTCCTTTGGAGATATAGCACTATTAAATTTGTTTACCTGATCTTGATTCAACTTTGGTAAGAGGAATCTGTCAAGAACATTTTCCATTTCATTTACATTTTTAAATTTTGTGGGATGTAGGTTTTTGAAGTAAGGCCTAATGATTCGTTTCCTGTCTACAGGCCTATCTAATGGCCTCAATCTCTTTGACTGTATCTTCTTGTATTTCTTTATGGGTTTTACTTGGATTTCCTCAGTGTCTGTTGTTATGTCTCTCTTTTCATTTCTGATTTTGTTGATTTGAATAATGTCTCTCTGGCTTTTAGTTAGTTTGGCTACAGGTTTGTTTATCTTGTTGATTTCCGCAAAGAAGCAGCTCTCCCTTTTGAATTGTTTCCTTTGTTTCTAATTTATTGATTTTAGCCCTTAAGTTTGATTATTTCTAACCTTTTACTCCTCTTGGGTGTGTTTGATTCTTTTTTTCCTAGGTCTTTCAGGTGTGCTGTTAAGTTGGTTGTATGAGATGTCTCCAATCTCTTTATGAATGCCCTTGGTACTATGAACTTTCCTCTTAGCACTTCTTTCATTGTGTCCCATAAGTTTGGGTGTGTTGTATCTTCATTTTCATTGAATTTTAGGAAGTCCTTAATTTCTTTATATTTTTTTCACCCATTTGTCATTAAGTAGAGAGTTGTTCAGTTTCCATGTGTGTAGGCTTTTTGTTATTTCTGGTGTTGATGTCTAGCTTTAGTCCATGATGGTCTGATAGGATGCAAGGTATTATTTCAGTCTTCTTGTATCTGTTGAGGCTTGCTTTGTGACTGACTATATGGTCATTTTGGAGAAGGTTCTGTGAGGTTCTGAGAAGAAGGTAAATTCTTTCATGTATGGTTGAAAAGTTCTGTAGATGTCTGTTAGGTCCATTTGATTCATGATTTCTGTTAGTGTCATTATTTCTTGGTTTACTTTCTGTTTCATTGACTGTCCTTTGGTGAGAGTAGGGTGTTGAAGTTTCCCACTATTAATGTCTGGAGATTGATGTGTGCTTTAATCTTTATTAATGTTTCCTTACAAATGTGGGTACTCTTGTATCTGGGACATAGTTGTTCAGAACTGAGATGTCATCTTAGTGGAATTTTCCTTTGATGAATATGAAGTGTCATTCCTCATCTCTTCATTAATTTTGGTTGAAAGTCTATTTTATTAGGTACTAGAATGGCTACTCCAGTTTGCTTCTTGGATCTGTTTTCTTGGAAAACCTTCTTCTACCCCTTCGATTTCAGGTAATGTCCATCTTTATGGTTGAGGTTGTTTCTTGTGTGCAACAAGATGTTGGGTCCTCTTTATATATCCACTTTGTTAGTCTGTGTCTTTTTTTTTCAGAGTTGATGCCATTGATGTTGAGAGAGATTAATGACCAGTTGTACATAGATATTGTTTAAATTTGGTTCTATTGTGGAATATCTTGTTTTCTCCGTCTATGGTAATTGAAAGTTTTGCTGGGTACAACAGTCTAGACTAACATCTGTGGTCTCTTAGGATTTGCAAGTCTGCCCAGGTCCTTCTGGCTTTTATGGTCTCTGCTGAGAAGTCAGGTGTGATTCTGATAGTTTTGCCATTATATGTTACTTGGTCTTTTTCCCTTACTGCTTTTAACATTTTTCCTTTGTGCTTTGATTATTATGTGGTGGGAAGGTTTTCTATTCTTGTCTAATCTATTTGGTGTTCTGTAGGCCTCTTGTATTCTTATAAGCATCTCTTTCTTAGATTGGAGTAATTTTCTTCTATGATTTTGTTGAAAATATTTTCTGGTCCTTGGAGCCAGGAGTCTTCTCTTTTCTCTATTTCTACTATTCTTAGGTTTTGTCTTTTCATGATGTCTCTGATTTCTTGTATGTTTTGTCTCAGGAACTTTTTTAAAGTTAATGTTTTCATTGATAAATGCATTGATTTTTTCTGTTGTATCTTCTACACCTGAGATTCTTTCCTGCATCTTTTGTATTTGTTAGTGATGTTTACCTCTCTAACCCCTGTTTTCTTCCTTAAGTTCTCTCTCTCTCTCTCCAGGATTTCCTCAGTTTGTCTTTTTTAATTGTTTCCATTTCCATCTTCAGAACTTGAACCATTTTATTGATTTCCTTCATCTGTTAGTGTTTTCCTGTATTTCTCTGAGAGATTTATTCATTTCCTGTCTACAGGCCTATCTAATGGCCTCAATCTCTTTGACTGTATCTTCTTGTATTTCTTTATGGGTTTTACTTGTTTCCTCCGTTATCATCTTCATATACATAGATTTAAGGTCATTTTTGTGTGTTTCAGTTCTATTAGTATATCCGGGGGGGGGGGTTGTTTGTTTGTTTGTTTCTTTGTTTGTTTGTCTTGGGACAACTGGGTTCTGGAGATGCCGTATTGCTTTGGTTTTTGTTAATTGTGTTTTTATGCTGGCCTTTAGCTATCTGTTTGTCTCTGGCACTGGCTGGTAGCTTCTGGTGCCCATTGGAGTCCTGGGAGCAGAAGCAGGCAGTGTAGGAAGAGCTCTGGGCAGGAAGCTGGATGTTCCCAAAGGAACCCTCCTCAGATTGGTGGGTATGGTCTCTGGCTGGTGGGTGGTTCTCAGAGAATTGTCTTGGCTCTTCTTAGGTGTATGATCCTGTGGATTAACTTACTCTTCAGGAACCCAGGGGCTCTCCTCTCAGCAGGAGAAGCTCCATATACAGCTGCCTCAGTACTGGCTTTCTTGCTTTGAGGTTAATGAGCTACAGTTGCCCAGACACTGTGTTTGCTGGGTGGAGCCATGTTGGACAACTAGCTAGCTCAGAGGTTTCATCTGCCTCCCTAATGAGATGGGTTGAGCTTTGAAATAGTGTTTGGGGCTGTTCCCATGGCTCCCGAGCATCAGGAGGCCAGAAGTAGGAACTGTGTGCCCTGGCTGGTGAACACAGGACTCAGGCTTGTGGCTAAACACTGGAGACCTGTCACTGGCAAGGAACTGGCAATTTTCCAGGGATTAGTCATGAGACCTGATGTTGGACCGCTTGTTTTCCTCACCATGGAGGGTCTCCTCTCAAGTGGGAGACCCAGTTTTAGGGCCCACAGTTCAATCTGGGAGGGTGAACACAGTGTGCAGGCATGTGGCTAGGCAAGGGATGCCATGTGCCAGCAGGAGCTTGGGAACTCTTCTGGGGATTTTCTGGATGACCTGAGGTCAGAGACACTTGTTTCTCTCACCTTGGTGTTTCTTCTCACCTGGGAAACACAGTTCAGTCTGTTGGTCACTGTGCAGTCACTGCTGTCCTAATGATCAGGCACAGTGTGCGATTGGCACTGCCATCTTGAATCCACCTTATATAAGGATCTATTTTTTCTTAATTTAATTAAGGTAGATTTCTTTTTAAGAGATTTTTATAACCTGTCATTAATGCCATGCAGAGATAAAACTATGATGCAGCTACACAGAGGTAAAGGCATTTCTGAATTATAGGTATGTGCGTACTCAGAGAGTCATACAATATGAATATAGATTCCAGTTTGGATGTTAAGTCCTAGATCAAGAAACACAGTGAAAAAAAGCCAATGTTTCATGTCAAAGAACTGTTCTTTTCCAAGTATGAGTTAATTGATTTGAGTTCAAAACTGGCAACTAGACAGATACTTCAAAGAGATTAACAGGGAAGATTTCCACTCTTTCACCATGAACAGTCCACTTCCCAAATTCACCAGAAATTCAGATCATGAACTCAAGAGAAACAGAACTTGAAGTCAAGTGTATCCAAAAATAATCTGAATCAAATCGTTCTCATGCTATCTCTGGGATGAATCAGACACACATTTGTCCCCATGTGAGGAAGGAGTCCCCAGAGATCTGAATGTAGTCCACCTCACCTGTGTTATAGAACAACAGTCACAAAGAGAAAAAAAATGCCAGAGAGTTAAGGAGATGGCTTCGTGGAGGCTGTTGTGACTAGAAGAGTGCTCATTAAGAGGATCCAGGTAGGAAATAGAAAGAGGACCAAGGAAAGGGTAGTGTAACAAGAGGGCTGCCAATGAGTCTTATGGGGTTAATGAGTAAGGATGCAAAGATGATCTCACCCTGGTCACTAGGGAAGGTGATGATGAGGCTTCTGTCAGCGTATGGAAAGCTCTGGGTGTGGGATTTCCTGTATGAAATACACCTTTCGTTAGAAAGCAAAAGCATTCAGATCACTTAGCCATTGCTACTTTCCTGAGGGTTTGGAGAAGCTGAAGAGCTTCTTGGGCTACCGTGGAAGCTGGGCCTTGAACTAAGTTATGGTTACTTGGCATTGGGTTTTTTATGTATCACAGAGATGGGGAAAAGACTTGAAGCTAGAACTGGGACTTTCTTAAAGGAGTAGTAAAAGTTGCATCCCTCCTCCCTCAGGACTAACTTTCACAGTATCCAAAGGTTCTATGTAAGCTTCAAGAGAGAAAAGTAATCAGTAGTCCTATCCACATGGCAGGAGAAAGCTGCAGTTGCTAGTTTTTCACACACTGGTCAATCATTTGTAAACACTCATATGTGGACCAGGCAGAAGCTCAGCCATGCCTCTGAGCTTCACTCAGAGAAACGCTTTGCCAAGTCTCATGGGACTGGGGCATGGAAACTTTGATATGACTGTGTTCATGCCAATACTAGACATGCATTCAGAGATTCCTCTGCCCCCCACAGTGTGCCAAACATTTTGACTTCTGAGCCATCTCCCCAGTCCATGACAACAAAAATTAGAGGCAAAATATTGATAGACAGCTAATGTATATAGAAAATAGAATTTATGAAAGAGAGACCCTGAATTACCAACAAATATGAGAAAAGGTTTATAGGCTATTGCTAATAAGGAAAATGCAAATTAAAATAAAATAAGGCAGCATGTCGCAGGTATACGGTTAGAAAATTAAAGTATCTTAGAAGATAAAATTTTAGTGATAATGTGGAAGGACTAGAAATTTAAGCTGGCTTACTGACATATATAGCAACACAACAATTTGGTAAAATCTAAATTACTACAGTTAGAGATTAATTGTCATGAGATATGTAATATAGGATAAACATACTAAAATCTGTATACCCAAAGAAGCTAAGCAAGAAGAAAGACCCTGTGTAAGATTATTAATCCTCATTCAGAAAGACAAAATGCATAGACATCAGAAAAGGAAGAAAACAGGGAACAGGACAGGAGTCTACCACGGAGGGCCTCTGAAAAACTCTACCCAGCAGGGTATCGAAGGAGATGCTGAGACACAACATAACCAAACTTTGAGCAGAGTGCAGGGAATCTTACAAAAGGAGGAGATAGAAAGACCTGGAGAGGACAGGAGCCCTGTAAGGACAGCAACAGAATCAAAATACCTGGGCCCAGGGATCTTTTCTAAAACTGATACTCCAACCAAGGACCATTCATGAAGATAACCTAGAACCCCTGCACATATGTAACCCATGGCAGCTCAGTGTCCAAGTGGGTTACCCTAGTAAGGGGAACAGGGACTGTCTCTGACATGAACTGATTGGCCTGCTCTTTGACCAACTCCCCTTGAGTGGGGAACAGCCTTATCAGGCTACAGAGGAAGACAATACAGCCAGTTCTGATGAGACCTGATAGGGTCAGAGATAAGGGAAGGAGGACCTCCCCTATCAGCTGGGCTAGGGGAGGGGCATGGGAGGAGAAGAAAGAGGGAGGGTGGATTGGGAGGTGGTAAGGGAGGGGGCTGTAGCTGGAATACAAAGTGAATAAATTGTAATAAATAAATAAATAATAAAAATTTTAAAAGAGATTAATTGTCATTTGGCAGTCTGGCATTCAATGAGTATTTGAAAGAAATGTTGGCACTTACAGATATTTGTTGCAATGTGTTTAGAACAGTAAAAAGAATCAATAACTCTTTTAAAATCTGTATGAGTAGGATAAATCAAACATAGCATATTTTATTTCAATATTTATCTTACTTTATTGCTTATTCATCAGAAATTTCCAGACAACCGGTGAGAGTGTAATACCTATCAGCTTCAAGAATCATGTGACTATGGGACTTGCCTTTTCCCAGAGGAATGAAAACTGAGGCAAGGACTGTCATTTCTCCTTTAGGGTGAATGCAGAATTTTGCACCTTCCTTCTGACTTTGGGGCTAGATTTTCATAATCTGAAATTAAAGCTCCTTGGACATTGAGTGATTATGATTAGTACAAGCAACACATCAGTTTGTATGAACGTGTATGTACAGCACGACTGAATTATGACCTTTCATTGCTGCTGTTGTTGTTTTTCACGAAGGGCACCATTGATTCCCAAAGAGTCGCTTGAGGAATGGGGCAGAGATTTCAAAAGACTAGGGCCGTGGGGCTAACATAGAGGTTTAAGACATCTGCCTTCTAGAATTCATGTTGGTTCTTTCATGAACTACATTCCAGGGAAACTGAAATAGATCAGGTCTCACAGGGAATGAAACCCAATTATAAAGTAGCTGAACCTGTGATGTAGTCGAGGTGACCTAAAGTAGATAATATCCTCAGACACATATTACAAGCAACCTTAAGAGTCTCTGAACTCTAGAGGTTGTCTAGGGTCTAGAGAAAGAGAGCATATTCTAAGCGTTCTCTCCTTGTGCAGGGCTACAGTACCTCACATTTAATCAAGGGCATCCAAGCAGTCAATGACTCTTGGCTCACTGGTGATCTGGAAAGCCCTGGGTCTTGCAGGACCATCCTTGTGTTGTGCACATCCTAAAATCCCTCTATGATCCTGGTTCTGACCAACACAGCAATCCTTTTCACCATGTTACAAAGTTGAGCCCAACCTGTCAGTAGATGAACTTCCAGGTAGAAAGAACTGCATCTTAACAACTGTGGGAACCAAAGCACTTTTCCACCTCGGGGTTGTTTATATATATAATTTTTATTACAATTTATTCACTTTGTATCCCTCAGTTTTTGTGCTGAAATGAGAAGCATAATACTAATGGGTACGCAGAATGAATCCTAATGGAGCATCTCCAAGAGGACTCACTGTAATGGTCTAGCTAGCTCTTAGGTGGCACATAATACAAACAGAGCTTCTGAAGGTACATTAGATACAGCCTGGATCTAAAGAAATGTAGGCTGAGAGAAGGAAAAGAGGCAAAAGCACCTTGAGACCACTCTGGTTCAATAGAGGATTGTACACATTGGCCAGAAAATGTGCTATTCAAGGAGCTTCTCTATGAGCGCTGAAGCACAGGTGTTCTCAGCATCATGGAAGGAGACATCTTTCTATGGCTTGTCCACAGTCCCCTCTGTGCTCTCCTTTGATGGCAGTTACATGGTATAATTCATACACTGAAATGCCTGTGTTCTTCTAATGGAACTAATTCAGCCTCTGGCTGGACAGTAAGCACCTTGGACTGTCAGCTTTTCATGTAAAGCACCTATTCAATGTGTTTTACTCTCCATAACTTTGTATTGCCGAACTTAAATCTTCTTTGCACTTTTGTTTGCTTTTAAAAATCCACTTTATTTGGCCTAAATCTGTGACTGTCTTAAAAGACTAGAGAGAGAGGAAAATAAATCTTTAACAAATCCCCGTAAGTAAGTTGAAAGATTCAAGAGTCAGTAGCAACATAGCAGAAGAAATTAGAACCTGGATTTGCCAGATATCATGGACTTAACTGCTCAAGCACACAATAAAAGACTCAATAGAAATTTGAAACATTTAAAAATGAACATCCTCGAACTGAAGTATACAATAATTAACACTAATATTTTAAGAAAAAGCTTAGTAGATTAGAAAACATTAAAGGTTCACTTAGAAATAAATTCAAATGAAATATCAACATCAAGGAGCAGAGTAATATGGAGAGAAAAGAGCATAAAGAGAGAAATTTGGAGTGTCTCATCAACATATTATTGAAGTTATGGGGGAAAGTAGCAAGAATGAAGCAAGTGAATTGAAGAGGTGATGAATGAGAATTTTTGAAAACCTTTATGACGTTAGGTAACAGATTAAAAAGAATAAAGAGACATATTCAAGTTAAAAGTACAAAATAGGCTTATGTGCTACAATAAAACCAGTGCGATGTTCTCAACAGTAACGGTAGATGGCAGAAAAACAGGAATGTTTACAGTGGGTATACCTGCCCACCAGCACCTTAACCAAGTGTCCTGTTTTCATTTCTGTAGCTGTAATAAAACACTGAACAAAAGCAACTTGGAAAATAAAGAGTTTATTGTTTACAGGTTTTAGCCCATTATCAAGGAAGCCAAGGCAGGAACCTGGAGACAGGAACTGAAGCAAAGACCAACGAGGAATGCTGCCTAAGGACTTCCTTCCCAGTTCCGTGTGCCCAGGGGCAGCACCAACCACACTGGGCTGGGCTCTCCCACACCAACTGGTAGTCCAGA
Source organism: Pachyuromys duprasi (assembly GCA_028658305.1). Lineage (NCBI taxonomy): Eukaryota > Metazoa > Chordata > Mammalia > Rodentia > Muridae > Pachyuromys > Pachyuromys duprasi. Next base: position 49,981,930 of record CM053753.1, on the reverse strand, counting down.
TGATATAACACAGACATGCCCAAGCTATTATGTCGATAGCATTTTACCAATTGAGACCTTTCTTTCCAGATGACTCTAGTTTGTGTGAAAAGAAAGACAAACATCACAGAGAGTGACCAAGAATAGTGTCCTTATTAAGGAGGACACAGACAACTTGTCTTAGATAAGACATAAGGAAGTGTTTTGTTTCTGTGGTTTCTTCCTCCAAAGTCATGGCTCCATGCATCATATGTGAAACATCAAATAAACCCAGATTAAGGGATATTTTATAAAATATCTAACCAATACTCATTAAAGACGCTGGCATGCTTGAAACTAAGGAAAGATTAAGTAATTGTTACATATGAGATCAAGTAAACACAATGATGACAGGTTCCCTCCCAGACTTCCCATAGAATAGAAATATAGCCTGTTTAAAAGGAAGTCCAATGTACCAGTGTTAATTCCTTAGCTCTGAAAACATGTCATGATTATGTGTCAGGAGAAATATAAAATGAAGAAGATATAAGATCTGTCATGACTATCTATCACACTTCTTCATACATGTGCAAGTACAAAGAAAAATACAATGAGATGTCACTATACATTAACATTAACACATAGAAAGGGAAATGGGGAAACATAATCCAAGGTTTGAAGAAGATATAAAGAAATAGAAGTCATCAAATATTGCTTATCAAACTAAATTAAAATTAAAATGGTTGCTCTATAAGTGAGATATACCACTTATAAGTGGATATTAGACATTTAATATAGAATAATCACACTAAAATCTGTACACCTAAGGAAGCTAATCAAGAAGGAGGACCCTGGAGGATGCTCAATCTTCATTCAGAAAGGCAAACAGGACAGACGTTGAAAAAGAGAAAAAACAGGGAATAGGACAGGAGCCTACCACACAGGGCCTCTGACAGACTCTACCCAGCAGGGTATCAAAACATCTGCTGAGACTCGTAGCTAAACTTTGGGCAGAGTGCAGGAAATCTTGTGAAAGAAGGGGGAGATAGAAAGACCTGGAAGGAACAGGAGATCCACAAGGAGAGCAGCAGAACCAAAAAATCTGGGCACAGGGGTCTTTTCTGAGACTGATACTCCAGCCAAGGATCATGCATGGAGATAACCTAGAACCCCTGCACAGATGTAGCCTATGGCAGTCCAAGTGAGTTCTCTAGTAATGGGAACAGGGACTGTCTGACATGAACTGATTGGCCTATTCTTTGATCACCTCCTCCTGAGGGGGGAGCAGCCTTACCAGGCCACAGAGAAAGGCAATGCAGCCAGTCCTGATGAGACCTGATAGACTAGGGTCAGATGGAAGGAGAGGAGGACCTCCCCTATCATTGGACTGGGGGAGGGGCATAGGAGAAGAAAAGGGAGGGAGGGTGAGGTTGGGAAGGAATGGGGGAGGGGGCTACAGCTGGGAAACAAAGTGAATAAACTGTAATTAATAAAAATAAAATTAAAATTAAAAAAATAAAATTCTACTAATATCATAGAAAACATTGGAAATAATTAAATTTGAAAACATCCACCCCAGAAATTCTAGTGGGTATACATCCGAATTAAAATAAAAATGTCATATGGCTAAAATTGTACATCATCCATCTCCATTTAATTCTAATGGCTGGAGACAAAATTGGAAACAAGTCAAAAGACCATTTACAACAGTGTGAACCAAAAATTGTGCAAATTTAATTTACAGAATATTATGATGAAGGTAGATAAATGAAATACAAGTCCATACTCTGACTATATAAGTAAACGTTGCCTGATCTAAGAAGTCAAACATCCGTTAAGACATGCTCTATTGACTGTATTTATAGAATATTTAAAAGCAAGATTAGTATATAGATTACAGACCCAATGCAACCGCCATAAAAATTCCAATGTCATTCTTTACAGAGTGAGTAAAAGTAATTCTAGACTGCATATAGAAGCATAAAAGATAGTCAAAGCAATACTATCCATAAAGAGCTATGCTGTAAAGACATAATATCTGGTTGCAAACTACAGTACAGACACACATACCAACAGAAGAGGAGAGGGCCCAGAAAAAAGCCCACACAGGCACATCCACCTAGTATTTGACAAAGAGTTCAAAAGGCCTTTGTTTGAATAACACCTGCCTCAGAAAGTGGTGCTAGAAAAACTGCCACACGATAGTCACATGAAGAAGAATGAAACTAGATTTATCCCTCCTCTCACTCTGTACAATAAGACACTCAGGGTGGATCAAAGATCTTAATGTAAGTCTTGAAACTTTGAAAATACTTAAATAAAACTTGGGTAAGTTTACTTAAAATGCAGGTATGGACAACGACTTTCTGCAATATATATTATATGTAGTATATGTTTACTACGTATAGTAATATATATTATATATAACACACATATATAATATGTATATGTATATATATGAAATTAAAAAGCTTCTGTTTAGCAAATAAAACAATAAGCAGAGTGAACAGACAAACTACAAGGATGGGGAAAATCTTTGCCAACTTGACATTAGATAGGGAATTAATATCTAGAATATATAAAGAACAGCAAAAATTATCATTCAAATCATTCAATCAATAAATGGCCTAATAACTGAATACACAATTCTCAAAAGAAGAAATAAGTTTGCCAATAAATATTTGGAAAAGTGTTCAAATTCCTTAGCCATAACAGAAATGCAAATTAAATCTGCTTTGAGTTTCTATTTCACTCACAATGTTAAAGCTGTGAGGAAAGAGGAACCCTTACACAGTGTTGGTAGGGATGTAACTTATATGGTCACTATAAAAATCAGTGTGGACATTCCTAAGATCTAAAAGTAGAACCACCATAAGATCCAGCTTCACCATCCCTGGCCATACAGCCAATGTACTTTCTCTAACTTAACATATCACACTGATGTACCACTCACAAATCGCTACACCATTCAAAAACTCCAAGATATAGAAACAACCGAGATTTCCATGTAGAGGCTAATGGAAAAAGAAATGTGGAAACTGTTTCAACTATAAAGAATGATCACAGCAGTTGGAAAATGAATGAAACTGGAGGTGGTTATGTTAAATGAAATAAGCCAGTCTCAGAAAGACACATTTTTTATTTTCTTTTTTTAATTAATTTAATTTTTTATTAATTAGTTTATTCGATTTGTATCCCAGCTGTAGTCCCCTCCCTTCTTCCCTCCCAATCTCACACACCCTCCCTCATCTCCTCCCATGCTCCTCCCCAAGTCCACTGATAGGGGAAGTCCTCCTCCCCTTCCACCTGACTCTAAACTATGTGTCTCATCGGGCCTGGCTGCATTGCCTTTCTCTGTGGCCTGGTAAGGCTGCTCACCCTCAGGAGGAGGTGATCAAAGAATAGGACAATCAGTTCATGTCAAAGACAGTCCCTGTTCCCATTACTAGAGAACTCACTTGGACTGCCATGGGCTACATCTGTGCAGGGGTTCTAGGTTATCTCCATGCATGGTCCTTGGCTGGAGTATAAGTCTCAGAAAAGACCCCTGTGCCCAGATTTTTTGGTTCTGTTGCTCTCCTTGTGGAGCTCCTGTTCCCTCCAGATCTTTCATCTCCTCCTTCTTTCATAAGAGTCCCTGTACTATGCCCAAAGTTTGGCTATGAGTCTCAGCATCTGCTTTGATACCCTGCTGGGTGGAGTCTTTCAGAGGCCCTGTGTGGTAGGCTCCTGTCCTGTTCCCTGTTATCTCCTTCCAATGTCCATTCTGTTTGTCTTTCTGAATGAGGATCTATCATCTTACCCAAGGTCCTCCTTCTTGCTTAGCTTCTTTAGGTGTACAGACTTTAGTATGTTTATCCTATGTCATATATCTAATATCCACTTATAAGTGAGTATATACCACTTTCTGCTTCTGAGATTCCTCACTCAGGATGATCTTTTCTAGTTCCCACCATTTGACAAAGTGAGCCCAGGACAGCTAAGGCTACAGAGAAACCCTATCTCAAAAAATAATTCTTTACTACATGTAGAATCTATGTGTTTAAATGACCCTTCCCTTCTAGAATCTAGCTACCTTGTCCGTACTCCTATCAAGTATGGTTTAATAATATAAGAAATGACTTGTTTCTGGAATTAAGCAGATGATATTGACAAGTTGCCTCAGAACTCCTTGAAATGTCTACTGATAGTTGTGTAACACTTAGTAAATTCATTTGTAGAAATAATGCATTAGGAATTACTGAGTGGAAGTGTATTCAACTGAATATTTTTGTTCTTGTTGTGAAGATCACATGCTGACTTTGAGCTGACCATGCAAAGAATATACATTTTAGTTTGGGGCTCTTAAATTAAAAAAAAATACTCAGTCTTGGTCATTTTACTACGAACTGATCAGAGGAATGGCTAAAGATCAGATACGAACTCCTGGGCATATATCTTCCTGTTACTTCCTTAGTTTTTGTGGAAATTCAGTGGTCAGTGATGAGTGAAAAGAAGTCTTGACCTTTCTGCCAAGGGAGTATTACATGGCATTGAAGTCAGTGCAACAACTCATGAAGACATGTTTCTTCTTGGGATAAGGACAATGCCAGCATTGAAGTATACCTGACAACATACAAGGAACTTTTGTTGTGTTAGCATATTTTCTACTGCATTCTTGGGGCTACACATAGTAAGACTGACTATGGTCTCTGCTGCAACTTGAATATTCTTTGTGCCTTCTGAAATTCATTTTAGTGCCCACAGTGAGGCATTAAAAAATAGAAACTTAATCTGTCCATGGTCTTTTCATGTGGGGTGAAGGCAACAAAGTTCAGAGAGGATTATCAGAGTTCAGCCTGATGGTTCATGCTGGTGGCTTTGTGATGAGAATGAAATAGCACGAGATCACACATGTATGTGCTCTCTCTCTCACCTTGTGATGCCTGCATCAACTTGGGACTTTTCCAACAATAAAGCCATCTTCAGTTGCAGGTCCTTGACCTTGAACCTCCAGACCCTTGAGCAAAAATAAACCTTCTTTTACACAGTTTATCCTGTCTTTGGAACTATGCCACTAACAGCAGGTCAACACAGTCTCCTAAATATGGCATTAGAGGGGTTGCTTTGGGAAGTCCAATGAGTCATAAGGAAGCACTAAGGACCTGTCAGCTTAGAAATATTGTATTTCTGTTCTAAGTTCCCTCTAGGTAGAAAGTACAACCTACTTATGTAAGGTACACATAGTTGGAGTTGTTAATTTCATATTTAAGTAATCCAGTGGGAGGCATAGTTAACACTAAAGTATAATGATAGGAATAGTGGGGCTGGAGAGATGGCTCAGAGGTTAAGAGCACTGGTTGCTCATCCAAAGGTCCTGAGTTCAGTTCCCAGAAAATACATGGTGGCTCATAACCATCTATACCGAGTTCTGGTGCACAGGCAGACATGCAGGCAGAATACTATATAAATAATAAATAAGTAAACAAATCTTTTTTAAACACGTGTGCGTGCACGTGTTTGTGAGCAAGCACACATGTGTAAATGTGGAAAAGCCTTTAAAAAAACCTAGAGAAAGGACCAAGAGAGGGTAAAAATAGGTAATGAGAACAGATAAAGGATGGGAGTAGACATAATGTCACATGAGACTGGGAGATTAAGAAGGGGTTATTGAAAGCAAGGGAAAGGCTAGTGTGAGGGCAACGAGGGGGAGGAGAATCTGCTAAGACACACCTCAGTGGAAAACGACATGGTGATATGAAATTAATTTTAAAATAAACAAAACAAGGTTGGAATTAGAAAACAACAATGAAGCAAAGCCTTAACATCCAGGGATTGAAAAGAAAGCTGTTATTTTAGGATTTGGGGGACGTAGACAACAAGGCAGACACTAACAGTCACATAAAGCTATGTTGATGGTGAATAGCGTGCAGAGAATGACTGATGGTTCTTGTAGCGCAGGGTAGTGACATGGAGGAATAAGTAACTTACAGATGAGCCTCCTTACCCAAATCTCTGGACTTTATCCATGCAATGCCTCACTGTGAACATCAAAACTGCCTCGAGATACTGCCTAAGGATGCTCAGAGTGGTAAGCTCATTGAAGGAAAGACACCAGAGAATCAAAGAATTATTTCAGGGAGTGATGACTAAATCTCTAAAATGAATTTGATTACACTACCAGGTCTTAGGTAAAATAAAGAAATATTCAAGACATCCTTGCCATTGACTGATGTGAAATCTAGTAATAGAAACAAACTTTCTAAAGTGAATGAATTATGGTATTTCTTGCCCCAAGAAATTGGTAAGTTGTAGATAATGACTAGAAATGACCATAAAAACTCAAGAAAGAAAACATTTGACTTCAAACAGATTGTGGCTGGGGTGGGGGTGCACTTTTGTAGACTCAGAAAAGGATTCATTTACATTCATTCAACATGATGCAAAATGAAACTACAGATTAAAGGAACAGAAAAGACAGAGGCTGAGAGGCCAGAGACACAGACTATTTGTAGAATAATAACTAGTTAATTCTTTTGACTGGGATCAGATTGAGGTTTACATGGTAGCTGCTACTAGAAAATTAGATTGTAGTTGGCTATGAAGAGTTATGAGTGGCAGGGTGGGACATACACCATGATTTAAAATTTCCCCATATCCTCTTAAATATGCTTTAATTATTTTGGATACTGTCCTGTAGATATATTGGCTGCAAATGAAGTGTCTATTATTAGTAAGTTAATGCAAGCTTTTCAGGAGGATAAATGTGTCTAAGATAATAGCTCCAAAATTCATAGCACAACAACAAATTTTTCATCTTAGTAATTCTGAAGAATCTACCACTGCTTTTGCTAAATCAAAATGGTGGAGATAATAGAATGGTTAATAATTTCTAACAATGTTGTCTGGTTGCTTAAAATATCTGAAAAGCAGGTTGTTCTCAGTTTTACTTAACTAAATGTGTAGTAGAATAAGGGGTAGAGAAAACCATATTTGTACTCGGTCTCCAAAGATGAAGCAACGCAGTATGTAAAGAAAAGAAGAGATGTATAAAAAAATGCAAAAAGGGGGGGGGTCCTTGAATGTTAGTATTGATCTTCTGGGAAAATATCATTGGATAGTAGGGATAATAATAGCAAAAACTTTGTTATTAGATACTACATGCTATTCAAATATCCATTAAGCAGTTTGCTTAATCCAGAAAGTTTTGCCCTGAAGAATCAGGAACCAAGGTTATGACATAATGTCAAATTCATGTCAGAAAAAAAACCCTCATAGTTTTATAAGTAAACTTTCCCACTGAGAGGCTCAGCTCTGAAAAGCCTGTTGTCAAGAGAAGTTGACCTAACCCAGAATGGTCCAAATGATCATTCTTCTAAGAAAACAAAAATGCCTTTGTGAAAAGTGTCATAAAAAATATAGTGATGTCTATTTCATTTTCATTGACCTTGCACTGGCTATAAATAGCACATTTTTAGACACATCTTCTATGTAAAATATAGATGGCATGTTAAGGTCTACTTGAGTTGTTGAAGAGAGTACAATATGTCATCCTAAGGTCACAGTTTTTAACTCCTTCACCAAGCTACTGGAATCATTTTATTCAAATAATTAAAACATGCCCATAGTTTATTTTCAATCTTAATTTTTGTCTACTACAAAATCGTGACTGAAATATCATCCATTATGACACCAGTCCTCTAATATCATTATGTATATGCACGTTCGTTGTAATCTTTAAAATAATTTGGTTTATACATAAATGTTCACAGGGCTAGGAAGATAGTTCGGTAGGTGAAGTATTGCTACTTTGGTGGACAGCATGAACCTGTGAAAGCTGTGCATAAAAATGAGACAGACTAAAGTCTCATGCAGTAGCCAACTTTATTCAGAGGATCAGACAATTTATATCCTGAGGGTTAAGAGAGGTCATCTGAGTAAACTCTTCATGAGTTCAAGCTATATAGAGTCACAAGGACAAGCTGTACTTGGCAAAACATGGTTTTCCATATAAGGCATAAGAACAATGACAGCCGAAGTAAGCACACTCCTATCCACTACACCTAGGAGAGGCACGAAAGGACATTCTAGGAGCAGTTCTGTGCATTTTGTTGTTTGGTTGTTGTTTTGTTTTGCTTTTGTTGTTTGTTTGTTTGAAGCAACTGAGGTCACAAGACTCTTGTCTGACTTCTTGGAGTTCCGCCGTCCCGCACAGGACTCCATACTTGGATCGTATGCCAACAATAAAGTGGTTGTCATGCAAGCCTAACAACCTGCATATGGATCATCAGCACCCACATAAAAAGCTGAGCAAATGGGCATGATCTCAGAGATCCGGAGAGATCCCTGGAGCTTGAGACCTGGCCAGCCAGCCTAGCATAATCAATGAGTTCCTGGTTCTGTGAGAGACACTGTCTCAAAACTAACGCAGAAAGAGCCATTGAGAAAAATTGCTGGCTTCTATGAACACATATAAACACATACATACATACATGCACACATGTTTCTATCATAGTACCTCTCTATAGGGGTTATCTAATATCTGTTAAAGTCATTCCTGCATTCAGATAAGTCAGAAATACAATGAAAATAAGTAAAATATACCTCAGTCTAGATTCACACACTGCACAGGAGATTTCTTCTTAACCTGCCTCTGTATGCTCAGCAAGCAGGCTTCCTTGGAGAGTGTTTTCTTACCATGCTGCTGCTGCTGGCTGCGCTCTCTCTCTCTCTCTCTCTCTCTCTCTCTCTCTCTCTCTCTCTCTCTCTCTCTCTCTCTCTCTCTCTCTCTCTCTCTCTCTCTCTCTTCCACTTGCAGTAAATATTTTGTTGGTAACCTGTGGTGTCCAAAATGTCCTCTTCCAAGAGGAATATTTTAGCAAGATGGAAACGCAGGACACACCAGACATTGAAGGACTCTGGCTGATCCTCTGATTTCATGAGTTACTTTTTTCTCTCAGGGAAGGTTAACTTCCCTGGTTTATGCAGTGACAGCAACAACAATAATGAAAGGGAATGAGCACACAGATCGCTTCATGTCAAGGCCTCAGTGGCTAGGCACTGCTTCCATTGATTTTATTATTATTTTGGTGATCATTTAGGGTGTAGCTTGAACACTCTGGAGAAAATCATCTGTAACAGATCTGAACCCAGTGTTCCCATACCAGGAGCGCCTTGAAGACAGGAGAGAGCACTTCAACCACAACTCTTAGAACCAACCTTCTCGCGGAAGGATGGGGTGGGGCTGGCAACATCAAGACAATGAAAAGGAAGGGAGAAGTTGAAGCAGAGCCTGAAACTACAGGACTGGAAACGCAGAAGGCAAAAAATCAAATCTACATCAAAGATTGAATGGGGTCAAGCACTGGGCAACTGAGAAAGACATTAGGAAGAATATTTGCTTTAGTAGACTCAGAAGCTAGGGAATATAGAAAAAAAAACTGGAAGTCAGCAGTAAGACTAACCTCTTACATAAGAACTTTACAGGTTACAAAGCACACTAGCACTCATGAGTTCATGGGGAGGTAAACCCATTACCAAGCCTGTGTAACAGTCTTTAGTCACGCTGTTTTAGAAACTTGAAAATCCTGACCTCTCCACCAATATATAAATGTATAACCTTCATATTTTAGAAATTGTCTCACTGTAGTCCTGTGTATTAGGAAGCAGAAATAATTGCTTAGATCTTTTTGCTGCAATAAACAACTCTTGTGGGTTCTTCTAGAGGACTGGGAAGTCATAGGCCCTTCCCCCAAGCCCGCCTGCACAATCAGCAAGCCACTCATCAGACCTGACACCCATAATGCCTAATGCTGGCTGGACAGCTGCTGGCCCAAGGCCACCAGACAGTGCCAGGAAGTTTAATATAGTGTGCCGAGACACAGTCCCCCATGGTCTCAAATGCTGACTCTTCAATGGTTGCTAAAGAGGAGAAATAGCCTCTCCCCTGCCAAGCAGGCTTAGTCTTGGGAAATTGAGCTTTTGGTCATCCAGGCATTTTAATGGACTCCATGAATCACTGATCAGCCATGGAAGAATGTGAAAGAGCCCAAGGTCTTAAGTCTACTGATTGGCTCTTTCAACAAAGAAAAATGGAGTGCCGACCATTGTCAATGAAGTAACCACTCTGGCTTCTCCCGTCTCAGGCCCTAGAAAGCATGGAGATAAAAGCTGCCATAAACTACATTTCCTTTGAGATAGCAGAACAGAGTAGAAGAAGCAGATGGATTAAACTACCCTATGACCTTCCAAAAGTCTCAGCCTTGGCTCATGGAGGAAAAGAAAACAGAGATGGCTGAAGCCCTCACTTTTTATATGCTATAGGAAGGGACTGAAACAGAGCATAAATCAGAAGCAAAGTCTCTTGGAAGGGAAAACACAGCTCCTTTACTTTACCTATCCCAACCCATTTTTGTAAGTGGAAAATTGGAGGCTAAGTGGAACAAAGACATGAGTGTGAGGTCAAACCGTCTCTCAAAGTCAGATGTCAAGCTAGGCCATGTGACTATATTGATCTAGACCCAGTCCAAGGTTGTTTGAGTGTATTTAGGGGAGGAATGCTGTAAACAAATAAATAAATAATTTTTTAAAACATACTGAAATCTGTACACCTGAAGAAGCTAAGCAAGAAGAAGGACCCTGGGTAAGATAATCAATCCTTACTCAGAAAGGCAAATGGGATGGACATCAGAAGAGGGAGAAAACAGGGAAAAGGACAAGAGCCTACCACAGAGGGCCTCTGACAGACTCTACCCAGCAGGGTATCAAAGCAGATGCTAAGACCCATAGCCAAACTTTGGGCAGAGTGTAGGGAATCTTATGAAAGAAAGGGAAGATAGAAAGACCTGGAGGGGACAGGAGCTCCACAAGGAGAACAACAGAACCAAATAATCTGGGCCCAGAGATCTTTTCTGAGAGTGATACTCCAACCAAGAACCATGCATGGAGATGACCTAGAACCCCTGTACAGATGTAGCCCTGGCAGCTCAGTGTCTGGGTGAGTTCTCAAGTAAGGGGAACAGGGCCTGTCTCTGACATAAACTCAGTGGCTGGCTCTTTGATCACCTTCCCCTGATGAAGGAGCAGCCTTACCAGCCACAGAGGAAGACAATACAGCTTCTCCTGATGAGACCTGAGAGACTAGGATCAGAAGGAAGGAAAGGAAGAGCTCCCCTATCAGTTTGCCTTGGAGAGGAGCATAGGAGGAGATGAGGGAGGGTATGATTGGGAGGGAATGAAGGAGGAGGCTACAAGTGTGATACAAAGTGAATAAACTGCAATTAACATAGAAAATTTTAATTTAAATTAAAAAAATAAAAACAAGTGTTTTCCAAGGACTTCTGGACTAGGTGTTGACCCTAGATGTAGTATGACTTGAATGGTGACTCTATTGATTTTATCACCTTCAGCCATGGCTTGCAACTTGTGAAATGATAACTACAAATTTTCAGAGTTTCTAGTTGAGAACCATCACACTAGTCGGAGAACAAAATTATGAGAGTACATTTTCTCTAATCCTGACATAGTAGTGTAATTGGAGGGCTGTGCACCATGTGTTAAGGCGGGCTTATCCCAGCTCATAAAAGCTGATTGTTAAAATTTCAAAAAATCATATTAACCCATTGGTACGAACCTATGGGTGAAAGGCCAGTCTGTGGAGGACTCCATGGCCTCAGCGATCCTTCTAGCCCTACCACATACAGTTCTTGCTATCCATACATTTTACTAAAAATAGTAAGAGAAAGTCAAACTCATCCAGTCAGACATCACAGCATAGAATATTAGAGAAGGAAAAGCCTTCTAAAGCATCTGTTCAGGCTGCTCCTGTGGGCCTCGAGAGATTAGGTGCATTCTTTGTGGTATTATTTCCAGCTATTGGCAGGCTCAGGGCTGCATGTGTATAAGGCTCAGTTATCTTTGCTTTTCTTCTTTTGTTTCTTTTCCATTACTGGGGCTTGAACTTGGACCTCATACATGGCAGTTGAGTGCTCCACCACTGAGCTATATCCCCCAGCTGGTATCTTACTTCTGTTGTGTCCTTTTATTTCAAACTGTAGTCTTCTCACCAATGGCATTGACATCATTTAGGAACTCCTCAGAAATGAAGAATTTCAGAACATGCAGGCCGGAAATCACTGAAGAAGGAGAGGCTGGCTGAGCTGCAGGCATTGCAGAACAGGACACAAAAGAGATTGCCTTATGACATCACAGATCAAGGAGTCATGCAATCCTACGTTATCAGCTCTGAGGAAGCATGGCCACTGCTCTTGTAGTTTTGTTTTTCATTATGCCTACTAGTGTCTACTAGTGTTAGGGTTACGATTGCTATGATTTAATACCATGACCAAAAGCAAGTTGGAGAGGAAAAGTTTCATTTGGTTTATACTTCCACATTTGTAGTCCATCACTGAAGGAAGACGGGACTGGAATTCAAACAAGGGCAGAACCTGGAGGCAGGAACTGATGCAGAGGCTATGGAGGGGTGCTGCTTACTGGCTTGCTCCCCACAGCTTGCTCAGCCTGCTTTCTTATAAAACCAGTACTACCAGTGCCTGGGGATGGCACTCCCCACAGTGGGCTGGGCCCTTCCCCATCAATAACTAATTAATAAAGGGCCTTGCAGCTGTGCTTTCTCAGTTGAGGTTCCCTCCATTGAGATGCCTCTAGCTTGTGTAAAGTTAACATAAAACTAGCTAGCATAAATAGTGGAGCTACTAGTAATAAAAACCTTAAGTAAAGATAGAGGGAGAAAAACTAGTAAGACCATGGTCTGTTCTGCTATTGCCCAGGTAGTATCTGCAAACTGAGTAGAATGTGTCTTAGCACATGAAAAAATATGGAAACTTAGCTCTCAAGCTGGCTTCGAATGGAACAGATAAGCAGCCCAGGACATCCTCCTGCAGGCCACCGAGACATTATGAAGTTGGCCACCTTTGTTACTAAATTACACAGGACCACTCTAAACACCTTCTTTCTACTTGGCAAGTGATATCCTGGTAAACTCCCGTGACTTTCCCCATTGCCTGTTTGATTTTTTGGACATGTTTTTGTGTTTGTGTGACTTTCCCACTGCCTATTTCATATCTGGAAATGCATTCCCCTTTACCCTTGCAAACACATATGAGTCCAGATAATTCTTGTGTGGATAAAGCATATGACAGCAAAAACAACTTAGCCATAATTTTTCACTTTACTTATCAAGACTGACCTACCCACAAACTGACTTACACATACTTATTTATAACAACATCATTCTCAGTGTCCAAAAGGTAAAATGTCCCAAATGTACATCAGCTAATAGAATGATCAACAGAATGTGCCACATCCATGGATATTACCCAGCAACTAAAAGACAGAATATGACAAGGAGGTTATATTAAGTAAGAGAAGCCAGGCACAGTTACATATATAATGTGACTTCATTTTTATGAACTGTCAAGAAAAAAACAAATAGAATGAGAAAGTAAAATAGTGATTTCCTGGGGCCAAGGGTGGGAATAGAGGGTAAAAAAAAACTCTAAGTGGTCATAAGGTTTCTTTTGGGGTGGGGGAGATATTAATAGTGGCTTAATATTAGATTTGAAAGATGGTCTTACAACTCTAAAAATATTATAATTCATTTGACAGTAGACTTTTAAATGTGTGAATTTATGGTATGTTAACAATTATACTCCAATATGATATTTTATTGAAAATATTTATTTACCAAAACAGCTCATGACATTATTCAAAACTGACAGAAAGTAGCCTTGCATGGCCTCACCCTAAGCTCTTCCTCCAAAGCTGTGCTCAGATACCTCCCAGTACTCAGTTCACAATTTCAGAAATCTCCTTTAATGACAGATGGCAGTGTCATTCTCTGTGGCACATGATGACATCTTTTAAAATGTAATCCACTCCATCGGCTTTGCAGGATTGCTAGAGTCAGCCATCTATCCCCGTGGCAGAGAAGAAGGAAGGTTTATACAGCTTTGTGTCAGGGAAAAAAAAAACTAAAGAAACAATGTGCAAATGTATTGTCATCACTCTCC
>CM053753.1:49938646-49967463 GCA_028658305.1 Pachyuromys duprasi | reverse complement strand
TGTTTCCTGTGTTTTCCTGAATGTAGTTAGTTTTCCTGGGTTCTATTTTTCCTTCTAGTGTCTTCTGTAATGCTGGATTTGTGCGTAGGTATTTTTGAATTTGTTTTTGTCATTGAATATCTTGTTTTCTCCATCTATGGTGGCTGAGAGTTTTTACTGGATATATTAGCCTGTGCTGATATCTGTGTTCTTTTTAGGTCTGCATTATATCTGTCCAGGCCCTTCTTACTTTCATAGTCTCTGTTGAGAAGTCAGGTGTGATTCTGATGGGTTTGCCATTATATGTTACTTGGCCTTTTTTCCCTCGCAGCTTTTAGTATTTTTTCTTTTTTCTGTATACTTACTGTTTTGATTATTATGTGGTGGGAGGATTTTCTTTTGTGGTGTAATTTATTAGGTGTTCTGTAGGCCTCTTACATTCTTATAGGCCTCTCCTTTAAGTTAGGGAAATTTTCTTCAATGATTTTGTTGAAGATATTTTCTGGGCCTTGGAGGAGGGACTCTTCTTTTTCCTCTATTCCTATTATTCTTAGGTTTTGTCTTTTCATATTGTCTTGGATTTCTTGGATGGTCTATATCAGGAATTTTCTGGATTTAACATTTTCTTTGACAGATACATCGATTTCTTCCATTGTATCTTCTACGCCTGAGCTTCTTTCTTCCATCTCTTGTAGTCTGTTGGATTTCCTCTGCTTGTGTTTTTCTTAAATTTTTTCAATTCTGTCTTCAGATCTTGAATCGTTTTATTTCTTTCACCTGCCTGATTGTATTTTCCTGTTTTTCTTTTAGTTCCTTCAACTGTTTGTTTGAACATTCCTCTGTTTCTTTTATTTCTTTCAGTGATTTAATTATTTCTTCTCTGAAGGCCACAAACTATTTGGCTGCATCTTCCTGTATTTCTTCACAGATAGCCATAATCTGTTTGATTTTATCTTCCTCTAATTCTTTATGTGTTTCATTTGTTTCCTTTATTATCCTCTTCATCAGCATAGATGTAAGGTCATCTTCTTGAATTTCAATTATGCTGGGGTGTCCAGAGCTGCTCACCCCTGGATGGCTGGTTTCTGGAGATGTCATATTGCTCTGTCTTTTTTGGTTGAGCTTTCATGCTGACCACTACCAACTGGGCTATTTTAGGTGTTGGCTATTAGTTTCTGGTGCTTCCTGGAATCCTGGGGTAGGGAGAATCCCCTTGGCAGGAAGATGTTTTTTCCTGAAGGAGGCCTCCTCCACTTTTTGGGTATGGTCACTGTATGGCCAGTGTTTCTCAAGAAAGGCCACAGCTCACCTCAGGCGTGTAGACCTGAGTGGTAGCTGTGGTGGTTGCTAGTCAGGGAGGCTCTCCTCTCACCAGTAGACGTCCTGGAGACAGCTGCCCTGCTGCTGGGTTTCTTGTTCTGAATTTAGTGAGCTGCTGCTGTTGTTACACTCATTTCCAGGTACAGCCCTCTTGAAGAACCTGCTGATTCCTTAGCTGCGGGGTTTTCTCCCAACAGTGAAACTCAGTCTGGTACCCTGGGGCACACAGTTCTGTCAGGGAAGGTGAGTCTCTGGGCCAGAGACTGAGTGCTCTGCTCTGGGCTGAAGACTGTGTGCCCAGGTCTGGGATGGCGCCTGGGGGCATTGCTCTAGTCCGGAGGCTGTGCGCCCGGATCTGGGCTGGCAGCTGTGTGTCCCCTTTTGGGCTGGAGGCTGTGCACTCCTCTCTGGGCCGGCAACTGAGGTCTTTGCTCTGGTCCGGAGGATGGGCGCCTCACTCTGGGCCAGAGGCTGTGTGTGCCGGTCGGTCCGGGATGGCAGCTGGGGGATCCGCGAGAGGCTCTGTGTTCTGATCTGGGTGGCGGCTGTGCAACCTCCGGTCCCCAGGACCTTTTCCAGGGATTGACTGGGTGACCTGAGGTCGGTCCCAATTGATATCCACACTGTAGGATTTCCTCTCACCTGGCAATCACAAAGGCTGATGTTTTAGGTCCCAGAGTTCAGTCTCCTGATCGCTGTGCCTACACTGCTGTCCTGCTCCTCAGACAGTTTCCTCCTGCCGCCGCCATCTTGTTTCTCCCTCGTAATCCTGTTATTAATGTAAAGTTTTCCTTTACATATTTTAATGTTATATTCTCAAGTGTTTGCAAATTTTTACTGGCTTCTTGCCTTTTCGTGGTGGGCATTCAGGTGCCAAGTTACATAAAAGTAGATGGCATCAGTCATGTTCTCCTATTTCTCAGAGCAGTGAAGGGAGGGGAGATTAAATTTTAAATCTGGTATTTGCTGGAGGCATTTTATAAAATATTATTTGCCTAACTAGTAAGTTTCTCTTTTTCATAGTTTACTGAGACTTTTCAAAATTATTATTTAATTATCAATTTTATTAAACTACTTTCTGGATCTACCAAGGTCATATTTTTGTTTTTATATTGGTATAATGAACATACTATTGGTTGATTAATGTGACATTATCCTCGATAACTAGAATAGTAGATTGCTACTTCATTATGTTATTTGCTTCTTTACAGATAGCTTGATTTCACTTATAATTCTTTAGGTATTTTGTCTACCGTTGAGGAGCAAAAAGGAGGGAAGGAGGAGAAACTAGGTCTCCTATCTTGTAGATTTTTGCTGTTTTGTTCTATGTAACAATGAGCTCTCCAGGCCTTTTCAGCTAGATTATCTGTAGGCTTGATATTCCAGTTGCTTTGAGTTTTGAGTTTCATGACTTTGTATCTCAGCACAAGATTTTACTTGCACGATTTTATTTCATGCAAATACTGAGTACGATTTATGGAGATGTAGAATCTGTGTCTCAAGTGGTGCTACTTTTCCTCAGGTACTCTTCCGTTTTCCTCTGACCGCAGATATGCACATACAGAGGGCTATCCGTTCTTCTTCCATAGCTACAACAGGCTGAGAGATGTCTTGTGGAAAGAAACGTTCATGGGTCACGATTCTGAAGGCTAAGTGGTTCAAGGGCAGACTGTCAGCATCTGGCAAGAGTCCTTTGACTGCATTCATGCAGGCAGGCAAGAAAATTAAAAGCAGAAGAACAAGAGAGATTCAGTGCTGACCCCAGTCCGTTGATGCCAGCAGAGCGCCACTGGCTTGCTCCTCAGGCTCCAGCCCTCATCACCATTGCCTCAGGGATAAAGTTTCCAACATAGGACGTTTACAGAATCCACAGAAATCACAGCAGCTATGACCAGTGCAATCTGAAGATCTCTCTCATGCTGTTTTAACAGCTCATCCATCCTTAGCTTGTCTTTGTATTGAGGACATAATCTTTCATTCAACCTAGCTTGATGCACTGGACATATTTTAACTGATCTCTTCCATGATAGCCTTTTAACACCCATTTTTCTCTTATATCCTACCCACTCTTGGCTTTGAAAACGAAGTCTCAGAAACAGGGTAGGTTAAACAACAAAATCTTACGTTCTCATTCTGAAGTTTGGAGTTCTGCTACCATAGTGCCAGTATGATCAGGGTCTGGAAAGGGTTCTTTTCTTGGCTTTCAGGGGGTTCCCTTCTTGTTATGTCTTCATGAGGCATCTTCTGAAGCATTCATGTGGGTAAACACATTAGCCTCCTTTCCTTTCCTCACAAGGCTCTCAATCCCTTATGACCACTCTTCCCCCCCCCCCCAATAAATGAATCTAACACTAATTACTTTTCAAAGGCATCATCTCTAAGTACATCATACTGAGAGGTCAGCACTTCAGTGTATGAATGAGGAAGAAGAACATGAACATCTAAACCATAATATTCCCAACCCAGTGGGACAACTGTAACCTCTGGCCTTTGTTGGCCATGCAATTTAGGAATACTAAATGTGTTGTAGAATGGTGGGCTCTCCTACCGTAGCTTCCTTACCTGTCCCTAGTGCCTCTCAATCTGTGTTAAGCATATTACTTGGCTCTCAGAGCAGTTTTCAGAAAGAATGTAGCCTGGGACAAACCTTACTTACTTACAGTAAAGTAGTAGTAAGCTCCTTTGTCTAAGTTACATGGGTGAAAAAGAAGACACAAATACAAGACAGACATGGCTAGTAATAAGGTTACATAATTAGAACCTCTTTTGTGTTTTCTAGGGATTCCTAATACAGATAGCATTGGTTTCCCTCTCATTATCATCTTTATTTACTTCCAATGTTGAAATTAATTTCATTTAGGATCTACTTGACCAGCAAAATTCCACTAGTCTAAAGTATACGGTTGAATCTATTTTATTGAATGTGATATAAATTGGAAATGGGTTGAAAAAGAAGATTAAACCAACAAGATAAAGAATGTCCTTAAAGACAATGCAGCCAGTCCTGATGAGACCTGATAGAATAGGGTCAGATGAAAGGGGAGGAGGACCTCCCATATCAGTGAACTGGGGGAGGGGCATAGGAAGAGAAAGGTGGGATTAGGAGGGGCTGAGAGAGGGGGCTACAGCTGGGATACAAAGTGAATAAACTGTAATTAATAAAAAATAAATAAATTTTAAAAATAATAAAAAGGATGTCCTTTAATATAAACATTTCATGTAGATTTTGAAGCAAGAAAAACTTTGAAACTACATTATCTGTGATCAGACCACAACTCTGAGAAGCAAAAGTGTTGTTGAGGTTCAGTTATCTAAAAATTTCAGGATTTCATACTAAAAAGGCCAGTAAATAAGTGAAAGATATGCAGACAGACAGATTATAGGCAGATAGATAGATAGATAGATAGATAGATAGATAGATAGATAGATAGATAGATAGATAGATGATATATTGTAGATAAGTAGATAGATGATAGATTGATAAACAGACAGACGGATATGAACTGAAGCATTACAAAAAGCATACTTCAAATTTCTATCCATTATCCTGGGAACAAAAATTTATAAAATTAGTGAATTAATAATCCCATTATTATATGCCAAACCATTTCAATGTATAATCAGAGTTTCAACTTATACATCCAGGTGTAATATGGAGTCTATGAACAATGGGCTATGATACTTCATTAGTGTTACATGTCACTTGCATGTGTTTTATGCTATTTTGTTAGGCTCCATCAAATGACTGTCACCTTCACAGGGTTAAGATAATTTCTATTGAAGATAAGTAGAACAAAACTGCCTAGCAACTGACAAGTGCTTTGCAAAGATCAATCCACAGTCAGCAAGTATTATCTTGTTCTCATTTCATAACTGGGAAAATTTAGACAAAGATTGACTCTACAAAGTGAATATATGACAGTAGCTTTAGGAGGAAATGTATCTGCAAAACCACGACTGGACTGTATTTTCTAATCTCAATCTTAATGAAATCATCAAACTAAAGCAACTAACCAAGTAAATAAACAACATGGTTTATCTTCACAGGGAAAGCCAAGGGGAAAAAATGTTATTTGCATGATGCAACCTATTTCTGTCTTCTACCAGATAAAGGCTTGAACTTACTTTGATCCCTGCGATTGGGGTGGGTACGTGAGGAATTTATTACAAGATAGGTCAGAATCCATTGTGACTGGGGAAACAAGTTGTGCTTCAGACTGGAAAATTAAAGCCTAGCTTGGTCCTGTAAATATTACTAATTCACTAAGTAACTGATCTGTGCTCGTTCATTTGCCATTGCTCGACTTGGTTCGATGTACAGGCTGTTTCTCTAACTGCTCCATATCAGTGCCGTCCAGATAAGATGCCAAGAACACACACTGCTGTTTAATCTGACTTTTAAAATCCCTCTTACAAACAGAATGTTTTAAGAGCCAGTAAGGTTGTAAGTTGGCAAAATGGCTCGGTGAGTAGAGACGCTGCCGAGCCTCTCGGCCTGAGTTCAGTCCCTAAGACCCACATGGAGAAAAGAGGAAGAGGAAGCCCTCCAGTTCCACTTAATGACCAACTTGTATTTTAAACTGAGTGATTTTTTTTCAGATTCACACTCATCTGATTCCACTAATATTTCAAACCAAATGGCTATTTTTCAATGTGAGAAGATAAAGATAATTCTTTTTCTTTGAAATGAGGGGAAATTTGCTTGCTTGACTATTTAGTGTTCACTTTACTATTCATCGTATGATGAATGATTATGGCACATGGTAAAAGCAGTTGGGCCTTGCACATACTTGCCTTTGATAAACACAAGCCTCCTACGCTTTTTTCTATGGGGATGGAGCTCTGACCCAGCGCCTTACCCAGGGCAGACGAGTGTTCTAGCCCTCAGATTTATAGCTTTGACTAAAATTTTTTTCCTGTTTATTTAAACAATGTTTTAATTCAGAGAATTTAGGATTACGTCATTATCGCCTACAGTACATACGGAAAAGAGATTCTGGAGTCACAGGATGGAAGGACTAGCCTAAGGCTCACAAAGCCATGTTTTGATATGCTCCTGTGTTTACCATGTCAATGTCTGACAATAACTGCAAAAGCTTCTCCATATGTTAGCTGTTTGAAACTTCAAATGTTCACAGCTTTCCCCCTCACTGTCAATACTCAGAGTGAAAACACTGGAGCCTTTTTTTTAAAAAACATGAATATAAAATAAAAATTTGAGAAAATTCCAAAAGAAATGGAGTCTTTACAAGTCAATAAAGGCATTTATTATTTGCCTTGTCTGTATGCAAAGTAATTTTAACACAAAAACATTAAAAATATGCAATATGAATGAGTCCTATATGGTGTGTCAGCACATGGATACACCATGTAACATTTAAGATAAACATTCAAGATAAAGCATATCTACCTCCCTACGCTTAGCATCTGTCCAAGATTTATTTTTATTATTTTAGATTATGTATACGTGTGTGTGCATCTGCTTTTGGGTATGTGCTGTGCGTGCAGTGCCTGTGGTGGCCAGAAGGTGGCATCAGATCCTCTTGGGGTAGAGTTACAGACTCTACAGACTCCTCTGGTACCAGCTGAACCATCTCTCCAACCATACCCCTAGCCCTTCTTTATTGTGAAAGCTTTAACCTCTCTAAGCCCGTGGAGTCGTTACTACCCACAGAACCCTGTCGTATGCTAGCACACTGGGCCTCCTTGTTCTGTTCTCCATCACCTATAGAGCGCATAGCCAGCCTTTCTTCCCCCTCATGCTCCTTGAGGTCTCCTGTTAACATCTGAACTAATACGGAACTACTGGTCACTGTGAAGTGGCAGCCCTGCTTCTTAGCACTACTTTGTCACTGCAGGGTCCGAAGGAACCTCTACCAGTCCCCATGACTTCATCCTGGCCTCTGCCACTGCCACTGCGCCATCTTTGCAGCAGCTCCTGAAAAAGTGGGTCTGGGACTCCTCCAACTCATGAAAATCCCCGAAGCAGATGCTTTCTTTTCCCTTCCTGTTTGCGGACCTTGGACCCCAGTGGGTGTACTCACATCTCAGGATGACTGATAGCTTTGTCATGCCAAGAATTTCCAGCCAGTCAATAGCACCTCCAGCTGTCACTCGTTTTACCGTGAGGTCCGATTCACGTCTTTTATCTCAGTGGATTCAGATTATCACTCTAAACTGTCCCCAAATATGCAGGACACTCTGCAATTCTTCTGAAAATGGCTGTTACATCTGTGCCTCATTACGTGTAAATATGTATAGACTCAAATACATGCACACATATATACACACATGGGAGCCAAAGGGAAACTTTGAGTGTCGATCCTCAGGTACATTTCATGTAGTTTTTTGAGACATGGTGTCTCATCAGCCTTGAATTAAGAAAATAGACTAGGTGGCTGGCCACTGAATCCTAGGGATCAGCTTATCTTTACCTCCTCTTTTCTGGAGTCAGAAGCATACTATCACGTGCCTTTTCTTCTTTTAACATAGGTCCTACAGCTCAAAATTGGTTGTCCCCATCCCCTCTTGACCACAATTATTTATGCATACATCCCTTTTGTTCTCTTTCTCCTTCCACTCATCCTTCCTAACTCTTCTTATATTTTTGGTTGTAAGCCTAGCCTTTAATGGCGGAGGCATCTCTCCAGCCCCTAACTCTTCCTTTCTGCCTTCGTTTCCTTTCATTTTGCCTGGGAATATGCATTCAGGACCTATACAAACCTCCTAAAGACAAGCTGAGAATTGCTTTTGCACTTCAGAGCATGAATTCCTGCCACTTGTACATTGTGCTTATACAGGCATGGAAAGTGAGAGGCGCTGCTGGGATGTGCCTGTGTCTAGCTAGTCAGAGTCTGCCCAGGGTGCCTGTCATAATTATAATGGGATACAGGGAGGATGAGCGACTTTGATTGGTAAACTAGGGATGCTTGATGAAGGTAACTTTGAAAAGATGAATAGGAGTTTCCAAACAGACAAACTGGGACAAGCCAGGGGCCCCCAAGGACACTGACATGTGGAAAGATACAAAACCAGGAGACACCAGATTGCATTCAGAGACCCACAAACATGATATATTTTGCAGAATATATCACGTAAGGAGGTAAAGGCTGGAGACAGGACTGAAGAGTTGACAATCAAGCCCCTATAAACTTGTAACTTTCTTTCTGGCTCTCTAGAGAACCGGTAACTGCTGTGCCATTTACTTAACTTTATGTGTGCTACAGAGTATCTTATTATTTGTCCAAGTTTATGAGACATTTTATGTCCTATAAAGGCAAGGGTATGATGTCTTCTTCTCCTTTGTATTCAAACACAACATGGGCGTTTTTGAGCAAAGAAGGAAGGAGATTACAAAGGATCGTCAAGGGTTCTACATTTCATCCAACATCCAAGTCTCACATTTAACCTATTCTTCTTACCGCCCAACATGGAACTGCCCATAGAGGAGAAGCCCAAACATACTTTACTGGGAAAAAAAATGATAACAAGTTTATGACTGAGTTCTGTAGGTTTAATAAGGACTGATGACTGAGTTCTGTAGGTTTAATAGGGAGCTCTACAAAGCATGGGTACTCTATGAGAGGCTGCTGCATTGTGGAAGTGCTATGAAGGAAGTCTGATTTGAATAACTTGAAGGAAAAGCGATGATGTTTTTGACATTTATCTACTTTCAACATTACTAGCTAAATCCTCTATAACAATCTAACTAACTAATCCATACCATTAAGCCTGGCCTCCTGGTTCCTTTTGTAGACGCTGACACCTGAACTTCCCTAGACATCTTAGAAAGAGTTTGCTGATATAACATTTCAAATTCATTAAGATAGTAAGCTGCTGGTGTGACTCTAGAAATGATCTGCTCTTAGGAGCAGGAACTGGGTGTTGGCATCTGCTCTTAGATACAACATTCTCAACATACACATGGGGAAGTGTGCCACTGATGCAGCACATGAGTGATTCACAGGCTGCAGCCAACAGGCATTGCCAGCTTTGCACCTGTGGTTTGTCTCTGCCAAAAATCCCAAAGAAATGCGAGACCTAAATAATATTAGGGACTCCAATTCTGCTCTTATTCTTTTAAAAAAATATCATTTAACATTCCGAACAAATCAAGCTTGGGCGTAAGAGACTAGCACTAACATCCCTGATTTACTTTTGCTTCACAGATGTGCTATAAGATTGACAGTTTTACATGGTCAAGTCTACCACTCATCCTCTATGGAAATCTTGTTTTCCACATACAGAATCTTACAATGTATTGTTTGCCTAATGACTTGATAATTTTAATAAGAGTGAAATAGAAAACATCTGGCAGAAAATATGGAAGAATTTCTACTAACTAAATTAAATAATTAAATTATAGACTTAGGGAACAACGTCAAGATCTCAGGGTCTAAAGGTCAGACAAGGCAAGGCTTCTGTAGTTCATTTGAGAGCTGATGGCCTGGAGAAATAAATCTGAGGTACAAGCAGATTTTGAGGGAAGCTTTATGAATGTCATCAACATGGTTCTTATGAAAAGGTAAAACTATAAGACATTTATACGTCAGCATATTTCCTACAAATGTCTATATTTGCAACCCCTTTCCTTCTGTGGCAACATAAGAGCCTTGTATTCCGCTGCCTGCTCAGCCTGGAGTTGTCAACAGCTGTTGCCTTCAGAGCAGATGAAGCCTTACCTCCTTGTGCTGGGTTTCGGCCACCCTCTAAGCACAAGGTTTCTGCAGGAATTTGATCTTCTGACACCTGAATTTGCAGAGTGCTAAGAGTATCTCAACCTCCATATAATGGATCTGTGAAATTAAGTATATATGCTGTACTTTTTTTATCAGATGAATGTGGCTAAAACCTCTATAATATGTAGTATCTGACAATGCAATTAGAATTTGTTTCACATGTTACCATGTAAAACTAATGAGGAATTCACTTCTCCTTAATGAATTATGGTTATAACAATTCATTGTTATCTAGTTAACACAGATTGCAAATACCTAATTTCTTTTAAAAGCTTCCCTTTTAAAGTCAACTAGAACACACGGCCCTACTCAACAGTGTAGGGTCTAATGCTATGAAGTGTGTGTGTGTGTGTGTGTGTGTGTGTGTGTGTAGTCTGCTCTTTGGGTTTTTTTGTTGTTTGTTTGTTTGTTTACTTGTTTAGTTGATTGGTTGGGATTTTGAGACAGGGTTTTTCTGTGTAGTCCTGGCTGTCCTAGAATTACTCTGTATAGCAGGCTGGCCTTGACCTCACACACATATACCTTCCTCTGCCTCCCAAGTCCTGGGATTAAAGGCATGAGTCACCACTGCCCAGCTTGTGATCTGTTCTAAATGGTTTTCAAACTTTAACAGACAACTTGAATGAAATTTGACTTATAGAATGGCAAAATAGTTTACAACAATTGTTTCTCTATATACCTGGGAACCTGATGCCTACCACAAACTTGGCCTACTTTGTCTAACATTTGGTAAACAAATGTTTATCCTGTCCCAAACTATCTTTCTGAAGGGTAGGTGTGGAATACAAAGAGAATATTTGATATTCACATCCTTTCCACCCATGTCCCTTCTACTCCCTCTCTAATTCATACCTCTCCTTTAGTAATTATTATGGTCTGTGTATGTGTTTGTGTATGTGTGTCTGCATGTGTTTGTGTTATACCAATTAGTGTTGTTTGTATGTATGTATATGTGTTTAGAACTGACAACTTGAGATTTGATAACCTATCAGGAGGCTTGTCCCTGGAGAATGATTTTCCATTAATTAATTGATCATACTTCTTCATCTATGTATAGGGCCTTGTGAGACTTCCCCCTATTTCCCTCAGCACAAGTCAAATGACGTCTTTACACAGGTCTCTAGGTGACCTTACCAAGGTGGAGCTTCCCTGACATACCCAGAAGACATTATCTTGCAGCAGACATCTGATCCTCTGCCTCTTACTATACTTCTGCTTCTCTTCTACCATTTTCCCTGAGGCTTAGGAAGCTACACTGTAGGTTTATCACTTGGTTGTTCTCTGTATTTTGACCAGTTGTAAATTTCTGTAACAATATCCATCTGCAACAGAAAGAACCTTCCACAATGAGGGGGTTAAAGCTGCCCTTATATGTGGGCATAAAGACACGATTTTAGATGGAGTTAGAAATTATACTGGCTTAAGAAGGTAGCAATAGTAGGTTCTCCTTCAGTGTCCATGACCTCACCAGGAAAAGATCGTTCCTTTGCTAAGCTTACAGTACTAGGCATAATTTCGCTTCTAATGAGTGGACCTTAAGTCCAACTAAACAGCACTTGGCTACTCTCAGGATGTAAGTACTACTCCTACACCATTGGAGACTCGTGGTTATTTCTCCAGAAGCATGTATCCCTGCATAATACCATGTTCCCTGAAATGACGACAGTGGATTAAATCTCTGAAACTATGAGCAAGTCCCAATTAAATGCGTCCTTGTATAAGAGTTGCTGTGGTCATGGTGTCTCTTCACAGCAATTGGACACTGACTAAAATAGAAGTTGGTACCCGAGAGCAAGGTATTTTTATGACAGGCCTGAGCATGCTACTTTTGGCAGAATGTGGACTTTGGTACTTTGGAAAGCAGTTGAACATATTAAGCGGAGCTTAATGAGACATTCTAGTAGGAATATGGAAGACAGTGCTGAGAGAAATTTAAACTATGGGCTTCATCTCAAGAGTTTCAGAGGGGAAGAATATTACTAACTAGTCTAGAGACCTTTCTTACAATACTTTGGCAATGAATATGACTACTTTTTGCCCTTGTCCTAAAAATCTTCCTGGGGTTAAGTTGAAGAGTTTTGGATTAATGGTATTGAAAAAGGAGATTTCAAGACAGACTATGTTGTGTGGTTATTAGTGTTTACTCTTAAGAAAATCTATACTGAAAAGGAGCAAGCTGAGAAAGGAAAAATACAAAAATTTACAGTTTGAGGAGAAGTGTAATGGATATACATCTTGAGCTCAAGGAGGTTAAAAAGTTTAAAGAAGACCTTGGTGCTAAATAGAATACAGGGAATGGTGACCTCAGGGCAAGAGCCCACCCAGCTAAGTTTCCAACGTGTCAAAAGGAATTAAGAAAAGTGAAAAGGAATTAAAGAAAAGCTTAAACAGCAAAGGAAACCATGAGAAGCAGAAAGCTGAAGCAGATGAAGTTGAACAAGGTGGCCATGTTCCAGCCCTAGCAAGCAGCCAAACCTAGAAGCTTCAGCTATGTGGTTCGGTCTTTAGAGTCAAGGATACAAGACGGGGGTTGTGGACTTGCCCTATGTGACTAAGGAAAGCTGCTGAGGCCAGGTGTTTGTCCCTGCATGGAGGCATGGAGGCATAGAGGCAGGAGACCACTGTGCGAGGTTGTGAAGGTGAAGCCTAGATGGTGCTAGAGATTCCAAGATATTGGAGATGCCACAGGTATCAGATATCTGCCAAAGAAAGCTGAAGACTGACTGAAGACTGGGTGTAGAACCAGCCCAAGAGAGAGAACTCTGTTTCAGTCAACAAAAGTGAAAGGAGTTGGAGATCTGAAGAGAGCATTGACATGAGATCCAGTGTTTAGAGTTTTTCAGGCTGGTTTTTGGTCTTGCTTCAGGCCAGATTTTCCTCACTATACTCTCTTTTCTCCCTCTTGGAATGATAATGTATATTCCATGCCATTTTATACAGGAAGTATGTGATCTGCTTTTTTTTTCTTTAATGTTTATTTTACATGGTTAAAGTTGAGAGATTGTCTTTAGTCTCAGAAGACACTTTAAACTTTGACCTTTTAAACAGTGTTGGAACTGTGAAAGGCTATGGGGACTTTTGAAGTTTAATTAAATGCATTATGCATTATGATATGGCTACAAGCCTATGGAGGCCCCAATAGGCTTATAGATTTGAATATTTGGTCACCAGAAAGTAGCATTATTTGAAAGGATTGGGGGGTGTGGCTTTATTGGAGGAGGTGTGTCATTAAAAGTGGCCTCTGAAGTTTCAGAAAGCTCAAGCCAGGTCCGATGGCTCTTTCTTCCTGATGCTTGTGGATCCTGATCCTGGTTATTTCTCCAGGACCATGCTTACATGCTCCCTGACATGATGACAATGAATTAAATCTCTGGACTGTAAGCCAGCCCCAATTAAATTCTTCCTTTTATAAAAGTTGTCTTGGTCATGGTGTCTCTTCAAAGCAATAGAACACTGACCAAGACAGATATTTTGCCTTGCTGGCCATTGTTATGGTTAGAGTTTATTGGGGGTAGGAATGTTAGTTGCTTTCCCCACTCGGCAGCTTGCTTAGCAAGTTCAGATGCTTAGAGAGCTAGTACTGGGTGAGTCCCAACCCAACTTCCCTAAGTACTGTATCTGAAGTGTGTGATGTCATCAGCAACAGGGTCTTACCTTCAAGTTCTGGGGGACAACGAAGGACAACATCAACAGCCTATATTGTTTTGAATGTCTCTTGGGCTCTTGTGACCAACAACTTGAAGAAATATTTCTCATGCTTGGTACTGGGGGTTTTGTTAGATAATCTAGGACCCTTTGGGGGACCATTATCATCCCAAGTTGCATAATGTTATACCTATATCTATAAATCAGTATGTATATATGTACATATATACACACACATATCTATAGTTACATACACACATATATGTGTATATGTGTGCAGATATATATATTCATATATAGATATGATAAAAATATTTCCCTATAGCTTTCTCAAATACCTTTAGTGCTGTTTATTCCTCCGCTTTCCATCTTTTTATGCATTATCTTTCCTCCCTCCCTGTTTTTCCTTCTATAGCACATGTGTCCTACTGTCCCCCTCTGTAGAGCACCCCACACACCATGCTTCTTTTTAACTTTCCTGGTTTCTGGAGTTGTTCTAGCTCACATATTCATATCTAAAGATGTTGATCTGGGTCCCACAAATATCAGAAAAGCCCTGGGCTACCTTGCTCAGTAAAATAATTTCTAGTTCCATTGATTTACCTGAAATTTCCGTCATTTCATTTTCTATTGCAGCTGAATAGTATTCCGTGGTGGGTATGAACCACATTTTCATTATCCATTTGTCAGTTTAAGGGATTTAGGTTTATTTTGTTTTTCCATTTCCTCACTATTATGAGAAAAGCAGGAATGCATATGAATGACCAAGTGTTTGTGGAGTAGGAGTTGAGTTCTTTAGGCATAACCCTAGGAGTAGTTTCACCGGGTCATATGGAAGATCCAATCTTAGCTTTTTGAGAAAACTCCAAACCATTCTCTATAGTGGCAGTGTGAGCATTTACAAGCAATAGTAAAAACAGCTAAATGTCTTTTTTATAGTAGCCATATACCAGCAATTTTAAGCAACCTGTGATAAAGCACTTTTCTCCTGCAGGAAGGGCGGCCTGCTTGCTCTCTGTGTCCAGTCTCTAGTTAAACCTGTGACCTATCTGACTGAAACTGAGAGGGAAATCCCTCCCCTAAATTGCAATTCCTGGACTCCCTTTCTTCCCGTAAGGAGGAATAGTAAGTATTGGTACTTAAAGCAGAACAAGAATCAGCCGTGGTCCATTGTCACCCTAGCTTTCAAGATATCTAGCTGACTGCCTCAAAGGACAAGAGATGAAGCAATACAGTTTCTATAACTTGGAAACTATTTTTTTTTCAGAACTTTGCTGATATATTTCAAGTCGAGCTCCTAAACTAGGCAGAATGTACTCCAGTGGCTAAGTTTATTGTTCATCTGAATTTACACTTTTTCAGTTTCCCTAAAACAGTGTTTCAGAATATAGCTGAATGTAGTTCAATGCTAGAACACATACTTTCTATATATAATTTCTTGGTTCAACTCCAGCTTTGTGCAGTGTGTGTGTGTGTGTGTGTGTGTGTGTGTGTGTGTGTAGAGAAAGAGAGAGAGAGAGAGAATACCACTCATTTGTATACTACTTGTATTCATAAAATTAACAGTTCAATTTCCTCTACTATGTAGCACTCCATTCTCACCTCAGAAGAGCTCAAAGTGGGACCTCAAAGCATTATAACCACCATACTACCATTTTTTATAATCCAAATATAAAGCTAATTAATCTAAAGATGTGATGATTTTGCAAGAGCTCTTGGGAAAGGGAAACACACATAGAGTTAACAGCAACTATTTAAAAATCAGAGATTAAGGACTGGAGATGCATTTGCTCCTGCCCACAGCTTTGTTGCCTCTAAAACTGTTATTTAAGGGCATGATACAATGAAAGAAGGGGGAGTTAGTAAGACCTGGAGAGGACAGGAGCTCCACAAGGACCAAATATACCAGGGCAAGGGTCTTTTATGAGATTTTTCTCCAACCAAGGACCATGTATGGGTATAACCTAGACCCCCTGCTTGGATATAGCCCATGGTAGCTCAGTATCCAACTGGGTACCCTAGTAAGGGGAACAGGGACTATTTCTGACATGAACTCAATGGCTGGCTCTTTGACACCTCCCTCCCCCAAGGGAGGAGCAGCCTTGCTAGGCCACAGAAGAGAACATTGCAGCCAGTCCTGAAGAGACCTGATAAGCTAGGGTCAGATGGAAGGGGAGGAGGTCCTCCCCTATCAGTGGGCTTGGACAGGGGCAGGGAGGAGATGAGGGAGGGATGGAGGGAGTGGAAGGGAATGAGGGAGGGGGCTATGGCTAGGATACAAAGCACATAACCTATGATTAATATAAAAATAAATAAATAAATTTTTAAAAAATCGCGTTACTATATGTAAAATGTCCTGCTCCCTTTTAAATCAACATTTTAGGGAAAGCAAAATACTATCTTCAATCCATAAGTCATTTATTATTAAAGTTAGCTGAGTGACTTTATTGCTTATGCATCTGCGTCATTCAAGACACCATTACATATATTTTTAAAAAGTAAAAAAAACAAAATATGATGTAAATCACTCTACTTCCAGAAAGACTATAAAATCAAGCTCATAATGTTTAGAGACAACCTCTTGC
The DNA here is from genome assembly GCA_028658305.1 of Pachyuromys duprasi. Classification (NCBI taxonomy): domain Eukaryota; kingdom Metazoa; phylum Chordata; class Mammalia; order Rodentia; family Muridae; genus Pachyuromys; species Pachyuromys duprasi. The sequence goes on along the minus strand of CM053753.1, from coordinate 49,951,196 downwards.
AGGTGGCAACTTCTAGACACTGGGAGCTCACGCTGGGATGGAAAATGATGCCCTATGCCCAGCTCAGTGGAAGCTCGTGTCTCTCATTGAGGTGAAAGCATTCTTGTGAGGTGTATATCAGCTTCTGTCAAGTCATAAGTTTAAATAGGGAGAAGAACCCAACAACATGTTTTTGCCTGTTTCTGAAAACTAGCACCACAGGAAAGATTTCCTCTTCAGACAACTCCTAAGCAAGGAGGTAGATGTTGGGTCATGGCACAGGGAGCTCAGAACATATAGTTCACTCTCTCTGGGTGCAGCAAGAGAGATTTAACTGCAAATGACAAAAATAAAGAGCCTGCACCATGATGCCGGTCCGCATGCTGTTGATGCACTGAGGAGAAAAGTGGCTGCCACGAATGTACCTTCTGATCTGGAGTCAATGTTGAATGAAGTTGGGAAAGCTGGAGCTGTGGTTGAATTGTCCCCTTGAGTGTATGTCTTTTCAGACTCCCTTTTAGATAAATAGACACTGGGGCTCTCTTAATAAGTATGATTGCCAACTGGTGAGGAGGAGGATGTTTACAGTGAGTAGTTAAATATGGGGTGAAATTAAACATTTTTTTTCATAACATTGTTAAAAAAAACAGCAAAGATCACATCTAAAATTTTAAGTGCTCAAATGGAATGTTTCAATATTATACTGAATATCTGAATAGCTTGGATCTGTCCTGCTAAAGATATAACATATTCGGCATTTAAGGAAACATCAGACTATATTAAGAAAATAGAATTGTGGTGGTTCCAACTTTGTCTAAAGATCTGGACCTTTTCCAAAATTTGATGATTTACTCCTTTTTTTGGAAGACTCAGTGATGTGAAACGAAGCATCTTTTACAAATACCCCCAAATACAAGGCAGAACATAAGTACTTTAAGAATTAAAGCAACCAAAGAGTAGATAATTAATCCAATTCTTTTTTTAATGTTAATAGGTGTTCTGCCTACATGTTTGTCTGTACAACGTGTGTGCTGGATTACCTGGGACTGGAGTTACCAGACAGTTGTGAGTTGCCATGTAGGTTCTGGGAATTGAACCTAGGTCCTCCATAATTGCAACCATGCTTTAACCCCTGAGCTAACTCTTGAGCTCCAATTAACCCAATTCTTGCTGTATCCTACATTAAAATACCCAGTCTTCCACTTCAGATATGATATTCCAAACTAACCTGTGACAGAATGTTGAAATAACCATGTGTCTCTCTTAAAGCTCTTTGCTGCTCTAAATATCTATGATAGTTGGACAGTTACCAAGCACTCACTTTCATTTCTGAGAATCTACAACTATGTGTTAGGCTCGTCTTTTCCCATTCTGCACTATCAAGACAATTAACCAAGTGCCTGTGAAATATGAACGGCATCTGGTGGCTTATTCATCACAGAGTCAGGTATCCAGGTATCATAATTTAGTGCATAGCATGAAATAGTATTGTCCATCAAAGCCATGAAACAATAATCATCAATTTTGGAATATGTGTTGCACTTTCCTTAACACAAATGATGCTTGTGAGCCCTATTCTAAACTAACACACATAAAATTTGTTGGTGCAGATTTTTTAAAAAACCTACTTCATTATACTGCAAGTCTAGAATTGAAAAAATCACAAGACATACTATAGAGGTTTAAAATAAAACAGGTGACCTTGTCTTCTGCCTTCAGGTCACCATGGGATCTCATCAGATTTATAAAAAGCAAGGCAATGCCTGAAAAAGGCCAATATGAAGGACCTTAGGTCTGTGATTATTTTATCTTCCTCTACATCATAACTTATTAGAATTATTTAAGAATTTATGTATGGGTGCCAGCATTGTTTTAAAAAGCTGGTATATAATGGAAGATTTTTGTAGCATCTATACTAATTAAATGGGAACCTTTTCCTCTCATGTTTTAATCAATAATGTTATTTTTATTGCAATTTAAACAATGGTAATGTTTCCTATTCTCATTTTATGTTGAAAGTTGATGTTTCATAATCATGCAGCTAAATTCTCACAATGAGAATAATTGTTGTGCATCTGTATGCTCCTGTACAGAACATTTTCGTTGCACATGCCTTCATTTCTGTAATGCAAGGGTAAGCATTTGTTTCAGCTACAATCACAATCTGCTCTTAATGTAAACACCAGTATTCCATCAGCCTCAGAAATCCACATGCAACAGCACTTCAGAAAGCATTGGCGTTTTTATCTCAATTCCTCTAGGGAATTCATTTTCACATAGGCAATTTGGTCTATATTTTTAGAAATAAATGTACACTCACACTGGAGTGAGAAGGAGCTTTCTCGTTCATCATTAGCAGGCTGTCTGTCTCTTCACACAGAAAAGAAAAAGAAAGAAAGAAAGAAGGAAAGAAAGAAAGAAAGCTGCTGTCCAACTCAACTTTTTTATAAAAGTATTCCAAAATTTTAGAACAAAGAATAACTATTTTCATTTCTGTACATGGTGTATATATCAGCCTCTGTATGTGTGTGTGTGTGTGTGTGTGTGCATTTCAAGGGATGAGACAAGTAAAGAAATAATTATCTAGAATAGATCCTGCTGTCAAGAAGCCAATCTAGTTCTCTAGCTGTTATTTCTCTTGTGATTTTAGTGTCTGTGGTCTAAGACGTTAACTTCTGGCTTAGGGTGAATGATCAACGATGAGGACAAGTAGCAGCAGGAGAAACAGTGGGAGCCACTTGCTTCCTTTTTTCTCTTCAGTTTTGCTTCGAACATTGGAACCTAAAGCTTTTTTGCAGCAAACCATGTCACACAGACTAGCATGCTATACTAGAAATCAATTAAGTATGATTATATAAATGTATGGAATATGAAAGTATGTCCATTAATTACTTTAGATATATTACTTCATGTAAAACAGTTTAAAACTCCTTTCTCCAACAGATCATTGAAGCTCATAGAGTTGATTAGTTTGGCCAGAATCATAAAAACAATTAAATACAACATGGGTCTTCAAGATTCAGCACTTTAATACAATAAAATGAGTTCATTTCTAATCATTTATATTCTTTACTACAAAAAAAAATGTTGGGGTGTGAGTGAGACTTCATTCTACCTTTTAGAATGGCAATGACCAAAAAGAAAAAAAAATAGCAAGTGATTCATAGAAAGGAGAACTCATCATTTTTGTAAATTAAGTTTCATTGGAACAGAGCCACATGTATTAACTTACATATTTTAAATAATGCTTTTATTTATTCATTGAAAACTTCATACATCTATGTAATATATTTTATCATTTTTCCCCATTTCCTGCCAGCTGCCCCCTCGGCTTCCAGCACAACTTCTTCCCAACTACATCCTTCTGTTGTTTTTTATTGAAACAAAGTCTCACAATTATCCTTGGGTGAACTGGCATTGCAGACCAGGCTGGCCTCAAATTCACAGAGATCTACTTGTCTCCGTCTCCTGAGAGCTGAGAACCATACCCTTCCTTTTACATTTCATAACCCACTGGGTCCAACTAGTACTTTCTGTGTATGTGTGATTGAGGGGTCATTCACTGAAGCCATAGCAACCTGCTGATTGCTGCAATACCTAAGAAAGTAACTCTCTCTTCCTTTAGCAGCTGCCAACTAACAGTAGCTTCTCAGTCATAGGGGACCTTGGGAGCCTCCCTGATCTATGCTAGAATTTTGGCTGGATGGAATTTGTACAGAACTTGTACAGCTAAACATAACTTCTGTAAGCTCATATGTGCAATGGCCATACCATACCCAGAAGGCAACATTTTACATCCCTCCTTCCCTTTCCCCAGCTTTTAAGTTATTTCCACCCTCTTTTCTGCAATTTTCCCTGAGATTTGGGTGGAGAAAGGTTGAGACAGATAACCCAACTATTGATGAACACTCTGGGTTACTTGTTCTCAACACTTTGTCTACTTGTTAGTCTCTATATTAACCACTGCCCAGTGGAGAGGGAAGAAAAAGTTTCTCTAACCGCAGTTGAAAAGATCACAGACCTATTGTCATAAACGTAAATAGAAGGCAATTTGACAACATGAACGTTTAGAAAAACAATCCTCCTTTCTAGACTCTGTAACTTCCTCATATGTAGAAAAATACACAATGCATGCATACATACATACATGCATACATACATATGTACATCCATCCATACACACATACATACATAGTACATAGGTACTGTGTTTACAGTACCAGGCATGAAATCCCTCCTGTTGAATTGGTCTCAGATCCTATTGGATTTCTTATTAGAAAGCAGTAGGTTACCCCATAACCATCATACCCCTTTTATACCAAAGGGCTTATCTTGCCTGGAAGATCAGTATTACATCATATAGGGTCCAGCACTGGGTAAGATAATTGACATCTCTTCCCCCACAATGGCCTAGGAAGCAACTTGCAGCAACATGAGAGCTAAGCTAGAAGGTAGAGGGTTTTTAATCAGGTTGACAGTGACTTGCCTATATCCAGCAATCAAAGTTTATGGCGTCTTTAATAATAGGAAATTACCATCTAGTTACGGTTGGCAACCAATAACAATGGCAATGCCCTGCTGTTTTGAGTGCTCCTGGGGCCTCTCTGACTCGTAACACGTAAGGAGGCATCCTATGAGTGACACAGGGATTTTCATCAAATAACCTAATTCTTTTAGGAGCACACATCATTTACCAATTTAGGATACTTTGGCTCCTCTTATATTTTTATTACACTTTTAGTTAGCTTACAAAATACTGGGTTCCCATAGACTTGTTTATATATGCTTAATTTTGGTTAACCTATCCTTCCTTTCTCCTATCCCCTCGCTCCTATCCCAGCTTAAACTTTCATAATAATAGAAACTATTATGCAGTGTTGGAAGGAATATAAATTAGTACCATCGTGTATATGCATTTTTTAACTTTTTAAAACACCTAGAAATGGAACTATCATGCAATCAAGCTAAATTACTCCCGGGTGTCCCCCAAGGTGATGCAGTCAGTATATCAAACAGACACTAAAATGCTTTGTTTATCATAGCACTAGTCATGTAGCCAGCGTGCAAAATCAGTTACAAGGTCCATGAAGAGGTGACTACATCAAGAAAAATCTGTACTTATGCATTAAAGAATCTTAGAGGACATGTTGTTACATAAAATAAGCTAGGTACAAGAATAAATAGTGCATGTACTCACTCACATATGGGAAGTGAAAAAGTTGGTATCATGCAGGGCTGGGGTTACGGCTCAGTTGTCAAATTTCCTGCTGTATAAGCAGCAGGCCCTGAGTTCCACCAACAGACCCTGTGTAAAAAAAAGCAGGCACGGTTGAACATGTTTAAAATCCTAGCATTGGGGGAGGAGAGGACAGAGATAGGCAGATCCCTAGATCTCTCTAGCCTAATCCACAAATATAGAACAATAAAAGACTCTGGCTCAAGGTCTTACTAAGGTAGCTCCTGAGTAAAGATTCATGAGATTGACCTATTGTCTCTACATGCATACTCACCTATGTACGTATACACACACACACACCATACAAATGAAATAAAAAATAGAATGGTGGCCACTCAATAATCTAAGAAAGGGAAGAGCAAGGCAATGCAGACTGGTTGTATAACTTGTAGCAAAATATAATTACATAGGAGAAAAAGTCTTCATATGCTACAGCACTAAATAGGGTGAGTACAGTGAACAGAAATTTAGTACTTACTTTAGAAGGAAGTCCAAACTTTCTAACAAAGAAATGATAAAGGAGAAGAAAGTGCTAACTGCCTGATTCAATCAATACATGTTGAATATGTTTGGAGTTATCATACTCTGCCTCTTAAATATTCATAATTATATGTCAATTAATATTTTAATGAAAATACAACTTAAAATACTAATGTAATTTAAAATAAAAATCTTTATGAGCTCCTGGAATAAAGAAGGCTTTATCTTTTTTTTTTCTACAACTATTTTAGTTTTAGATTTTTTTAATTTATTTATTTACTGTCTATGGGGTTGTTTTCTTTTACTGCATGTATTCCTGTACACCCTGTGCATATCTGATGCCTACAGAAGCCAGAAAAGAATGTTGGATCTCCTGAAACTGGATTCACAGAGTCCCCAGAAACTGGAGTCTGTGAGATGGTGCACATGGATACTGGGAATTGAATATCCGTCCTCTGGAAGAGTAGCCAGGGCTCTTAATCACTGAGCCACCTCCCCATCCCCAACACCTATTAATATTATTAAGCTGTGTAGAAGAGCAATGGTTCATGAACCCTTTTGGGTTGACTGACCCCTTCACAGAGGTTGCCTGAGACCATCAGAAAACACAGACATTTGCATTTGCAGTTCATAACAGTAGCAAAATTACATTTAGGAAGCATCAACAAAAACAGTTTTATGGCTGGGTTTCCCCACATCATAAGGAACTGTATTAAAAGGTTGCGGCATTAGGAAGGTTGAGAGCCACTGTTTTAGAAAATGTATATGTGACCTGAGTGATGGGTGAGGTTGTGCACGCGCTTAATGCTAGCACTGTGGAGACGGAGGCAGGTGACTTTCTGTGAGTTTAAAGCCAAGGCCACATAAAGAGAACTTGTCTCCAAAAAAAGAAGAAAAAAGGGAGGATGGGAAGGATGGAAGGAGGAAAAGGAGGAGAAAGGAAGGGAGGGAGGCAGGAAGAAAGGGAGGAAGGGAAGAAAGAAGTAAGGGAGAGGAATGTGGGTAGGTATATGAAGTAGACATAGATCCTTTTCCCCAAAGAAATTAGGATCTAGGGCTGAAGATTATATAAGTAAAAAGTAGTCACATTATAAAAGAAGTACAGATGGATTTTCTGTGGTAAAGAACAGACTTCCAGCTGGGAAAAACAGAGAATAGCTCTGAGCACAGGCCTCATTCTACCTGATATAGAAATGAGAAAATGAAGATATACGCCAGCAAGTGAACATGGACACCCACATGCAGCCATCCATTCTAGGAGAGTTCCCCAACCACCATTGTTCAAGGACAGACGGGAACTACGTGTCTATACCAGATTCTATTGTTTCTCTGACCTTGCCTCCAATAAACTGAAGGGAATGGGCTGTAGGGACAGCACTCTCGTGTTCAGGTTATAGGCAGAATAAGAGACAACTGGAGAAGTAAGCTAGGATGGAGAGAGAGCTTTGTTACACTGCTGAACTAGTGTTTGCAGAGGGAAGGTGTGTGGGCTTTGCAGGGCTGAGAGAAGGTGAAACCTTCTAGAAGCCTAGAACATGGCTCTGGGAAGAGCCTGCTCAGAGTCTCAAGCAGTAATACTGCTTGTCTGGTAGCGTACCCTCATCGCCCTCCCTCTCACTTATGGGAATCGCCACAGCAGAACACATCACAGGCTGATCTTTGGATTCAGGTTAGTTCTGGGTTGGTGGATTGCCTGGACTCAGATGGCCTCCGTCCATGATACCACAATTCAGGAAACCAGGAAAATACCAAGTAAAGCATTGGCATGTAAAAGATGTCCAATAAATATCTTCTAGAGATAAGTGGGAATGTGCTTGAGAAAAGGTGTGGTTTAAAATGCCTTCAACTTCTTTTCACTGGTGGTAAAGTGTCAGTGGACTTGCCAGCCACTGCTGATCCCCTTGCTATCAGCTCTGGTACACTCTGTTAGCAAAAAAGTTCACGTATAATATCCAAAGGAAACTATGCTATTAAAAAAAAAGACACTTTGAACCCATACACAATTAAGCATCTGCTAATAAAACTATGCCAATTATATTTTTGGACAACTACAAATGGAATAACACTAAGTGAAACCGTCAGCTAAGAATTATTACATATGCTCTGTAATTCTCATCATGGTTATATGTGGAAATATTCAAAATGAAACAAATAGCTTTTTAAGCACAAGGGATTGAGGTGTAATTCCTTGCAAAGTCAATTTAACAAAAAATTCCTTTTCTAATGGAAATACCATTGTATTTTTATTTCATTCACATTAAACATCGAAACCATGCAGAGTACATAAAAAAAATCCCCATGTGATCTCATCTCCCCAGGGTCAAATAGGGGAACCATTTCAAGATAATTGTTAAAATATGTCCAGATCTTTAACGAATATACTGTTGGTGCATAGCTAAACATATTTCTCCATAAATGGAGCCACACTCTTTATTCTATTTGATAATCATAGTTTTGCTTTTAATATGACTAGCTTGATGCAGTAGAATAAACAGCATATTCTTATAAAAAATTTCAATCAAGGAGTAATCAATTCAGAGACAATGTTAGAAGTAGAAATGCAGATGCAATGGAGAATTTTCTTAATTGCTGCCAATATTCCATCCAGGTGGTGCCCTGTGCAGGAGCCTGGCCACAGGCCTCGTCCTCCAAGCCTGCGAGGGAGGTCAGTGAAGGAACTCTGACTGTGTGGGGGGAGGGAATCATACCTTCAGCCCCATCTGTCATTTTGCGCCTAACCTGTCAAGACAGGGCCCAGTGGATTTCTCTATAATGAGAAAGGAGGGAAGCTGCCTCTTTTTAAATTAATCAGATGTGGCACCCACAGAGCCCATAACTGAGCCACACAAAGGTGACAGGTGGAAACTGCCAGAGCCATGTGCAGACCCCACGGGCCTGGCTTTGACGCTTCACCCTGATTTCCCCCGGACGACTGCCATTATTACTCTCCAGGTCTCCAGCCTGTGTGCCTTCCCTCCCAAGGGAAGCATCTTGGGAGAAAGGAGGTTATTTTTTTCATTATCCTTGTGTCATTCTAGTTAACAGGACTGTAGTTTTCCTGAAGTCACATGGCAGTGCTTATCCATCTTAGAGCTGGGCAGGCTGAAAAATAAAAACAAAAATAAAACCTCCTCACTCCGCCCTGCAACTACTCGAGTAATGACATAATGTGAGGTGGAGTAGGGCAGCAGGTGATGTTTCCTTAGAGATCAGAGCCTGAGGAATAGATGGAGGACACAAGCCTTGAGGCACAGCGTCTCACAGATGCTCTCCAAAACACCACAAATGCTTTTTAGCACAGGTCCACGAGTCTGAAAGCCTCTGTGCACTTCTTGTAGGTGTGTCATGAGGTGAGGCTCCAGTGTGCACAACGCTTGTGGTGTGATGAGCTCATATGGAACAGTAAACAAAACCCCTGTACTAAGAGATCCCAAGCTTCCTCAGCAGACGCTGTTATGATCTGACGAGATTCTGCCCCAATTCTTTCACAATTGCACCATAACATTTCCTTGACTCTAGTGAATTTTTGCCTTTAAGTCAGTGGTTCTCAACCTATAGGTCATGACCCCTTTGGGGGGGGTCACATATTACCCTGAATATCAGATACTTACATTATGGTTCATAACAGTAGCAAAATGACAGTTATGGAGTAGCAACAAAATAATTTTATGGTTGAGGAGCCAACAAAGCATGAAGAACTGTATTAAAGGACTGAAATAGTAGGAAGGCTGAGAACCACTGCTTTCCATGCTTATAGATCTGCAACCCTTTCCAGACAAACTTTGCTTCCCTGTGGAGGGAGTTGAGTCTGTAGAATTCATGATCTTCTCGGGATAGCCTTTGTCCAGTGACAGACTGATAATGCATTAGGAAAGCCTGGTGGCTCTGACTCAAGAGGTAGCAATGTAATATGCATGTGAACCATGCGACCAGGAGAACTGGTGGGAAGCAAGAGTGAGGTCAAGATGCTGTCCAAACCCTGAAAAATCTCAGTCTTGAGACCAGAAGTAGGATCGCTCCCTCCCTGTTCTGTGCCTGCATAGCCCGGTGCACCAAGTCTTACAACCCCCACCTACATCATTTTCAAGGTAATCTAAGCTTCATTCATCATCTGTGCCGGGACACCCCTACAGGACGAAGTGGACTCCAGGCTCAGAAGCAACACTCACCCTATTTCCATCAACACTATTCAGTCTTCTCTAAGGAACACTTGAGTAACGCACACATGTTGGTCTCATGTGTAAACCTTCCCTAGGACAACTTCACCCTGAATGCCACAAGTACGGGCAACAGTCTCTGTCGGTGAACCTCTGTGAAATGCGCATTATCATAGCCTGGGAGTGAACAAGATGGTCCCCAACAAGCTGGAGGCAAAGAATGGATGTGAAGCAGGTGAATGAATATAGGACATGGAAGAAGGAAAGGGTGGAAGGTTTGGGGGAAAAAAGGTAAGAGAACCATTCAGTGTACCCTCACTTGGATCTGCTATGTTACCCGGGAAGAAGTTTTAAGCAAGAACGGAAAGCAGTTAGTTTTTTGTTCAGACTATATAAATCAATAGTTGTTTGGCCTTAGACAAGCCACTCAAATTCTCTGAGTTTCAGATTTCTTGTCTATAAGTCATAGATCATAGTATCTAATTCATAGGATTATTGGGCAGAAAGATCAATCCATACGAAAACACCTTAAAACCATAAGGCCCAACGAATTGCAGTCTCTATGGAGCATTTCTAGGCATCGGGGTTTGAGATAAATGTATACTTAACTAAGCTGTGAAAACTGATGTGGGGAGCATCCTTCTAGGATGGAGAGCATGTTACATGTGCAATGGGAACAAGGGTGGAGACCATAAAGAAACTTGGTTAGACTCAGAACAGTACAGCAATAGCAGAAGAGCTTGGAGATTCAGAAGAATAACATTATAAATAACGATCTGGTGGACCTATGTTCACTGAGGAGACACAGAAGGTTTTGCAGTAGAGGAACATGGTGGGAACAGTGTCTCTGGAAGGGCTTTATGACAGCAGTGTGTAGAACGTGCCACAGGATGTGCAGCAGGGACGCAGCCTGGTTAGAGAGCTGACATATTAACTGCAAAGCACAGGTGTGAAGAGCTAGATTAAAGAGAAGTAGTTTTCTGGAGTTGCCAGTCGTTGCCATGGTCACCTACCTTTCCCCACCTTCCTCTTCATAAAGTAACCAGAAATTAAACTTTCACGTTTAAGGAGATACAGACTCAGTTCTTCTCTCCTTGACAGCAAATGTGCTCAGCAATGGCTTTGCAGAAAGCTAAAAGGTAAAAGCTACTCCTCTGATGCATTTATCTCCATGTTGCCTTCTGGGTAGCATTTGGCCTTTAGTCTTGATGAACTCACATGTGTAGTCTCAGAAACCTGTGATTTCCTCCCCTCAAATTTCTTGATGTCACTGTCACTGCTCTGTCTTGCTGATGCTGATTATGCTACCCTGAGCCAGAGGCGCTCCATGAGCCAAGCCACTAACTGCTGAGACCTGACACAAAGGTCCGCAGGCATCCCTAGACTACAGGCAGAGCAAGGAGGTCACACGCTGCTAATTCTGATCAATTACAGCGCAGAATTCCAAGGCTGCAGGAGGTTTGGGAGAAAATGCTATAACCAATTAGTTATATTTGCTAAAGATACAGGAATGAAAAATGATGACATGTCAGGGATTTGCCACCTACTCCAGACTTCCCCTTCTCTTTTGGGCTGCATGTGCTATTTTAGAGATGAGAATATGGAGTCTGGGGACAGCCTTTCCCAGACTTGTACACAAACTGCAGAAATGGTGCCTCTTCCAGGCAGATGTTCATTGGAAAGTAACTAGCCAAAGCACAGGGTTCAGGGCATACTTTGTTTCTCTCCTCTCCTTTGTTGCCTCCCCTCTTCCTTACCCTTTCCTTAGCTCCTTTTATCCTACTCTCTGAGTGTGGGTGGGTGTGGGTGTGGGTGTGTGCATGTGCGTGAGTGAGAAAAAGAGAGAGTCTTCAAGAATTCAAGCAATAGAACACCTTTTGTACATGATTTATATGGGCTTCCCTGATATTTGTCTTTTTTTTTTCTTTTGATTTTAAAAATAAAGGATTTACCCAGGCAGCTGTATCTCAGGACAATGACCAAGTGCCTTTCGTAATAGTCGCTGCTTCCTCTTTGTTAAAGGGTCAGCCGTAAAATAATGCTTCCTCTGCAGAAAGCTTGTTCTCCAGATAGGTTAGATAACTCAGGAGATGTGCAGTGGATGTGGAGCCTTTAACCCTAGGTCAGTCTTTCATCTCTCACTCCGATTAGGCCTGACAGCTACTCAGGAGCCTCCTTGAGAGGGAATGCCCAGCTGCTTACCTCAAGACAATTGACGTAAAGAAATAAAGCTATCTGGCAGTCTTGAGGTTGGCTTGTTATCTGTCATGTGGCAGTTGCCTGTCACTTCTCAAATAAGGGGAGTTCTGCACCAGTCTGGGTGGAGTTCCCTCCAAATGGGTAGAAGACACTGACTGCTAAATGGACGCTGGTGTCTGTTACCAGAGCTCTATTCATAACCTCAGGGATGAACTACTCTTACCACATGTGATCCTGGGTTCAGGAGAGGTGCTAAGCCCACGGAGCCTGTAGAGCTGAAGAGAAAAGTTGCTGGCCAAATTCACAAAACTCCCTCTTCTCCACCAACAAACATCTTGCAAGTAAAACCTGCTCAATGTCCTACTTGAGTAAAAACTGCTCCTTCAGATAAAGTAGAATTCACCTAAGAAAACATCCTTTCATATCATGATGTCTGTGATAAGATTGGAGAATATTTTATGAATGAGATTGTTTTCATATTTAGGTTCTATGTTAGCTC
>CM053753.1:49917795-49938146 GCA_028658305.1 Pachyuromys duprasi | reverse complement strand
AGTGGTTCAAATCACTGACCATACGCTCTTACAGAGGACCCAGATCCAATTCCCAGCACACACATGGCAGCTCACAACCACCTGTAACTCCAGTTCCAGAAGGATCTGATGACCTCTCCCAGCTTTCACAGACACATATGCAGGCAAAATGCCCATAAAAAGAAGGTTGAAATATTTTTCTTCTTTTCTGTTTTAAGCCAGCTTTCCTGCACCCACACCTCAAGAGTGAGTGAGCTCTGCAACACTGCCCAGGCTAGCTCACCCAATATCACAGCCAGCAAGGGGAAGAGCCAGCTCTCCTAGTCACACGTCCTCAGGCCCACTAACTCACCAAGGCCCTCTCGACTGTGCTGTCCAAGTGGGGTACAGGGGCCACTCTCTGGAGCCCGTGAGGGGTGGGGTCAGCTCTGCATAGCCCTTGAACATCAACATTGTCCAAGAAGGCAGCCTAGACCAGGGATATCCACATAGCCTTTTATGAGCCACGAACATCGACACCAATCCCTGCTGCTGTACCGCCATTGACCCAGACATGTCACTCAGAGGCATGGGCCTGGATATCATCATGGCCTCAGCTGGCCGCACAAGCTATTCACATCACGCTATTCCTATCTGCCCTCATGTAAAAGTTTTTCGGCTCCTTATAGTGTTTGAACCCTTCTGCTTCTCTTTCTCTCTCATCTCTCCACCATGGGCTTGTACACTGCATTGGCTCCAGCTACAGGCAGGTCGGCTTTTCTAAAATCATTTCTTAAAATGTGAATAAAGTTAACAGAGTCCATAACAGCGGGGCCCTCTCTCAGTATGTCTGTTGTCCTTAAGGAAAGGATGGTGGAGAAGGACAGATGGAAGGACAGGGAGAGAGGCCTCAGGAAAAAGAAATCCCCCTGAAACCTTGATCTTAGGCTTCCAATATCCAAAACTGTGAAAAAAAAATGTTTGTCCTTCAAGTCACCCTGTCTGTGGCATTTTACTACAGCAGCCCCAGCGAATTAACGCATAGAATATTTCTCTTTAAATGCTTTAAAAATTTGATGTTTAGTAGCCACATAATCAATCATTTTCCAATTATTTCTTAACTAATTTTTTTCTTGAAATATTTGGGTCAAAGTAACAAATGATTCTTTTAATTTCTTGCATTTTGTAACTCATTTTAAGATGAAAAAGTCCCACCTAAAATATCATAGCAAAAATTGATGGGAATAAATTGTGGGTAGTATTACTGCTGCTTTTGCAATTTTGGAGGGCTTAAAGTTATTTCAAAACAAAGAAGAAGAAGGAGGAAGAGGGGATTAAAAAACAGCTAGAGACACACAGAGGGAAGAAGGAGGGAGAGGGGCAGGAGAGAGAGCACAAGAATAGAATAGTGTTAGGTATATGAAGGTCTATTTAGGGTTCTAATTGTTTGGGCGAATGCTAACCCACAAACTAAGTCATCTATAGGAAAATGGGTGAAAATGGAGGTCATCATTTCAAGGAAAATAAGGCAGGCTCATCAAATAAATATTACATATTTTCTCCCACTGATAAAACTAAACTTTAAAATGATTATCAGACTTAAAAGCAGATGGCCCACTACGCATATGTAACCAATGAGCAGTTTGATCTTTATGTGGGTGCCCCAGTAAGTTGAGTGGGTGCTGTCTATGACATGGACTCAGTTGCCTGCTTTTGATCACTTTGCCTTAGCCGGGCTGCCTTGCCTTCTTGGATGAGGAAGACCTCAGTCCTGATGCTACTTGATGTGCTAGGCTGGGTTGGGAGGGGGCTCCCCTTTTTGGAGACAAAAGGAGGAGGGATAGGGTAAAGAGGGTGGGAGGGAAGGACTGAGAAGAGAGGAGGGAGGGGATTATGATCGAGATGTAAAGTAAATATATAAGTTAAAATAAGTAAATAAAAGCAAAGGGGAGGACTATTTGGGGAAAGGAAAGAAGAAGCCAGTGGGAAAAGTAATGAGGTTCAGTAATATTAAAGCATATGACATACATGAGTGGAAATGTAATAAAATCTGTCATTTTATACAATAAATATATTTTAAGAAAAGTAATTTTAAAATAACAAAATTAAGTTTTAGAAAGGTAGAATGCTAGAATATTTATATGATTGTTACACTACAGCCAGTATTGTTTAGGCACAAGCCTAAACAAGGCTTTCTAGCCTTCCTAGAGATGAAGAGTCTGGTCAAGCAGAGAATCTTAACATGAATACTGTCCTGACTTTCTGTTCAAAGGAGTTTGGGACTAGAGTTCACAGTTAGGGATGAGAAAGGACTACACAAGAAAACGGGTCACCCATACCTGTAATCCCAGCACTCAGAGAGGCAGAGGCAGGCAAATTGCTGTGAGTTCGAGCCCAGCCTGGTCCACAAATTGAGTCCAGGACAGCCAAGGCTACACAGAGAAATCCTGCCGAGAGAAAGAGAGAGAGAGACTTTCAAAAAGTACGTTCCTGGAGGAAAGAGAGCGAGTGTAATGGATTGAATCTGGGCTGGGTGTTTCCAGGTTGCTGACCTCTTATCCAAAGACCAAACGCTTCCATAGATTTGCAAAGTAGTAGAGTAGCCCAAAGCAGTATGAATCAGAAAGAAACGCATCATATGGGAGCAGCAACCACATGAGACCAGGTCACAGCCAGTGGTCTCTCTAACTCTCTAACTCACTCAAGGGTGGTGGGGAGAGGGGTGGTGTTAATTGCTAGAGAATGTAACTAGAGTGGTTCTCTGTTTTGACACATACTCAGGTCATATAGTCTTTTTTTTTTCTATTGTACATGTCCCTTTCCCAGAATGCATCTAGTTTTAATTATATGCACACCCAATTACACATTGGCATAAGATGGTAAATAGGGGATTATTCTTGAAAGACCAGTACTCCAAACTAGTTTCAGCTGGATTGGCCCTTCTATTCTTCATATTGGATATACTGGAAATACACCTGAATAGAAACTGTCTAAAACTGAATACTACTAGGAATGGATACTATTGGGGGGGGGAGTCTTGTTTTGTCTTAAACTATGGGGAGAGTAACAAAACATTTATAGGGAGCAAGGACTGAGGAGCTCATATAGAAAGTCACATGCTCTCTGGCCCCATCCCTTCAGCCTCTTGCTCCCCATATGCAAAAAAGAGGCTTTTCTCTGGGTCTCTCAATTAAAACATTAAAAGTTTTGTTTTGTTTTACTTAATTTTCATTCCTCAAACTCCAGGAGAATTTCAAGGGTAAAACACATAGAAGAAAAAGAAACTTTCCTAGTGTAATGATTTGTTTCTCACCCTTCAAGTTCAGGGACACACTGTGGCACCAGGCAAAGCCAGGGTTATCTATGGTCATCCTGGACAAGGTTGAAACAGAACACTCCCCGATCAAAGGCTATACATGCTGTTGTGCAGTTGAGATATTTAATGTCTCTCCATGTGTGGCTTACTCTTACAGCAATATTTTGTGCCTGGAAGCCGCTGTGTATCCTGGACATGACATGTCTTTTGTGAATCTCTGTCAATGTTTGTCTAATCTGATAATAGAAGCTACTTTGTTAGATCATGTGAATGTTAACTGAGTTAATATCTATGAAACTTTGTCATCTGTACAATCTAATACAGATTTTATTCTCAGGACAGTTTGTGTGAACAGAGAGAGAAGAAGGTGGTAGGGAAGTAGAGAGGGAGGAGTAGGAACAAAGAGAGAAAGGGATGGGAAGACAGAGGGGAAAGTATGAAGAGGAAAAGGGGGAGAGGGTAGGGATAATGGAGAAAAGATGGGGAGGGCAGAAGGACAAGCAGTAGGGACAGTGCAGGGCACAGAGCAAGGGAGAACATAAGAGATGGAGGAATTATCGTGCGTTACTTTTTCAGAAGGTGGCAGCATTCTTTCTGTTACAAAGGGCTAATTACCAAAATATATAAAGCACTCAAGAATTAGACACCAACAAACCAAATAATCCACTTAAAAATGGGGTCCAGAGCTAAACAGAGAATACTCAACAGAGGAATCTCAAATGGCTGAGAAACACTTTAAAAATGTTCAGTGTCTTTAGTCATCAGGGAAATGCAAATCAAAATGGCTCTGAGATTCCATCTTATACTCATCAAATTGGCTCAGATCAAAAGCTCAAGTGACAGCACATGCGGGCAAAGATGTGGAGAAAGGCGAATACTCCTCCATTGCTGGTGGGAATCCAAACTTATACAACCACTGTGGAAATCAATCTGGCAGTTTCTCAAAAAACTGGTTCTACCTCAAGACCCAGCTGTAGCTTCCTGGGCATATACGCAAAAGATACTCTACCATACCACAAGGACACTTGCTCAACTATGTTCAAAGCAGCTTTATTCATAACAGACAGTAACTACAAAGAACCTAGATATCCCTCAACTGAAGAATGGATTAAGAAACTATGGTGCATTTATACAATGAAATACGACTCAGCTACTAAAAACAGGACATCTAGAAATTTGCAGGAAATGGAGGGAACTATTTTTAAAAATCATCTTGAGTGAGGTAACCCAGAAAGACATGCATGGTATGTATTTACTTATAAGTAGATATTAGCCATAAATTTCAGGATAACCATGCTACAATCCAAACACCCAAAGAAGCTAAGTTAGCCTTCTCTTTATTACTTCTACTGGGTAGTATCTGGAGACTTCTCTCAAGCCAGGGACCCTCATGGGAAAGTGCATGAATCAAAGACTCACTCTCCCCTTTCTTTTTGTCTTAAACTTTGGGGAGATTACGAAACAGAAATTTTACAGGAAGCACAAAGTCTTGGAAGCTCCAAGAAGTCATTTGCCCTCTGGCCCCATCCCTGACAAGACCTCAGCCTCCTGCCCCACGTTTGCAAGGATTTATTATTATTTTTTTACACTCTTTATTATTATCTGGCAGTATAGCCATGGACCGACCGATTAGTGTGCTTATTTACGTTTCTCCGGCTTCTGTTTACTCACAACACTCAACCCATGAATTCACAGGATACATTTTAGTTGCTGAAATTATTTGGGCTCTCTGCCCTGTTCCCCTGCTTTAGTTTGTTCATTTATTTATTCTTCTTTGGGGAAAACCAAGCATGGAAAGACTTGAAAATAATCACAAAACACATTTCAACATGAGCAAAGGTAAGCCTAGAGCTGTATCAAACCTAGCAACAGCTTAACACTTAAAAACTGCTTTCGAGGGCTAGAGAGATGCTCAGTGGTTAGGCACGTTCCCACGATGTTGTCCAGAGGACTCGAGTTCAATTCCCAGCAGTCACAGGTGGATCACCACTATTTGTGACTACAGTTCCAGGGAATGTGATGCTCTCTCTGGCCTCCGCGTATGCCAGGCACACACGGGGTACACAGATAAACACTCAGGCAAAATTCCTACACACAGAAATTTAAGTACTAATAGCTTCAAAATAAGACAAGTTACATAAGGATTTTCATTTAATGAGCAGGAGAAGAGTCAGAAAAATGATCTTAAAGAACCTTTGACAGCATTTCTTTTCTTCCTGATTTGCCTGAGCCCTTTCTGTCTTCTGTGGAGGAGTGGGGGTGGGGTGCGGGTGGGCGGGGGAGGGGGAGGAAATAAAGAATAGTTGGAAGTCTGTAAGGCAAATCCTCCCAAAGAGAAAAGCGTTTCCAGGCTCCAAAGGTGATGTTCCTCCCCATCTGGCTGCGGGTGAAATTGAGGCCATCCCATCGTGTTTAATATTTTAACAAGGAGGTGGCCATAAATAACACCATTGCAATGTGTGACTCTATAAAGCAGAGAGGTTATATGCCTGTGAGCTTTTACACGATGAGACTTCTGGGGAACGGAGGAAAAGAGATAGAAATGCAACCCAGAACTTGCCTTTATCATCTCAGAATTGGAGGGAAGAAACGGTGAATCAATGGAGCGTAACAGTCTAGCAGTGTTTGTTTTGTAAAGGCCTGTGTTCGCGTCAGAGACACACGGACTGTGTGCAACAGAGAAAGCACCAAATGGGAGTAACGAACACGGTGTTCACATCTCGGAAACAAACAGAAGAGTCCCTGCTTCACAGGACTAAGTTCTGAGATAACATCATGCGACGACGATATTTGCTGACACTGTTTTCATACATCCTGCCAGATCCATTCCTCCATTTAGGCAAAACTTCTGAGTCACCACGCCCTTTCCCAGGGCTCAGGTCTGCGGAAGAGGAGGCAGAGGTCCGGAAGGAGCGGAGCAAACACTCTCTTTTTTTTTTTTTTTTTTGTCTATTTATTTTTTTTAACTTATTTATTTTTATCTCACTCACAGGTTAGGTACTTTGAATCCCAGGCGTAGCCCCCTCCCCCATTCCCTCCTACCCTTCCACTCCCTCCCTCATCTCCTTCTTCCCCGCCCCCTCCAAGTCCACCAACAGGGGAGGACCTCCTTCCCTTCCATCCAACCCCAGCTTACACTCTCTTGTGGATATGGCAGGTCAGCTGCGCACGTGAACTCACAGGAGCTGTGGTTGCCTGCACAGATCAAGCCAGTCAACATTTCAGCATGGAGAGGGAGCGGAACAAGGGAACCTAGCCTTGACTTACCAAGCCAGTTGATGGCTGACCCCAGGGAAGGTAAGTGAGTTTCATTTGACGTTGTGGGTCCTGGTTGGTCAAGCACGCTCTCCTGGATCATCCCACACCCAGAAGTATACGGACAGCAAAAATAAGAGCTGATACGTTATTGAGATTAAAAAAAAAAAAAAAAGGGAAGACAGGAAATTGTCAAAGTGTTACAAAAGTGAGGGTGGATCAGGGAGCCAGCAAGGAAAGTGGTTATGGTTGAATTTGATCAAAATATATTATATAAAACTCTTAATTAATAAATATAAGCTGAGTGGTGCACACCTTTAATCCCAGCAACTCAGGAGGCTGAGGCAGGCACATCTCTGAGTGAGTTCCAAGGCAGCCTAGTCTACAGAGTGAGTTCTAGCACAGCCAGGGCTACACAGTGAAACTCTATCTTGAAAAAACAAACAAACAAACAAAAATATATATATACACTTTTATATATGTGTGTGATAATTTTGAAATTATTAATGTCCCTTTTGAAATTTTAAATCCCTCCCAAAAGGGCAGTCTAGCCCATCAGTAAATAAGTTCAGTAATTGTCAAATATATTAATAGAGACTATTAAATGAGAAGCTTTACTTCTCTCTTTAAAGCCTTTCAAATATACTCAACTTCGACCCAAGTGGTCTTCAATTAAAATCTCACATAAAGATCTTATGAAGAGCTGTTTGCATTATGTGTGTTGCATATTCATGATGAGTATATGCAAAGTATATGCTTTGTAACAAAAGACAGGCATCTAATGCGCTTCCCTGCTCCACAACCCTGAAACACTTTCTGTCAAGTCTGCTGCATTTACAAGCCAGGAGGTTCCTAAGTTTCTCTGGTCCTCAAGGGTGGCACATTACAGCAGAGGCTGCCGAACTCCTGCCAAGTCTGTCTCCTTACCATCCTGTCTCCCAGCTGCCCCTGTCTTAAGGCCCTGTGTGAATTCCACCACCAAAGCCCTAAAGGCCCCTAGAGCAAAGGTGACGATATGCTTGACACTTAGTGACTAATACATTATCCTTCAATAACAAAAACAAGGTTTGTTCCCCACCACCAGAAGTACTATATAATACAGAGAGCTAGCCACCTTGGTCCATATTTCGTTGTCAGCTTGGAAAACATTTCTGGAAGAATGTATCTTTGAAGAAACCACAGAGCTAATTGACACAGATCTGAATATCACAACCATTATGGATGTGATCAGCCCTAAATCAAGGCATTGTATGGAGATGCAGATGTAAGGCCTGTCAGCATCTAGACCTAATGTGATTCAAGTCAGATGTGTTGAGCTTTGAGCTCACTCGGTAGGCAAGTGCTTTTCCACTGAGCTCCACTCTCGCCCAAAGGCAAATCTTACTCCTTCAGAATAAGAAAATTCTGCACAGATTCAGCTACACAGTGAACCTGAGTTGAGCTGGGAGTTTATTGCTGCCTATTCTTGTTTGTGACGCGGACACCTCAAGAGTATAAAAGTGACTTGTAACACCCAGAAATAAGACATTACAGTGGACTAATGATGACTAAGGTATATGGGTTGGAGGAGAAAAGACTGAGCTTAAATGTACTGTCTCTATACACCTATATAAATCTCTGGCAAAATTTTAATCACTAAGACCTTTATTTACCTTGACTATGTAATAAAGTTAATGGTACCTATGTGCCTCATAAGATTATTGGAAACCTCAAATGTTGTCACTGTAAAAATGATAAGTAAATTGAAAAGAGTACACGCACACACACCACACACATTTGCAATGACTTGCATTGTACTATCCTTGTTACTATTTTTGGTGCTGATGAAATACAAGAACATCTCAAATGTCACTTAGTACAGTACTTTTAGTATTTTTTCCACCTTTTGGGACAGGCCTTACTGTGTTGCCAGGCTGGCCTGGAAAACCTGCACTAAGCAATCCTCCTGCCTCAGCTTTCCAAAAGGTAAGACTTACAGGCACAGTTGTGTACCATCACACGTGGCTCTCTTGGGCTTCTAGACCTTCTAGACCCAGCTGTTTTCATTAAAGTAAATTCTGATTCAGAGGTTTAGAATGAGAGCCAAGAGTCTGTGTTGCTTCTTGTCTCTCTGGTAATAACAATATGGCTAGCCTGGGGAGCAGACTTTTTATCTCTGGACTCAATACAACTTAAGCCATTAAAAAAATGATGAATGTATAAAACGGTCGCTTATAGCACTCTGAGAGTAGGAAGCTGAAGTAGTTCTGTTATTTATTTTGCACATAAAATCAGTTTATACTCTGCATTGATTACACATGAGGGCACAGAAGTCTATGGCACACCCACAGGTGGACTGTTGGGTTCAGTTGCCATAAACAATAAACGCAGTTAAGGAATATTGATGCCCATCCTCTATGCACTTCTTCAGAGATTTTTCTTTGCCAAAACACTCAGCTACTCCTCGGAGAAAATCCAATTTGGCAAATTGTTGTTGGCAGTCCTGAGAAGTCATTCCGGAGGGAAGCTTCCCGGCTAGATGGCCTGAGAGGGCCCTCCACCTTACATGATGGCCAGGACCTGAAGTCTCTCGGCAGCCATGCTTACTGAGAAATTCATCTTTGTCACAAATAGCAAATCACATGCTGTACAATATCACAGTCTCATTATGGGATGTCATCTCACTGCACAAATACATTATTTTCCCCAGATTTACCGACACTGCTGCCCACATCACCGCCAGCATGTGATGGATGGGCTCTATCTGAATGGATTTACTTGTGTGATTTACACGTGGCAGGCCCCCGACAGCCATGGACCACGGCCAGTGCCAGGAGTGCTGTAGAGAAGGTTTCTCCTTCACGGTCCCTTAAGCATAAAACCCACCGGATGGAAACGTTGTGGCATCTACTGTAAAAAAATGAAATAAGGCCAACTACACTATTCTTTCTGTAATACACTTCTCATGTGTTAGAATTTAGACACCACAGTGAGGGCTTTGGATTCACCCAAGATCATACTGCTTGAGTTCACAGGATGCCTAGTGCTAAATCCCATTTTACATGATGATGCCCTTTAAGAAGACATTGTACATTACATGAGAGGA
Organism: Pachyuromys duprasi; assembly: GCA_028658305.1. NCBI lineage: Eukaryota > Metazoa > Chordata > Mammalia > Rodentia > Muridae > Pachyuromys > Pachyuromys duprasi. The sequence continues at coordinate 49,928,532 of CM053753.1, read as the reverse complement.
CAGAATATTCCTGTAGCGTGTTAGAATTTCTATGGGGAGCATATAATTTTACAGAGAAAAAAAAGAGGTAAGAGAATTACGTGTATCTTTTCACTCATGCCCACTTAATCTTCTTAGAAGGGAATAATTAACTCTCTGGGAGAAACAGAACAGTAGAAATCTCACAATGGGGGCTGGAGAGATGGTTCTATAGCTTAGAATCCTTGTTACTCTTGCAGATTCAATTCCCAACACCCACACAGTATCTCACAGTCATCTGTGCCACTAGGTCCAGGAGATAACAATGCCCTCCTCTGGCTTCTGCAGGTGCCAACATGCACATGGTACACATACATACATGTAGGCAAAGCATCCATCCACATAAAAAAATGACTCTTTAAAAAAATCACAGTAGAGAACTTTAATTTTAAAAGAATGTCAGAGACTGTCACATTTTGTATCCAGGGCTTTGTTCTTTTCTCTATATTCTGTTTGCCTAATTTCTGCTTGATTCCTTGGACATACTGGGAAAGCCATCATCTCCAGCAAACTATGTCTAGTTACTTCAGAAAGATGTGGGCTATGAAGGAATAGCACCATAAACTCTTATATTTTTCTAATTTAATTGCATGTGCTTATCAGAGAGACAGCAGCAAACATGAAATGTAAGCAAGAGAAATAGCTGTGACTTCTCAAGCAATGCTAACTATCTGTCCATCATTCAGCCATGAGTGCACACTCCAGAGTAAATAAAATCTGCTCTCTCTCTCTCTCTCTCTCTCTCTCTGTTGGCTCAGTTCCTAGGTAGCTTCCATCATAAATGTCAATGTCTACAATGACCATGTTGAAATAGTTAATGTGACTTTTTTATTCCACTCACAACCTAAAACATGAGCTGACAGCTATTTTCAAATCCACTAGAAAATAAAAATCAGTTCCAACTTTGAAGAAATTTTGATTATACTAGACTTTGAGAGGTTGGTCTCCAACATGGTGTCTTTCTAAAGAATTGCACCCTAGTGTGCTGGCTCAGCCATTAAGATCATGTACTACTCTTGGATAGGACCCAAGTTTGGCTCCCAGCACCTGTCAGGCAGTTCACAATTCTGTCTAACTCCACCTTCAGAGGCTCTGACTTCTCTTCTGGACTCCAGTGGCAACTGCACTCACATATGTAAACAAGCACAAATATACATGATTGAAAAATAAATTTAAAAGAGTGTTTTAAAGAAAATTGTCAAAGGAAATGTGGGCAGTATATAAGTCAGGTATCATATCACACTGAGTTTGGGGTCAGCATTTATGCCTTTTCTCATATAGATGGACATTATTCCAGGGTGTCTACAACAGTTAATCTCTTGAGCTCTCTTTTGTGAAAGGAGAAAAACAAGTTGTTTATAGCTTGAAGTTTACTTTTATGGGCTTCACATGAGATGGCAAGAAGGAATGTGTAATGAAAGCCTGTTTGGCTTTATGACCTGACCCTGTTAGGAGACAGTTGCCTGAGGCCAGCCATCTCAGGAACAACTTCCATCTTGCTGACAAGGCCAAAACAGAGTTCATGTTCCCAGGATCAGGAACCAACGCCTGTTTCTTCAGGTGTTTCATGTTTGTCTGTTAACCAGTATAATGAGTATAAAGAGGGAAGTTGCCATTATCTAAATTAAGGCACACCAGTCATAAATGTGTTGCCTGTCTTGACTTAATTGTCCTAGGTACAGCTTGCCCACTCCTCTGTTCCCTTATCATTCTGAATTCTGGGCCAGAAGTCCAGGAGAGGACCTGACTATAAAGCTCAGACAAGGACCCTGAAACTGGGTGACCCAGATAAGGCCCAGTCACCAACGTTTACTTCCTTGCTCAAACCCCTGTGTCAAAATATCATTGGACAATGCTACAGACCACCCTACTCCCCTTTGCTTTGGGGTTCCATCTTTTAAAATGCTGTACAATTTCTCCTCAGAGCCACATCTCAGCTCCTGAGTCTGTTCTGTGTCCCTGATCAATCAGTAGCAGCCTGAGTACAATAAGATATTGTCACCTGCTTAAATACTTACTAAGATGAATGTTCAAATACTCAGTCAGCCCCCAAGTCTTGCTATTGTCCTTGACTGGACAATTGTCAGTTTTTGCTGCCTAATTCAAATAACAATCTTGCTTTTTTTGGACTCTTGTGACTGCTTGGGTTGCTTTAGTTTTCCAGACTTCAAAAGTACTAGTAATATTTCCAAGGTTTTACCAGAATAAGAGGTAGTACCTAAAGTATTTCACCTATAGTGACGCCCTGGCTCAGGTGTGTGTATTCTCACAATCCTGAGAGTAAGCATCTCTTTAGATATCAATTCTGGGAGCTTTGTAAGCCACATGTTAAGCCCAGCACCACTTCTTCATGTCTTGGTATTCTCAAGTGTAGCATATGAGAACTTGTGCTCTTTTGCTACATGCTTTTCTTGTTTGTTTGCTCCATTTTTGTAAGAAGCGAGCAAAGGAGTGGACATGGAGGCATTTTTGCAGAGCCCAGCACCACACACATGTTGATAGCAATGGACCTTGGTGAAGCATGAGAATGGTTTCTGCTTTTCACAAAGTTGTTGGAACACTGGCTCATATAAATAAAAGTATTACCATAGGCATTCATAGATCGTATTCTTTTAGATGAGACTCTTGACTGGTGTGGTGGTGCATGTCTTTACTCCCAGCTCTCCCGGAGGCAGAAGCAGGCAGATCTCTGTGAGTTTGGGGCCACCCTGGTTTACAAAGCAAGTCCAGGGCAGCCAAGAGTACAGAGAAACCTTGTCTCAAAAACAACAAACAAACAAACAAAGTGACTCTCAACCTTGGCTCCATGTTGAAATCACCAGGGGAGATTTACAAAGCATCTCTGGCTCCAAGGGTTTGAATTAATCGGTTTGGAGTACAGCCGCAGCCCTGGGGAGTTTTAAAATCCCCCAGCTACCCTTAATGTACAGCTAAGGTTGAGAATCACTCATTAATGACACTTTAGAAGCGTCAGAAATATGTTTTGAATTGATTTGCATTTCGTGGAGAGGAGAGAACTCACTTGGCTGTTGGCAGAATGTGTTTGTAGAACCAATGTGACAAGCAGAATTGACAAAAATCATACTCTGCTCCTACAGAAAAACGTTCCATTAACAATCAGAGGCATCTAAGCATCAAAATGTAAGTAAATGCTCACTTTAAAAAAAGAAAGAAAGAAAGAAAGAAAAAAAAAACAACCAAAACAGTATTACAGTCTTACAGGCTATTAACAATAAAACATGGTGTGTCTTCTGTTGATTAAATCGAACTAACTCAAGCGTCTCAATGTTGGCCAAGGCAGTGGTTCCCTATCTTGACCACATGTCAGAACTATCTAAAAGGCTTTTACAATTCTAGGATCCTGGATGATTGTAAGCAAGCATCAGGATGATTCTCACATCTTCCCAGGAGAGATACCTAAGCAACAGTACAGTCAGCATTGGAAGTGTATCTTATTTAAACTCAAAAGCCGCAGATCTCACATTCATTGAGAATAGGCTATTTCTTATCAGGAACTGTGTAATATTTCACAGCTCATAAGACTGACCTTTCTAATGAAACAGAAAACCATGGTGGCCTGTAGTTAAGGATGGCAACAAGAGCACAGAACCATGTGAGCATACAACTCATTTGATAAGGCACAGCAGAATGGACTACCCTGACTTCAAGGTCTGAAGAACAATTTGTGTGTGTGTGTGCGTGTGCGTGTGTGTGTGAATGGAGTGGTGCTGAGACTGGAAAATATAAAGTCTATTCTAAAAAAAACAGAAATCTAAATCTAAGGAGTTGATCATGTCATGTACCTACTAATTTTCAGGAATTACAATTAACTAAACAGTGCCATACTCAATAACGAGCATTTTAACATTCAATAACTTATTTAAACATCATTCTTACAATACTATTCAGCAATAAAAAGAACCAACCTACAACCATGCAAAGTAAAAAGGCTGTATCTCCAGCAATTCATCATACAGAACAGAAGAAAAAAAATGCCCAAAACACAAATCTGTATGATATCATTATATCACCACTGAAATCATACAATTAGGGAGACAGAGGCCTACATACGGGCCTCCAAGGCCTAAGGACAGGGAGGAAAGCCTGGAGCTGGACTGCGGTCAGTTAGTTATGTGTCTCGCAGTCAGTGGTAACAGCTGTCTGCATAACCTAAAGATGCAGAAAATGGTGACCGTACGTAAGCAGTGTTGTTTTCCTGGTTTGGAAAGTCTGGAAGGATGACATCAACAGAAGATACTGAGGAGAGACACACTAGGCTTGTCTGTGTGACCTGGGATATGTAAACGCATGGCTGCTTCGGAATAAGAAATTTTGGAAAGAAAGAGAGGAAGGAAGGGAGTTCTTAAAAACGGTGATTCACATTTCTAAACATCTTTACTACTCTTCCAGCGCTCATTTCTACGTCCTTTCTTTCTTTCTTTTTCTCCCCTTTCTTCCTTTCTCATTATTTTCAATTCTGACCCTAATCTATTTTTCAAACTTCTCAAAAATGCATTTAAGATTGTTTCTTATGCCAATGGATACAAATTGCACTTGTATCAGCTGCTTGTTCAGGGTCTGAATCCCAAACAATTAAGTTAATCTAAAGAGACTGGTCATTCTAATAAGCCTGTTATCACCAGCCTGCAAGCCCATTCTGAAACTCATTCACAATCTGTCCAACATGACAACCTGAAGTTGTTTTATTAAAGTGCTAACTTAAGGCTAAAATATGTATCTAATGGCATCTCAGTTACAAGCAATCTGAGCTCCTTTAACCTTAAAGGTGATGTATTAACCATAAGGCGGGGAGTGGGGGCGGTGACGGACAAAAGAATGAAAAATGTAGTTGGGTTCAATAGTTAGAAAGTTTATTATCTTCATGCAGTTGATCACAGGATGATATCTTTTAAATGTCTTATTTGTGTTCCCGGAACAACAACAAAATGGCCCCATGTGAAAAGACTCCCCATATCAACCTTGCCAACAAATCTCATAAAGACTACAAGCCGGTACTCTTGAAAAAGAAAAAAAAAAAACGACTTAGGAAAAAACACCTTTTCCTCTTTGTTTCTACTTGAATAGCAAAAATACGTTTGTTCTAGCATTTCCCCACAAATTCCTAGGCACAGTGGGAAACCAGGTGATTAGCAGGTATAGGGAGTCCCTGAAAACCTCACAGCCAGAAGGGAAACGTTTCACTTGAGGTAAAGAAGGAAACTCTTGGAGAAGAGATTAGGGTCAGTCATTTTATCAGGCACTGGGGTCAAAAACTTCGAGAACCTCAAGGTTTATTTTCCTTACACATTTAAGCACAGTAAAACTTTAGGAGGAAAAATCTCCAAGTGACAATTATCCCATCAAAGCTTCAGGAATAGCTACATCTAATTTCCCTTGCAAACTAGCAAAGCACCTGTGACCTGGAAATAATAACAATGAATTCTATTAGCTGATGGCTAATAGTCTAGTCACGGCTCAGGCCTGTAATACCAGCCCTGGGGGGTATGGGGGCAGGCAGGTGGATCACTGGGAATTTGAGGCCAGCCTGGTCTGCAAAGCAAGTCCAGGACAGCCAGGGCTACACAGAGAAGTCCTTTACCAAACCCCGTGCCCCCCAAAAATACATGAATAAAATAAAAATAAATGAGTTCTATTGATTGGTAAGCAGTGCTCAGGGCAAGGGCCTGGCGAGGAAGGATTTGTAATAAGCATAAGGGTAGATTCTATGGATAGAGGATGCAAAGTACAAGGGAGCTCTTTGGTAAGAATAGGTCCTATTTACCGGGAGATGGAGTTCAGGATAAGGGCCTAAATAATGCTCAGGATTTGGGGGAGGGTGGGATTCAGGGGAAGGCTGGCTCCACAGACTAGCAAAGGTCACCAGGTTGTTAGACAGCATCTACTCCAGGCTTCCAGGTGGGCAGGCAGCAGCCATTTTCTTCCCTTGAAGAAAAAAAGAAACCTGCATGTTTAACAATTTTGGATTTTCTAATGCTTTCTGTGAGCTGTACCTCCTACAAGCAATACAAGCAGGTCCTCGCTCTTCCTGCTTAAGGACAGATGTCATGATGACAGGCAGATGCTGAAATGCAGAGGCCTTAGCCTCCTCTCCATGAAATGAAAGGCAACACATAAATCATCCTGAATCTTTAAATGCCATTTATTTTTCTAGATAAGAAGCATGCACTTAAAATTACTGAAACAGGAACAAAAAGAGATTGAAGAGAATATATATATATATATATACTTTAGAATACCTAAAAATACCTTAAAGTGAAGAGAAGCTGAGCTTCCCTTAAGGAAAAATAAGTAACTCACTGTACTGTGAAAATTAATGAGATCATCATTTACCCTAATAGCTCTTAAAAGCATTGTGGCTTTTTAAGTTTAGGAAAATCTGTACTTTTGCTGACTTAGAGAAAATGGTAATGGGTCACAGACTATGAATATACTACTTTTTAAGTTTCTACTACTTTAAATGATCAAATAGGTCAGATCATTAGAAGTCAAGAAAATTAAATTGTGAATTTAGAAGTACTTAAGTTTTTACAAAAGTAAGACAAAATAAATACACCAAGAGCCACTCAAACAAATGAAGCTATAGTTCAGACTCCCATATGTTACCTTCTTACTTGACATGGTAGAGAAAAGAACAAGAAGACCCAAGAGATAAATTCCTTGGAGTCCATCTGCAACCTGACAAGGATGTTGTTCCCTCTCCTTGTCTAGGTCCCTGCTATGCAATTGTCCTTAGACATGACCCCTCACTCTCTCTGATCCTGGTTCTTCCCTCCGCCCTTCTGTATCTGTTCTTCTTCCTTACCAGGTATGACTTCTACGGAAAAACATTTTTTTTCACCTAGTCATCACCTAAGAGATGAGCATTTACTATATGTAAAAGACAGAAAGAAAGATATTCTGTTTTGATAGAGTTTCTCTTTCATAAGCGTGCACTATGACTTTCCATGTTGCCAGGACAATATGTCTGACAAATGTATCACAATGGAGGAAGGGATTATTTGGGCTCATGGTTTGGGGCTTCAGTCTATCATATTGAGGTCGGGAGCAACTCTCAGCTCTGCAGCAGGAACATGAGGTTGCTTGCTTGACTCTGAGCAGATTAGGGAGCAGAAATCTGGAGCTAAAACTAGCAAGTAGGTGCTCACAAAGGGTGCACTTTTATACTGTATTGCATCCATGGCAAATATCTGTCCATTGATGGAGAACTGTCATGACAAGAAAGGAGAGTGCATGAAAAATTCAGATACATGATTTGTAGAATGTCATTGGTTAGGGGAAAAATGGTATTACACTGCCAAATCCATGAAAGTATAACTTTATACTGTTACATCTGAGATGAGGTGGTAGAGAAAGTAGTAAAATTGGCTGTTCAGTCTACTTTGATGTTAGTATTCTTACAAGAAAACAGATGCATAATGCCCAACATTAGAGTTAGTTTGTTGTTGACAAGAGCCTGGGTGTTGTCAAGTACTCTCCAAGGAAGCTCAGGCCCCTGGGCAGCCAGTAACAGAGGCTTGCTTGGAGCTCTGAAACAAAAAGAGGCAGAGGTGGGACCCTGGTTTTGTTCAGGCAGACAAAATGGCCGCTTTGAGAACAGCCAGGCAGTTGCTCCCGGGCACTGTGATGGGCAGAGCAGCACTAGAAAGATGGCAGCAGTGACTTTAGCTGATACGCCTATGAATGGCAGAAGCTGGCAGGGTCCAGCAGCACAGGGCTTCCTGACCAGAACCAAGCCCCAGGCATCCAGCAGTGAATTCTTCAGGGAGGAGGGGAACCTGTTCTTCCCCAAAGTAAATGATGAATCTCAGATGGTTATGGTGAAAAGATAGCAGCCCGTTTATTTCATGTGAAATAGGGACTTAAAAACCTTGGGCAGTGGAAGGATTTTGGAGGGTGAATGTGTTTGATTTCCTTGGGTTAAGAGTGCTAGGGATACTTCATTTACGTGTAGTAATACAGTCCTTTCATAAGAAGGAGAACATAGCACTTAATTATCCTATGGGTAGGAGAAGAACTCCAGGTAGAGTTAAAGGTCTTTGCTGAAAGCTGAGGTCTCATTAGCATAAAGTGCTTTATTTCCCCCAGGATCCCCAGGTGCTTGCTGAAGAGGTTTCAGGCCTGAAATCTTCCCTGAGACTCTCCTTAGGGGATCAGGGGTTTCCCCAGGTCAGGAGGAGAGGAGGGAATACAGCTAAGGAAGGAAGTCTTGTCATTTTGACTCAGTGGCTATCCAGTAATGCCAGACTTCAACCTTACCAGAAGGGTCCAACAATATACATCTCTCTGTCCTTGTTGGAGGACAGATAGATAGCTTCAGGGAATTGGGGCCAAACCAAAAACAGTTGAGTAAGTAGGATCTCTCTCCTCTTTCTTTCTTTCTCTCTCTCTCTCTCTCTCTCTCTCTCTCTCTCTCTCTCTCTCACTTCTACACACACACTAGTAAGAATGTAGGATTAAATGATAGACTAGCCACAGTTTCTAAGAAAATAGCTGATTTAAATGACTCCTTTCTGGGGATGGGGAGATGGCTCAGCAGCTCATGTTACTCTTACGAGAACCCAGCTCAATTCTTGGCACAACAACGGTAGTTTACACCTATTTGCAGCTTCAGTCCTAAGGGATCTGATGCCTTCTTCTGACCTCTGGTGCCTCTGTGGGCACCAGGCACAAAAGGTATGCACATCTTTATCAACATGCATGTGGAGAAAATATCCATATGTATAATATAAATTTTTAAAACCTAATAACTCTAAAATCTAAAAGACTCACTTCTGTCGCTATCACACTCCAAAAGATGTCATATCTTCCTGACACTTCTCATCAAATGACTATTTTAATGATGAAGTATATCTTGAGGCCAAGATGTACAGACAGGAAAATGGAGAAAGCCCTTCAAAGAGAAACGGCAAGAACAAAGGAGCCCGTGTCTGTGGTTTGAGTTTAGGAGCCTAGGGAAAGGGGTTCTGTTGCTTTTATCCAGTCTTCAGTGGTTCTCTCATGTTGAAAAAGTGTATCTGCTTTGGTGGCTTCAGCTTGTTTCTTAGGGCTGCTGTTGTGGGAACAGGAGAGTGAGAACATCTCATATTCCATCTCCCATGAAGAGGAATGCTTGCTTCCCCAGAAGCCCTCTTCTGACAACACTTTATTCATTCCTCATGAAGGGGAAGAGGCTATGTGACCAGCTAGGACTAAAGCATGGGCCTGAATGATGCTGGCCTCCCCTTTGCCATTTTGAAATTGTTCTGCAGGAAGATTGCAGTCAGCCCTTTCTCCATGCCCTCAATTTATAGACATTCTCAAATGTGCAGCCTCTTCCAACAAAGGAAAGACAATGTGGTTAAATGTTTCCACTTCTGGAACTCAGTATGAGTAAGCTTGCTGGCCCATAAGTAGAAACCATGCTGTGTTGACGTATAGTGCATCTGACATCTGCATTGATAATAAAGAAGTGCCTTCCAATCTGATTGACTCTTTAAGTTTCATTCTCCTCTTGGTTCAAAACCAAAATGAACAATAAAGGTAGCATTTATTGGGTGCCCCTCAAACCTCAACAACTATATATGGAATGGCAGAGAAAATGCCTCCCTCTGGTACAATTGGATTTGAGGTTAATGACTTGAGGCATTTTAACAACACTATGCTTCACACATAACCACGCTAAAAAAATTGTTCAAGTCAGGAAATAATCAGTATATATTTATGGGTTATTAAGAAAATTCCACTATAAAAGTAATTCTGCTACTCTTAGAAACTTGCATAGCCCTAACATAATTGTAAAATCTGTGTTGCAGTGAAAAAAAATGATACTGCGTGGATGGCTTTGTCTATGAAGATGTCATATTTTCCATCAAACCAGCTTTGCTGGCACCTGCAAGATATGCTTCCTTGTGTCAACCCCTAAATGGTGTGTGGTTTGACTTTTTCTTTCTTTTTTTTTTTTCTTTTAATCACCAAAGCTACTTATCACAAATAGCTTCTATGGTGGCAGCTGTAAATAAGTCTTCTCTCCCATTCCCAGGGCTGTTAGCTCCTCCAGCGCAGAGTCCCAGTCTTATTCTTGGTTCTTTGTTTCGCAGTACCTATTACAAAGATTTGTAATATGTAGATAGTTACAAAATACCATTTTTGAGGCATTTAAAGGCAAGCAGATCATAAACCAAAAGGCTTAGAATTGACAGAAAGTTATATGCACTTTTCCTTTGCATTGCCATTAAATTACATATTTAAAAATCAATAGACATAAGAATGAGTTTTCATCTACACACCTAGGGAAGATGTACAAGAAGGAGGACCCAGGTTGGTATAATCAATGCTCATTTCGATGGACTAATGGGAGGGACATTGAATGGGGGAGAAAACAAGCAACAGGACAGGAACATACCAAAGAGGACCAATGAAAGAATCAGTATAGCAATGTATCAAAACAGATATTAAGACTCTCGGTTAAGCCCTTGGCAGAGGGCAGGAAGTAATAATAAATATAGGGGAAGTTAGTAAGACTTGGGGAGAACAAGAGCTCCACAAAGATCAAACTGAGCAGGGCACAAGGGTCTTATATGGGACAGTTTCTCCAATCAGGGACCATGTATGGATATGGCCTAGAACCCCTGCTCAGATGTTGCCCATGATAACTCATTGGTGAACTGAAGACCCTAGTAAGGGAAACAGGGACTGTTTCCGTCTTGAGCTTGATGGCTG
>CM053753.1:49878041-49910436 GCA_028658305.1 Pachyuromys duprasi | reverse complement strand
TCTTATCTTAAGAAAATGGAGAAATGAAACACAAAGAAAATAAAGACTAGGACACTTCCACCTAAGAAGACTGACTAGAATGTGCTTCCTGGTGAAGGAAAAACTTCAGGATGGGGAGAGGACAGGTGATGGTGTAGAGAAATAGAAGGGCAATGCAGCCATAGCAGAGTCCCTTGGAGCAGGGTTCCTGCCACAGAGCTCCCAGCAGGGAGACAGAAATCAGAACCTGAGCTAGAATAACCAGGCAGATCTTTATGAACTAATGCAGACATTGCAATTTCCAGCACAAACCCACGAGTCTTTGCTTTCTTTCTTTCTTTCTTTTTTTATCTGAATGCTCTCAGTGTTTTATTTTTTTTCAAATAGGAAGTGGACAGGAGATTCAAGCGTGTATTTAAATGCACAAAACCCACTAACATTTTGTGTTACCGTGATTAATCAGTTTCCCAATTGCACTCATGTCAGATCAAGTGTCTCAATTACATGGTTCTCTTTTTATTTTTTTATATATTACAATATATTCACTTTGTATCCCAGCTGTAGCCCCCTCCCTTGACCCCTCCTAATCCCACCCTCCCTCCCTCTTCTCTTCCCATGCCCCTCCTCCCCTTCTGTCTGACCTATCCATGAGACCCTATCAGGTCTCATCAGGACTGACTGCATTGTCTTCCTCTGTGGCCTGGTAAGGCTGACCTCCCCCCCCCAGCCCCCACACACCTCAGAGGGAGGTGGTCAAAGAGCCAGCTACTGAGTTCATGTCTGAGACAGCACCTGTTCCCCTTAGTGGGGACCCACTTGGAGACTGAGCTGCCATGGGCTAGAGATATCTGTGTAGGGGTTCTAGGTTATCTGATTACGTGGTTCTTAATATTTACTTCTTTTATTCTGTAAAAGGCAACAAAATATACAGAACAAAACTTTCCCTTTTTTAAACTAATGTGGCAGAGTCCACAGTGGTCCTTCAGAGCATACACTCAGGACTCTTTGATACAAAGCTTTTTCATGCTTACCTGTTAGCATACATTGTTGGACTTATATACCAAATGATCTGCCATAAAGACTAGTATTTATATATAAACCCATGACTTTTTTCTTTTTAAAATTTTTAATTATCATTTATTACAATTTATTCAATCTGTATCCTGGCTGTGGCCCCCTCCCTTGTCTCCTCCCAATCCCACCCTCCCCTAGTCCACTGGTAGAGGAGGTCCTCCTCCCCTTCTATTTGACCCTAGCTTATCAGGTCTCATCAGGACTGGTTGCATGGGGCCCTGAAGAGAATAATACCCCAACCAAGGACAATGCATGAAGAGGACCTAAAACCCTGGCTCAAGTGTTGCCCTTAGACTCAGTCTCCAAGTGGGGTCCCTAGTAAGGGGAGCAGGGACTTTCTCTTGCATCAGTGGCAGGCTCCCTGATCACTGCCCTCTGAGGGTGTGTGTACACACGTATGTGTGTGTGTGTGTGTGTGTGTGTGTGTGTGAACCCCTGACTCTTAAAAGACTCAGACCCAGCAGTGGGTCTTGCAAAAGTAGCACATTCTCCTATACGTCAGTAGTTGAGAGGAGTCTCAGCTCAGAGGTGGCTTGGTGCCATTTTCAGAGTCTGTTTTTTAATGCTGACCTACCCTGGGGGCCTGTGGGACAGGAAATAATCAAAAGTCAGAGACTCTTAAGTTTAACACAGCACAGAACAAGGGTAAGAGACAGCCTTCAGGGCCAGGTGTGGACAGTAGGAGAACCAGACAAACTAGGCGAGAAGTATGTAGAGAAAGGTCTCGCTGCTGGTGCCTGGGAGCAGACCTCATCAACTGAAAAGAGTTCTGGGGTGTGGTCACCTGGAGCCTGAGGTCATTGGGTGGTTTGAAGGCTGAAGCTGCTTACTGCTATAAGGCTCACTGAGGTGGAGTGCAAGAGCGGTTCCCTGAAGTGCCCGTGAGTTACTTGGCATCCAGAGCGCCACCCTTCCAGTCTGGTGATTACTGCATAGTGTTATGGTACCGAAAACCAGGGATTAACACTGGTATATTGTAAAGCAAAATTTTTACTTTTTACGGCCGGGCCAAGCTTAGCATCCCCCTTAGTTGGAAGATGAAGTGGTGTCTACTGTAGTAGAGGGATTCTTTTTTTCTTTTAATTTATTTATTTTTATCTCAATCACAGGTTAGGTACTTTGAATCCCAGGCGTAGCCCCCTCCCTCATTCCCTCCTACCCTCCCACTCCCTCCTTCATCTCCCTCTTCCCCGTCCCCTCCAAGTCCACCAACAGGGGAGGACCTCCTTCCCTTCCATCCAACCCCAGCTTATCCTGTCTCCTCAGGGCTGGCTGCAAAGTCCTCCCCTGGGATCTAGCCAGCCTGTCACTCCCTGGCTTGTATGGGGGAGGGTCAAAGAGTCAGCCATCAAGATCATGACTGAAACAATCCCTGTTTCCCTGAATAGGGTCTTCAACCCTACACCGAGTTATCATGGGCCCCATCCGTGCGGGGGTTCCAGGCCACATCCACACATGGTCCTTGATTGTAGAAACCGTCTCTTACAAGACCCCTGTGCCTTGCTCAGTTTGGTCTTTGTGGAGCTCTTGTTCTCCCCAAGTCTCAACAACCTCCCCCAGATCTATCATTACTCTCGCCCTCTGTGTATCAGAGCGGATATTAAGACTAGAGAGGGATTCTTATATAGGTCCTTCATGACGTTCACAAGCAAGCAAAGCTTAACAAAAGCAGAACCTTTGCGATTAGCATTTAGCAGAAACACACTGTTATAAGTTTTTAACGTCATTGTGGTCGGCGAGTTTCAGGAAGCCTCGTTTTCCTAGTCAAGTTGATTCGGTTCTCAGGAGGTCTTTGTGGTCTCTTGGTTTGAAAAAGCCTGCACAATAGAAACATAAATCTCATTTTACCTGAGAAATACAAGCACAAAGACTTTGGTACGAGCTGGAAGCTGAACAATAGGGAGAACGGAGGCTCCGGTATTATTCAACTCACGTTAGTATCACAGTGAAGGCAGGAATAGGGGAGTCAGCCTTTAACACACAGCCGGCTTCGAAAGCCTGAAGGTGGATTCCGCCTTTACCAATCTCGGGGCTGCTTACCCAGCTGTCAATACACTTGGAAGATACTTCTCTGCTACAGTAGCCACCTGGGGACAGTGTGCTACAATCTGGAGGATGCTGGGAGGGTGGGAGAGCCTGCCCAGTCCACAGACTGTGAAACTAGATGTGACCAGCAGAGCCTGTGGATGCTAAGAAGGTAACAGCTGTAAGCAGACATCAGAAACTTGAACGATACAGTCTCAACGCCAATAAAGTAAGCCAAGGCGGAGAAAAGTCTCCACAAGTTCCCTTGGCAGCCCACCGGCCCGGCATATACATACCCAGTGGTCTCCAACTGTCAATGGTGGGAAAAGAAACACATGGATGTTCCCCCCCCCTTTAAACTATGCTTCTAGTGATGTTTTTACTTTGCCGTATTAAAAAGGAAAACCCTGTGTCATAGTTAATTTGTTTTTTCTTTACCTTCATACATTCATCTTTTTTATTTACACACGTTTTCAGTTGTGCAAACTTTTGCTTCTTCTTCTTTGCCTGCCCCTATGTTTCCCTCTTCGTTCTACTATGCTTGTAGTGCTTTCCACCACTGCATCTTATTCATATTTTTAAGTTTTGATTTTTAGTTATTTCCTCTCTTGCATGTATCTAGTTTCATCATGAATTTGTTCATTCTTGAGTATTTGTTGGTCTTTTCATGTTTACTTCTGCAGTTTTTTTTTTTTCAAATCCCTGGATGCTTTCTCTTCCCGTTTCTAATTTTATTCTCCAGGACTCTTTTTTTCCCTTTTACTTGTTTAACACTGTTCTTTCCTCTCTTTATCTCTCAGTGAATCCATTTATCTCATCCATTTCTTCATTCCATAATTACCCTAAGTAATTTTTAACTTTATAGCACGCTCTCACTAGCTTTGCTCTTTTGTTTGCTGATATTTGCTGATCTATAGGGGGCTTTCATTTATCTTAGTGCAAGCATATACCACGTAGGGGTTGGCATTGTCACTACTAAGGAATTGTGTTTGTTTTTGTCTTCCCTTCTGTGAGTGGTACCGGGGACTGAACCCTCACAGTGAGCTGCTCACTAAGAAGAAATTCAAATAAAACTAAAAGAGATAGTCAAGTCAACAGATTCGGAAATTATGAGAAGAAAAGGAGTGAGGAAGAGGAGGCCTGAGGGGGAACTGGAAGTGGGGCGAGTAGGAAAAATCTGAAAGGAGCTAGGCGACAAGGAGAATATGGTCAAAATGCACTGTGTGAAACTCTCAAAGAATTAATGAAATAAACAAGAACCAAAGAAAAAAGCTGGTAGTAATTCATACAAACGGTTCTGGAATCTAAAACCTGGAAGGAAAAGGCTATTTCCCAGTATATTTCAAAAGGCTTTTAGTATTCCAACACCAAGACCAAATAAAGTCGCGTTGAGTGAATAAAAACATAAATATATCTTTCATTAATTAACATAACTGCAGAAACTCTAAACATTATTTCAGCGAGTTTAAGTTAACAGTAACTGAAAGAGGTTTTACATCATCATAAAGTGAGCATATTCAAAAATGGAGGTCAGTTTGATATTTTAATATTAAACCAGTGAAAATTACCACATTGTTTTTTAAAATAGTAATAATTTGGATAAATTACCAGCATATATGATCCAACACCTGCTCCTAACAAAAATTCCTAGCCAACCTAAGAGGATCTTCCCAGTGTGAAAATGGCCATCCCTGAGAACAATGCAGTGTATGGAATCACGCTGGAGGCTGCATTTCAATGTGCTGTATATACACAGCAGGGAGCCGAAATGAAAAGTACAGCTATGTGCAAGGACCTCATTAGCCATCAAATCCTAAAGAAGAAACCTGGCAAAAGATACTCAGAACTTTTACCCTGGAAAATATAAAATATCACTATGAAAAAAATAAAAGGAGAAGTAATTGAAACCTTAATATGTTCAGTGGTTCATTCTCCCCAAATTGATGTAAAAATTACTTGTACTCTCCGCCAATACCCCAGCAGAATTTTTATCTTAGTTTATTTTACTTATTTAAAACTGACAAGCTGACTCTTGTGGAAATGCAAAGAACCTGAGGAGCTGAAATAAAAAATTAAAATCTTGGACTGGTAGCAAAGTTTACCTTATACCATTTGACTTCAGAACAAATTATAGTTACAAAAATCAAATCTGTAGGCGTAGTAGGAAGATCAATCAATAGAAAGCATGGCAGAGGACAGTGCAGGATCAAGTAGATATGGTTCTGAGCAATTGATTTTTGACACAGGAGAAAAGGTAATTCATAAAAAAAAAAAGATAGTCTCTCCAACCAGTGCTGTAAGAAATGGATATCCACAGACAAAATAGCAAAAATACACTGAAAAAAGTTACATCAAAATGGATCATGGATCTAAATGTAAAACCTAAAAACAATCAAACTTTCAGAAGAAAAGGCACTTGTAGCTTTCAGTTCTACAACAATGACTTTCTGGGTATATATCAGAAACAGATTCCATAAGTAAATTAACATTCATAAACTAGACTTCATCAAAATGAAGTCATAATTTTAAAAGCACACTATTATTAAGAGAAAAGAGGCACATATTGGACTTTTAACAATGCTGATCACATTGCTACTCTGTATCTGGACTAAGGGAAAAACCTCTCCAAACCTAAGACTGATGAAATAAATAACCCTATTTTCTAAATGGGCAGATTATTTAAAGAAGAATTTGACAAAGAAGGTATCTGATGAGAAATGTTCGACATCATTATTCATTAGGAAAGTGATAATTAAAACCACAATGTTACCATTATTGCAGCTATTAAGATGGCTATCAAAAGACTGAGCCAGATATTGGCAAGGATACGGAGTAACTTACTCTTTTACACGCTGCTAAGAGAATATGAAATAGCCTAAAAACTTTGAAAACATGGTGTTTTCTTAAAATGCAGAAGCTCTACCCTATAAATCAGCCAATTCACTGCAACATGTTTGCCCAGAATAAAAGAAAGATTTATATAATACAAACTGTGTAGATTTTATAGCATGCCTATTTTTTTTTACCAGATCCAAACTGAGCTAGGTATATCATGAAATGTTTTTTTTAAAAACAAACAAAATACACTGTCCATAAACACAAGAAATATGGATTATTTTTCAAAACAAATATGATAGAAAATATTCAGAGAATTAAGTTAGATCCAAAAGAGCCCATATTGTATAATTCCCTTTGTATACTACTCCATAAAATCCTATTATTCTTTTTCTTTTCTAGAAATTATAGGGGATATATATGCATATGTGTGTGCAGGTATCTGCAGAGATCAGCAGAAGACTCTGGGTGCCCTGGAGCTGGAATGATAGGCAAGCTGTAAACTGACTGACATGGGTATTGGGAACCAAGCTCTGGTCCTCTGCAAGAGCACCAAGCACTCTCAATTGCAAAACAGTCTCTTCAGCCCCTAGAAAATGCAATCTATAAACCGAGAAATGAGAAGCTTCCCATGGCTAGTGGTAAAGAGTAAGAAGGGCTTACAGGGATGGGTTGAAACAGGAATAAAGAGAATGGAAAATGATGAATATTGATCATCTTCTTGAATATAACTCATAGATGTGACCATGTGTCCAAATTTACCTACGTATCTACTTTAATTCTGTATAGTTTATTACGTATCATTTTCTCATTTCATTAAGCTATTCCTATATTATGAATACAGTCATATGTATGTATAAGAATACATAAAATAAGGCATACATAGATACTAAAGAATATGGAAAATTCCATGGAAACTATTTTAGTTTTCTACTCTGTTCTGCAATAAGACACTGACAAAAACAAATGAGGGAGGAGAGGTTTATTTGGCTTATACATTCTAATCAGTCCATCAGTGGGTGAAGCCAAATTAGAAACCCAAGCAGGGCAGGGCCTGGAGGCAGGAACTGAAGCAGAGACCGTGAAGGAATGCTGGTTACCGGCTTGCTCCTGTGGCTTACATTCAGATACTATTCTTATGCCTCCCAAGACCAGCTGACCAAGGGTGGCACCACTCACAGCTGGCTACCCCCATCAATCATTAACTAAGAAAATCCCCCACAGATTTGTCTATAGTCCATTTTTATGTCATAGGTGAGGGTTCACACAGTATAAAACTCAGAGCATTCGGTCTTTCTTTACCAGCTTGATGATTTACGTAGTCCTTAGTTCACCTCTCAATATAATTCACTACTAGGAAACTCGAAGTCATAAACAGCATTTCTTGTTTAGCTATAATAATGAAAAAATATAATAACAAACATATTTCTAAGGTGTTTTTCCAGTTGGGTGTGATATGAATTTCAATGCATTTTGTAGATGTGTGCTAAGGTGAAAAAAAAAAAAAAGAGCTGAAGCTTGAACCAGCCCCACTCAGAAGTTCTGTTAGTGTTGGTTGGCAGGCAAACAGACACTGGTTAAATTTATTAGTTCACCTTGATGGCGGGAAATAAAGTAGTTTATGTAAATCGTTTCACTTCCCTGAACTTACCTCAAATTCAATGATGTGTGAATTCAGGTATCCAGTTCTATATTAGCCAGGTAACTAGCTGCATAAGCCAAAGATCATACCAGTAAATGTTAAGTGGAGGAAAAGGAAAAGTAATCTATGATAGTGAGAGGAATGGCACAGCTAGCAAGACACAATATTCAAAATAAATAAAGGGAACATGTCCTCAGGCACGTAAGATTTGGCAAGTCTGCTCAGCACCTTTTGCCTTCGTTTCCTTAACGCGCCTCACTTGCCATGTTGTAGTCACACTGACCTCTAACTGCACAAATGTTCCAACTCCTTTCTTGCTTTGGATTCCTTCCTTGATCATCTTCAGCCTGGAACAATTTATCCTTCACATGACTAATTTTTCTCCTGGGTCATATCTTCCAAGAAGATATGAAAGCCTTCTTTCACCCATGATGATGAAGCTGTCCCCCAGATCACCATTTCCTAGCTCCCATCATTGCCCAGTATACGCCCAGTTCTTTTTTTTTTTTCATAACAGTCACAACTTATAATTACTCTGGGTTTTTTGTTTGTTTGTTTGTTTGTTTACTTGCTGTGTTACAATAGCACATGAACTTTGGGAGGTATATAGAATGGGTTGGATTGAGAATATTTGAATTTCTGGCAAAATGTCTCTGTCTTAGATACTTCTCTGATATTGTGACAAAACACCATGAACACACAAGATGAAAGCATTTAATTTGGGATTGTGTTTTCAGGGGTCAGAGTTCATGATAACAGAGCAAAGGTGTCAGGGACAGCTGGGAGCTCACATCTCAAACGACACTCGGGAGGTAGAGGGAACACACTGGGAATGGCATGAGAGTTTTGAAACTGCCTCCAGTGAAACACATCTTCCTGCAAGGCCACACCTCCTAACCCTTCCTAAACAGTTCCATCAACTGGGACCAAGTATTCACATGACTGACACTTATGGTGACATCTCATTCAAACCACCACTGTCTCTAACATCAAAACCTACCCACCACCTTAATAGCATGTATGCCATTTATGGACAAGAACCCGATCTGGTTTTCGCTGTATACTAATACTAAGATCAGCTATGGCAAATAACAACTACTTCAAATCTATTGTGTGAAGCATGGATAGACTATTAAAAGGAGAATAATTCCTTCCCTGCTTATTCCATGAGACTCTTAGATGGCTCTCATAAACTACCTAATCAAATATACAAAGGTATAGATGCTCTTGTTTGAAGAATGTGATACAGGCCATTGTTAAAGACCACGTGGGCCATGGATGTGCTTTAAATGGAATGGGAGGATGCAAAGTACTTCCTGGAGTAGAGGTGGAGTCTGGCTGCTAAGAGAAAGCCATCTGACTTCGGCAGGATCTACCATTGAGGTCTTTCTCCAGTGGGCTTCATAGGCAATGAATCTTAAATGGCTCACCTTAATTAATCGTAATCCCGATGGCTTTGGATTTTCCCTAGAAAATTACAATTTGAAGATCTGTACTACTTAAAAGAGAGTATAAGTTAGAGCTAGCATAATATTGTGGGAGAAGAAACGCTCAGTGTGACTGAACATGGACCCTTGACTCTCCTCTGCATCCTTGATGCTTGCTGGAAAACTTCAGCCTTCTTTTGAAACAGGAAGACTAAGTTTCTCCCCAGGGCTAAGCCACTTATAATAAGAGTATCAAGAGTGAGGTATGAGGTGAGTAATAACATTGGACTTATGGGCTAATAAAAAGCAATCCCAGTAGGGGGGGAAAAGATGTGTAAACAAAATCTAACTGGAGGCAGTTGAAACGGTAAGAAAAATTCTAGAAAGGTGCTAGAGAGTTGGAATGCTCATTCCACCTCTGGACCTGCCTGAGTGATGCTCCACCAGTTGTTTCTCCTTAGAAATAGGGTGGTTTTTGAATTATTACAATATCAACATCATTATTTCCCAGGTCCGCTCTGGTTCTGTTATTCCTGTTTTCTTCCCGTGGCCATGTCAGATTCAGTGGTAGTAAAGGAGACTTTGGCTACATTCACTTCATCTCCACACTGACTCCAGTGAGAAATCTATCTTAAAATTCTCCTGCATAGCCAGGCGTGGTAGCACTCGGGGAGGCAGAAGCAGCTGGATCTCTGTGAGTTTGAGGCCAACCTTGTCTACATTGAATGCAGGACACACACACACATACACACACACACACACACATACATACATACATATACACAAAGCTTTTATTTGAAGAATAGGGAAGTTGATGGCAAAGACAGCTGGATGTTTCAGAATCACAAGAAGTCTCACAGCAGAAGAAAGAGAAGGCCAGGCTCCCTCCCAGCATGCTACCTCCACCAACACTGGGTGCCAGGCTGCACTGAACCTTCAGTTTGAACTCGAGAGATCCCAGGTGCAGCATGGCATTGCAGCAGCTGCCACAGCCACCTGCAGTTATCATGAGTTACTGGCTGCCTCAGCTGTTTGGATGACAAGCTCCTAATTCAGTCTTGGTGGCTGGGTATGATGGCCTAAGCTGCTGTCATGTTACTTGGTTCCAGACAAAGGAGAAATGGAAACATGACTGTTTGGTTTTTCAGCATGTATAGTGGGATACACAACTTATTCCTGCTAAGACTTGTGAAGTCGAACATTCCACACAAATGAAATAGTTCAATTGCTACAGCCTCACAAAAGGACAACTGCTTAAACATCTGAATTATTTATCAATAGGAAAAGAATATCCCTCTATCTCGTGCCTGGCTTATGAAATCTAGATTTGGAAAACAAGCTATTGGCAACCCAATCTAGCCCTTCCATTCAGTATCTGAATGCACAGGGTTTTAAGAGCACTGATAACCATCCAGAGTGATGGTGGAGCAGAAGTTCGTTGGACTGACTGCTTTCTGACTATCCAAACCATATTATGCCGCCTTCCATCTATGCCAAATGAGGTCAGAGGTCAAACATTCACAAAACATTGATTTTTGCAACATAACTGGATTTTGTTTATGAAGGTATAGAGACTGAACATATTAGCGATGCTTGCCACCTGGGTCAGACTCAGTGTTTATCAACCACCTACATCAACAGGCACTGCACTGGTGTTCCACAATGCATCAGGAGGACCAGAACTGACTAGATGTGAAGAACAACTGGCAACAAGGAATTGAGTTATGTTCAGTTTCTTTAGCCATCTGTCACCCCCGCTTCAGTCTGGTCAACATTTTGTTCTCCCTTTTGATAGATACCTCTGCATCTGGTCCACTTGGCCAAAAACAAGAGCTGCAACAGCTGTGGAATGATAGGTTGGAGGGTGACTAAAAGACTTGGCTCTGTTCACACCACTAACAAATTCCCAAGGACGAGAGCGTTGGCGGAGGGTCTCCATCCTGGCCCATAGCTGTAGCCTTTGAGTCAGAATGACATTATGCATGGCTGCCTTTAGAGGAACTCCCAGAGTAACTGCACGAATAGAAAGGCCAGTTCCAGGAAAAGCCTGAACGTGCTCAAACAGCCATTTCATTATACACATCATAGAACATATCAGTCATATTCATTCATCTATTCATCAAACATTTATTGAATGTTGCTCTAGGCCCTGGTGTAAATAATGGAAATACATCAAATGTGCAAAATGAACAAAGTTAGGGAAAAGGTTAATAATAATGAAATCTGTTACGTGTTATACATTGGTAAGTACTACCGGAAAAATAAGCAACGTTAAAAGCAAGACTGGGGTGTAGGTCTATGTCCACATATATGTACCATTTCAAGTAGCAATGACAGAGAGAACCCTATCAAGAAAGAATATTTAACCCAAAATCTTTTGTTTGTTTGTTTGTTTGTTTGTTTGAGACAGGGCCTAGCCCTAGCTATTATATAGCCCTAGCTAGCCTGGAACTCATTATGTAGTCCAAGCTGACCTTGTGAAGAGATCCACCTGCCTCTACTTCTCTCCTGTGTGCTAAGATTAAAGGTGTGCACCTCCAACCCTGCCTATTAACTTGAAAGAAACAGAGCGATGGAGTGAGATAAAACTTGAGAATAAATTAAAAAGCACAAAGGTGTGAAAGCCTTGGATGCTCAAAAACCAGCAAGTTGAGACTGGAGAGTTAGCTCGGTAAAAAAGTAAATATGAGGCCCTGGGTTCAACTCTAACATAGAAAATAAGAAACCCCAAATCAGGGAAGGGAGGGAAGGAAGGAGGGAGGGAGGGAAAATAAAAGGCCAGGGAGGAGGAGGAAGAGGAGAAGATGAAATAGCAAGCAGGTGCATGTAATCAAAGGATACACACAACAAATCCAGTTTGGAGTCTATGGTGATCACCAAAAAGAATGATGATGGTGATATAAAACAGGATATCGTGGGGGTGGCCAAAACTGGATTTATTTTGAAGGTAGGATTGCACTAATTGACTGGGAGTAAGGCAGGGGAGGCAGAAGATGTTTGAGTCTATCCTGAGCAGCTGGGAAGATGACATTTCCACATGCTCTAAAAGACCGGAGGAGAGCTAGGTCATGGGAGTGAAGGGAACTGAGAGTCCAGTTTGGATCGCTTTAGACTTTAAGTGCTTTAGGCACCCAGCGGGTCCTGAGTGGGCACTGGCTATTTGAATATTAAGTCTAGTTGAAGGACTCCTCTCCAGACATGCAGAGATGGAGGCTGGTGACGTAGCTCAGTGGGTAAGAGCGCATAACACTTTGCAGAGGACCCAGGGTCAGTTCCCAGCACCAGAGTCACACACCTCACAACTGGGATATCATCTCCATGGGATATCAAGCTCTCTAGCCTCCAAAGACACCTGCACGCACAGTCACGTACCTACACACAGACTTAGTTTTTTTTTTTAATCTACAAAGAGTTACAAATTTTAGAATTTTCAGTACACAGGCAGCACTTAGAGACTTGAAACAAAATGAGAACACAACGAAAGCGAATGACAATATAGAAGAGATAAAGCGTGATGCCCAGCTGTTTGTCCACAGAGGTCAGAGACATAAGGAAGAATGCTAGGCAGGACTGTTCAGTGAGGTAGGAAGGGTGCTGAGTGGTAATCAAGAAGGTGAGTGAAAGACACCTTGGGGAGGGAAGAAATCAAGTGGGTAAACAGTACTTCATACCACATAACTGTATTGGATTTAGCAGCATAGAGGTCACTGATCTCCATCTAAGCTGTTGGGATTTTGTTTTGTTTCATCTTTCTTGAGGTAAAGCAAACCAACTCTGCAGTGAATACAAAAGAGAAAATGGGATGACAGAAATCAGAGACAACTAGCAAATAAAACATAAAATTTTTTTCTATGAAACTGAAGAGAAATTATATAAGTGATGTTTGATTACTCTGATAGTTAACAGATGTTTAATTAAGAAGTATTTTATTTATTTATTTTTATTAATTAAATTTTATTCACTTTGTGTCCCCCTGCACCCTCTCCCTCCTCCCCTCCCAATCCTACCTTCCCTCCCTCTTTCCCACCCTTGCCCCTCCCCCAGCCCACTGATAGGGTAGGTCCTCCTCCCCTTCCCTTTGATCCTAGTCTATCAGGTCTCCTCAGGAGTGGCTGCATTGTCTTCCTCTGTGGCCTGGTAAGACTGCTCCCCCCTCAGGGGGAGGTGATCAAAGAGCAAGCCAATCAGTTCATGTCAGAGACAGTCCCTGTCCCCATTATTAGGGAACCCACTTGGACGCTGAACTGCCATGGGCTACCTCTGTGCAGGAGTTCTAGGTTATCTCCATGAGTGGTCCTTGGCTGGAGTGTCAGTCTCAGAAAAGACCCCTATGCCCAGACTTTTTGGATGTGTTGCTCTCCTTGTAGAGCTCCTGTCCTCTCCAGGTCTCACTATCTCCCACTTCTTTCACTTTGCCCAAAGTTTGGCTATGAGTCTCAGCGTCTGCTCTGATACCCTTCAGGGTAGAGCCTTTCAGAGGCCCTCTGTGGTAGGCTCCTGTCCTGTTTCCTGTTTTCTCCCTCCTCCAATGTCCATCCCATTTGTCTTTCTGAATGGGGACTGAGCATCTTAGCCAGAGTCCTCCTTCTTGGTTAGCTTCCTTAGGTGTACAGATTTTAGTATGTTTATCCTGTATGATTAAGAAGTATTAAACCATCTTTATATGCTTACGTGAAGGCAGATGCTGACAGTATTGGAGAAAAGGAGGAGCACTGGAGAGATATAGTTTTACCTGTGTAGGAAAGAAAAAAAAGTCCAGACATGGTGGCACATGCCAGCATTCAGAAGACTGGCAAGAGCATTGCCGCCAGCTCAAGGCCAACCTCATCTTCAGAGCAAGTACCAGGCCAAGGGCAACAAGAGACCTTTCCTCCTATGGCCAGAGTGGAGGCAAAGGTGTGCTCAATCACATGTGCAAGGCCTTGAGTTCACTCCCTCAACACTGTAAAGAGAAAGAGGGAGGAAGAAAGAAGAGGAAGAGGTAGAGGAAAGGGATGAGAAGGGGAAAAAAGTAAGAAACAAAAATGAAGAAAATAAAAGACTAGGAAAAAAAGCTCAGCCTTAAAGCTAGTGACATACAAGCACAGAAGCAGAACAGGCAAGTTCCTTCCTTTCAAACCCGTTCAAACTTATACTGAGACTCAAGGGGACTTGTGAGAGGAGGGAAGGCACAAATGGGAGATTGAAAGGAGGCATGGCAGCTCTTCCAGATTGTCTGACACACCCTGCAGTAGCCTGCTGTCATAAATTTTCCGTGAGACCAGACTGTGTGCTTACTTATCATTTCCCAGGGAAGAGGACTTGTTTTAGAAACAAGCCTTACAGAGCCCAGGCTGACCAAGAACTTGATAAACCACCAAGGATGTACATCTGAGGTTCCTGCTTCCACCTCCCATGTGCTGGGATTAAAGGCTGGCGCCTTCAACCCCAGCCTTTTCAGTTGTTCTCTGGCCACACTTAGCGGCACTTGTGTTCAGTCAAAGCTGATCAAGGAAAAGCAAAAGCATAGAACCGAGGGTGCTGTGGAAGGTACCATTCTAACAATACACACTGGCAACTGAGCTGAGGAACGAGGAAAGGCCACGAGATGCCGAAAAGTCCAAAACTGCAAGGATCGATGAATGTGGGGCCTGAAGGGATGAGGATCTTGTTAGGTTTTTCAGTTCTTTTGAAGAAGTGGGGTTTAACTCAAGAACGGAGGAGGTTTGGGAGTAAAGAGTAAAGCTGGAATGACACGAGATAAGGATCCGGGTGTGGAGGACCCGAACAATCCAGAGATGAGGGAACTCAGATAGCGGGCTGCTCAGATAGAGGAACCGCCTGTAAAACGCCTAAAAGGAGCGCCATGGAGACAGGGGACGCATCAGTGACCAGAGCGCTTGAGTAGCACGCGTGAAACCCTATAGACAAGGAATAACTGAAAACCAAGTAATTGAGATGTGGCATGAGTGGAGAGCCTCTTTCCTTAGGTCCAAGTGACGGCGGAGGTGAGCCTCCTGTCATCGGAAACTCTGGTACAGCCACTGGTGCTGCTAACTTCTCCACCTCCTTGTTCTCGTCCCTCCCCCCGCCCCTCCCCACACATCCTTCCTGATTGCTGAGCCACGGAATGCTTTCCATGGGCAAAGCAGAAGAAACCGCCTATATCGTAGAGCTACATGGCCAAGGGTTAAAGACTTCGGGAAATCATGCTTCCTGTGAAGAAAAGAAGAGTCTTAAGAAGCAAGAGTGGTAGTGGAGGAGGGTAAGGAGCCTCATAGCTCCAGAGCCTCACAGCCCCATCCTGTCTCTGGCCGTTTGCCTCGTAAATGCTGTGAGATGGGGAATTTGCAGGAGTGGGAACCTTTAAAGACTTAACATTCATTCTGTAAAGGTCACTGTAAAGTGCGGTGCAATTGTTCATCTTTACCTTTTAATTCCTATTTTGAGAAACAGGAAGAAAAATAAACAGGAAAAGTACATAAAAATCGCCAACAGGATCCAACTGAACAAAAATAGTGCTGACAGGAAACGGACATCTTAAAACTCGGGACCGGTGGAGGACAGCATGGACTGAGAAATTCTGCCTGACTGATGACTTCTGATTGTTACTGAGACACCAGTTACTGTGAAATGAAACAGGGCCAGCAAGTTCGGCAATGAACTGCCTGCTGCACCTTTCTGCAGGGTGAGGCATTTCCCAACAGTGCCGTCAGCCAACACCCTTGAAAGAGAAAGGAGTACAACTTGGCAGGACCCTGGTGCTTGGCCTCGTAACCGCTTAAAAATAAGCGTTTCTCAAGAGATAATAAACACAGGGATATGGATTTTGTATATGGATATAAGATTTGAAAGACACTGAGGAAAACTGACACACGTAAAACATTCCTTATTCAACGTAGTCCTACTTTACCCATCCCAAGAATCAATTCTATTCATGCAGCCGTCATAACTTAACATGACAAATGACTCCATTTGCTGAGTAAATGCATGTCGGGCCCTCTGTATACACTGCACCCAGACTGTCACTGTGAATGAAGAGTTGGGCAAGACAAACCCTGCAGGTACTGATAATCAACTTCAATATCAAAGCTACGACTGGTGAATCTCTACATTGTCCTCAGTTGTGTGTTTCTTAGTAAGAAGCCTGGGTTAGGGCTCAGGTGACCTTCTGTTCCTGGCGGTCCCATTTTATCCACCTGTAAGTAGCAGGTGAATCATTTCCCTGCTTTAGAACCCACTTACATCTCTTAGAAAAGAATGTGTAATCCTGCAATGCCGACAATTGTGTGTCTCCAACTGCCTTGTTTTATTTATCCAACAATAGACATAGCATCCATTGTGAATAACTGTTCTGCCAACAGGAAGCTACCTACTCACTATAATCTTCTTACATAAGTACTATTATTCAGAGTGGCATAATTATCTAACACTATAATAAAACCATTATTATCTGCTTTAACAGGTAAGGCAACTGAGGCATAGAGTCATTTTAACAGTTAAGGTATATTTTACTGTTGAGACACTAATAATTGAATTCTGCTTCACAAAGCGACTTTCATGAAGGTTTGAAGTTCCATAACAGGCATGGTCGTGTGAGCGGTTTTGGAGACACTGCCTCCTACTTGGATGGGAAATATACAGTCATCCACAAGTGGAGCCACAAGGAGTCTGTTATAGTTACAAATACAACCGCCACCTGGCCACAGAAGTGTCCTTGCATAGCCTCTTCTGGTCTACTCTGCCTCAAGCCACCTACCTGCATAATCTTTTTCTACCTCTTTAACTGGAAAGAATTTAAAAGTCCTTAGCATGGAAACTAGCTCATTTTATACTCTAAATAAGTCGGCTCCTTTTTTTATTTTATTTTCTTAATCCCTCGATTTATACTCAGCCTTTTAATCCTGTCACTTTTACAGGGATGCTGTGTCCACCTTTATAACCATTTCCCACTCAAAGGTGGTTTCCAATTTCCCTCTTCTGCCATTACTGAAACCTTCTACCACCTTCCTTCTCCCGCCTTCCCGGGCCTTTTGCTCTCAGGGTTTACTGCCATGTGATCTTCTGCCATGGCCCTGCCCTCTAACCCTTCCACCCCCCTCCCTCGGACTCATGCTTAGTGAGCCCTGCCCTGCTCATTTCCCTCTCCCAGCCTCTCGTGCCCCAGAAGCTCCACAGCTCTAGGTTGGTTGTCCTATGCTTTGAAATGTCCACATCCTTTATAAGCACCAGATGTGACTCAGCCTTAACTTTCTCAAAGCTCTGGCCCCTGGCAGCAAAAATGGAAATTTAACCTTCTGTGTTCTTTAGTACCAAATGTTCACAAGACAGCAGTTTTCCTTATATTTTCCAACACACTTTATATTAACATATTAGATTTTTTTCTTTTCATCAAAAAATAAAAATTGTGTATATTGTTCATGTGCAATGTGGTATTTTAAAATGTGTACATGGTACAATGCCTAAAACTGTCTAATAGAAGACATATATTACCTCACATACTTATCAGATTTCTAAGGTTGAAAACTAAGGTTTTCAAAGGTCCATTATGGGGTTAGGACTGTGACTTAGTGGTAGAGCACCCGCCTGCCGTGTACAAGGCCCTATTTTAATCTTTAGCAACCCCGCCCCAAAACACACTATACATTGTTATTACCTATAGTTACCATAGGTCTCCTGGACATACTCGTCTATTTCTATAAAATTTTGTATCTTTTGTACAGCTTCTCCCAACTGTATCCACCCCCAGGGCCTGATAACCACCAATCTGCTCTCTGTTTCACTGCAACTCCTTCAGATTTCTTCACGAGAGCTCATTTGTTATTTGTTTCTCTGTATCTTAATACAGTATCCTTACTTAATATAGTATCCTTCAGGTTCATCTATGTTGCTTCAATCAACTCCATCCTTTTCAAAGCTGGAACAGCATTCTGTTGTGTACAAACACCACAGTTTGTTCTTACAGCTGGTGAATGCTTGAGTTGACTGGTTCTATACCTTGGCTATAAGGCTTAGTACTGTGATAACATGGGCATACAGGCATCTCCTTGACACACCAATGTCATATCTTCTGGACAGATCTCAGTAGTGGGATTGCCGGATCATTTTGATACTAATGCTATTTAAAACACGGATTTCTGTGACTCTTAACTAAGCGAATACGCAAGGCAATAGGTATCTTGATATGACTCCTTCACATTACGACGTCCCTCTTGAGTGGCACAAGCAAAACCCATAATGTGTTATTCTCTCCAGCCACTGCGCAGGTGCCCAGCTGAACCCACCAGAGAGTCTCTTTCAGGTGCACACCATCCATCAAATATGTCACGGAGGGAAAGGTTTAAACAAGTGGGAACAGGAAGAGCATGGCTCGAGAGTCAGAGACGGAAGCTCAGGCCCCACGCTTTTCATTTATTTATGGTTTAATTTTCAGCAGGTTACTGTTCACATTCTTCCAGGGTTTCTTGTCTATAACAGGAAGAAATCAGCATATTAATCACAAAGGTCCCTTATGCTTTAAGGTTGGAAGATTACACGATTATAAATGTTCTATCCCAAATGCCCAAATGTCCATCTTGGTCAAACTTCATAAAATGGTCACCCTTTCTAAGCTCCCTGTTAAATAGACCTCAGTGATGAATATCACTGTGCCAGATAGAGGCTAAGGACTGAGAGAAATGTAAATTGTGGCTTCTACATCAAGGAGTTGAAAGAAAAATTGATTAGGATAATTAGCATGACTATGTGGAAAGTGAAATTGTTCTAATTCCAGCTACACCTGTAGTTCATGCTGTGTGTGTTGAGGGGGGAGAATCAAGACTGACATGACCATGACAGTGACAGTAAGCTGGAGCTGGCTTTAAAAAACAAGTACATTTAGACTTGTGAAAAGAAAACAAAACTTTGGATGAGAATTAAGTAAACTGTGCCAGGTGTGTCGGAGGAGCTGAGACAGGAGGATCATGAATTTAAGTCCACCCAGGATTACATATCAAAACCCTGTCTCACATTAAAAAGCAAACAATGAGTGTTTTAAAGGAAATAAAATTGACCAGGAAGAGTGTGTGTGTATGTAACAGGGCTTTTGGAAACAAACAATAAGGCAGACACTCTAAATGTGTCTCTATGATTACAAGCATTAAAGTACTTATAATCACAAAGAAAAATGAAAAAGAATGTCACAACAAATGTACAAATCAACTGATAAAAATATCAAATACATATCTCTCCAACAATTCTCATGATAGGACAGGTTTCAGAGTGGAAAGAATGTTAAAGTTTTAAAAATGTAATGGAACTTTGAAATCAAGGTGAACTGAAAGAATGAAAACCTCCTGCCTCTCATCCTGTGGTACTGTGACCGTGGGAGTAATAGCCAGAACAGTCAAGGGTTTTAATTGCCTGTTAATTGACATGCATAGGGAGGGAACCGATTGCTAAGGTAACCAGGTCCCAAGCCATATGGGGCTCTGCAGTGTGGTTCCAACACCTTGAGCTACCCTTGGAAGTAAGTCCTGGAGCCTTGCTCGCTCTGCTCTGCGGCAGAGCACCTGCTATTGACTCCTTCCCAAATAGAGCAGAGCCCTGTCCTAGAGGCTGACATTTGCTGGTAAGTTGGACAGAGGAACTTGATGATGAAATTCCCTTATGAAATACGGAGAGGTAAATTTCTCCAGTTGGGCTCATCACTCTACCAAAACGATTTTGCCTGGACACCAAGAACATCTTCGGTAGAATTTTGTAGCCCCGAAGGGTTAGAGCTAGAACAGCCAAGCTTTACGTGACTTCACACTTGAGGAAACAAGCCTACCCTGGAGAGAGGAATTTCTCAAGGTCAAATAGTACTTAAAGGCACACCTGGGATTAAATCCCTGGTGTCAAAGTTTCCAGGTTGGTGCCTTTTCCAATTCATGGAGTAACCTCTCGTATGTAGTCACTGAACTGAAGAAATGACTCAGGGTAAATTTTTCACCAGCATGGCAGAGAGTAAGGGTGCAAGCAGGAATGGAGCTGCTTCCTTGACATTTCCATCAGGTAAGGTCAGTTGACTTGAAGAAACTGAACGATAAAAAAGCTCTTGAATTTGGTGAGCCTGGGAGCAAAAGCTAGATTGTTCTTTGACAAATCACCTTCCAAATCTCTGAGTTCAGTGATGAAACTCTCCTATTAAAATTCAGTTTTCAAGCTACCCTACTTTACGTTTTTCCCAAAGCACTTGTGACTTCCCTTCCTAATTTGCCATATGGCTTTTAATTAATTTTTTTTGCATATTCCCTCTCTCCCCACACACAATGTGAGCTCCATGAAGGATGTTTGCCTCCTTAGTTTTCATGAGTGACTTGGAGACCCAGAGTTCTTCAGCAAATGATTCAATAGTGGGCTGGCCTCATCACTTGCTTTGGATAATGTTGTAGTAATTAATAATAATAAAAAAGAGTATTTGGCTATATAATGACTATTATTAGCCCTAAGATTATCTAGGCAGTATTATTTAACCTGCTACTACAAATAATAAAACACAAATAATAAGACACAATAAGTTAGATTTTATAATTGCCTGATTTACTTTGGGGTGGGCAGATAACTCGTTTACCCTGTCTCAATGTCCTCACCATCTATCTCCCAGCCACCATCCAATGCCATCCACCTTAATCCTCCTCATCTGGTTGACCTTTCATACATCATCCCATGGTACTTGCTTGTATTCTTCATCTGGACTATTTTACACCAGTATTGGAGTCCTTCCTCCAGTCCCATGTGATTTGTTCTCCAGGCTAACCCATCGTAGCATCCTCCTTCTTCCTCTGCTCCTGTCTGTCTGCATTGCCCCTGATTCTTGATTCTTCTATCCTCAAAAGCCTGGAAATCTTAGCTATGCCTATCCCATTCTGTCCTGCCCAGGTATAGGCCATTTAATGAACCAATCAGGTATAATGTTTTAGGCAGGTTTACATGAACAAGGATGGGTATATCCGGCAGGCAGTAACCAGATCTTGAGAGTCAGTAATTAGCCTTAGACCAACCTCCAATAGGATACTCAGCATGCCTATAAATCTTTCTTTTTCCAAAATTAGCAAAGTAATGTTTACCAAACAAGGACCAAATGCAATATAATGGTTCTGGACTACAAGTAGCGCTAAATAGAACCTAGCTCTGTCCTTTAAATGTTCAAAATAAAAATCACTCTTCTCTGAGCTTTCTGACTTCTTGCCATGTTCAAACCACACTCCATGCTATAGTTATCTGGACATGGCATTCTCTCCCAGGCCTTGAGAGAATGAGAGAATAGCCATGCCAGGTAAATGCAGTAATGGAATTGTGCCAAGGAGGAAGTATTCACTCCAGATCCAGGTAGATTCCATGTCGAATCGAGACTTTGCCTCACACCCCAGCCACTTGACCCTGACAAGTGAGTGGCTTTTCTGAATTCTCCTTTTTTTCTCATATACAGAATGATAAGAAAACCTCTATCACAGCGTTGGGTTACTGGGGACAAGCATCTGCAAATGACTTACAGACTATTAGATGCTTAAACAGATAAAGGCATTGTTATCCTTGGAGAATGGATTGATTTATTTGAAAATGTGTCTTTTAGGAATATAAGCTATAAGTCAGCATATCTGGATATTGCTGTCACTATGGGGCATATGTCACATTGAAGCTTACATCTGTCGAATTATAGAATTTTATGGTCATGTTTCCTACCTATGCTTCTCATTTTGTACAAAGTGAAACTGCAGAGGAAGCTAATGTAAGGATCCCAATTCACTGAAGAATACAATTTCCTAAAATATTAAAAAAATAATCCACAGATGCAAAACACCTTAGAGCACATATTTTCTAGTCTACAAAAAGCGTTTGTATCCATTATTACATCCAAATACCTTTGCCACCCTGTGCAGTGACTTGGAACCCTTATGCCATGCTGCATCAGTCTGCCATCCTTCCATTTTACCAACTCTGTATCCTCCCATGCCGGACATAGTGGGCCTCTCTCTACTCCCACACCACGAAGGGCTTCTTTTTTCTACACCTTCGCTCAAGTTGTTCTCTCTGGCAATAATTCCCTTTCTCATGTCAGAGAAGCTACACCCATAAAGTCTCAGCAACTAGGCTGCCAGACAAGATTCAAACAAGGATGACAACAATAGACAGAGTTCACAGGGGAGAGATCCATTCGGTTGGAAGACCTTGGGTCTTGAGTGATTTCAGCAGCACAATACTAAAGACATCCCATAACCTATGGCTCTCTGTGCAATAACTACATTGTGCTTCTGTCCTTGTCATCACAATATTCATTGTTAATAAACGCTTCTTCCAGCTCATAGGAATGTTGGGTTTCTCTCAATATTCATAAAGTAATTAAATTTATCCATAAATAAGCTATCTATATTAATGGTTCTGCTGTAAGTAACTGAACCATTGCTACTTCTCCAATAGTTACGAGTCTCTTTGGGTCACCCTGCCATATTTGCCTCCCATCTGATTTATCTTTGTAGTAAGCCTCTCACTCTCCTGTTGAATTTTCAGTTCTCCATCAAGGTCTCTACCCCCTTTGGTGCCTACGGTCATTACCTGTACTCCATGGTATCTCAAAAGATGTTAATAAAATTAAAATTCAGAAAACACATTTTCCTTCAGTTCAAAACTAATCCAAATTCTCATACAATGTTTAGTTCCAGAGGAGGAAATTTCTCAGATGTTTACAGTAATTGAATCTGAGGACTGGAAAAGACCTCCAGAGCTGTTGCTGCAGCCTGACTCAAATGTTCTTGAAATACGTGAACTGCGACAAGCATGTTCTGAACTCTGCGACAATTGCTGTCTGCCTTCTTCTCTTCTCTGTGGACAGGGTGGGAGCAGAGCAAGCAGAATAAGCAGAAGGGGTGTTTGTCATCTCCAAGACAGGCAGAAGGGCAAAGCAGGATGTGTGAAACCCTGCCATAGGATTCCGCATGTCTCTTTTTAGCTTCTTACCTGTTTCACTTTAAACTACCATCATCATTGCAAAGCATTTCTTTCAATATTTCTTGGATTCTCCATTTACCCACTTCCTGAAACCCCAGAGGCAGCTCAAGTGTTTTTTCCCCAAGTGCTATTGAAACTCCATTACAAGAATCTTGATAAACTATGTCTTCTTATCTAATAAATAAATTTATTCAGTGGAACATTGAAACCTAAAACCATATGGAAGTTATGCATAAAGTGCACGTTATATTTTAAATGAAGAAATATGTTGTGTTTGTAACGTATAAATTAGTTAAACACATCCCAAAGTATCACTAATGTTTTAAATAGAGAAGGCAAAAAGGCAGAGCAGTACTCACTTAGTATCTGATGAGTGAGTAGTGAATGTTTGTGTGGATGAGCTTTACAGTTACAGGTGATGAAGAGTCTGCCTCTAAAAGTGCTTGAATGAAGGGAGATAACAGATGCTCTTACTGAATCACTTTTTGAATCCTGTTTCTCATCAGGAAGATGCTTATGAACAGCACTGAAGCAAG
Organism: Pachyuromys duprasi; assembly: GCA_028658305.1. Taxonomy (NCBI): domain Eukaryota; kingdom Metazoa; phylum Chordata; class Mammalia; order Rodentia; family Muridae; genus Pachyuromys; species Pachyuromys duprasi. The sequence continues at coordinate 49,886,971 of CM053753.1, read as the reverse complement.
AGAGGGAAATCAACTCCACGCAATAATCTCAGGAAATGACAGCCAAGGCAATATGGAAGGCTCTGGCACTGAGAAGCACCCAATGGTGCAGCCCTCCCCCCCTTCCCCACTGGATCTTATTCCACCAGTCAGCAGGGAGGCATGGTGAGCCACAAGGATTTCAGGTTTGGAGGAAGCACACACCAAAGTGAGGTGGCGCTCCCGGGAAAAGACAGGATAATGTCTCCCACTCTTGATTTACTGATCATCCTAGAACCTCAAAACCCACGGGAACGGTTGCCACCGTTGGAAGCCACTCAGGGCAGGATGGAGGGTAGAAGTGCAATGCAGGGCAGGAAGGTTGGAGATGCCTTGGAGTTTGTGGAGTGCATCTGACTCCCCAAAGGGAAAGAAATGAAGCCAAAGAATTAAAGCTCCTCTTCCTTTCAGCTCTTTGCCACTACACTCTGGGTCTCCAAATCAGTAGAATGTATGATTTGATGAATAAATTAGTGGAACCTGTGAATTCATTAATAAGCTAAAACATCACCTGATATCATTAGCTAAAAAGGGCCTTGTAAGGGGTCTGTGTGTGTGTGTGCGCTTAGCCAATATAAGTCAGTCCTTAAGTAAATTCTCCTTGCATGATTGGACTAAAATATTAAATAGAGATCTCACAGTCAAGTGTGAATTACCTCCTGTATTATTAGTAAGTGTCCTCTAGAGAAATAGAACCAATACTACACACACACACACACACACACACACACACACACACACACACGGGTGTTTTTATTAGATTGACTTACATGCTATGGCCTGGGTAGTCCACTATTGTCTTGCACTAGATGTCCTAGAATCTAGTAGTTACTCAGTCCACTAGGCTGGATGTCTCAGAAATTTCAACCTGTCACTGAAAGCCTGGAGGATTTCTGAGGAGCTGCTGGTCTTCCGTTTACATTGGAAGCCCGTGTGTGCTTCCTCGAAGCCTAAAGTCATCGTGCCTCGCCAAGCCTCCCCTGCTGGCAGGTGGAACAGGACCCCAGAGGGGAGGTGCACCATCAGGTTTTAGTATCTGTGCAGGAAACAGCAATGTCAGAAACAGAATAGATGAACTTGCCAACAAGAGTGAAGAATAGTAGGCAAAAGACATGCTTTTCTTCTTCTATCTGCGTTTTGCCTGGGCTGCCACATTGAAGGTGGGTCTTCCTACCTCAAAAATTTGATCAACAAAATCCTTAATAGGACTACCTGGTAGTCCTCCTGTTAGTTGATTCCAAATCTAGTCAAGTGGACAGCCATGATTAAGCATCATAACTCCCCATAGTTGTTGGACAAGGAGGCCCCTGAGGCCTCTGAATCAATGCAGGCTATTGTGGTTACTCTTGGCTGCTCAGCAGAGTTGGGAGAAGTCCCTATTGCTGCAGATACCAGCCACACATGCTGAACATTGAACACAGAGAAATCAAACTGGAGCTGAGGTAGAAGCTTCCGCCTTGGTGGAAGGTGCTATGCTGGCTGCTCAGAGATAAACCACGAACACTCTTACCCAGCTGTGATCACTGAGAGCTTTGAGGCCGACCTGCCAGACAATCTGTGCCCACTGTTGCAAAAGTGGCATGATTGTGTTGGGTTAACCAATCACTTTCTGATTGGATTTGAGGCCTAAACTACAGGGTGAAACTCATCTGTGGAGCAGTAAACCTGACTGAGAGCTATGGCCAAGGAGTTCATTAGCCCTAGAGGAGAGCATACTACAACCATTTTGCTAATGGACATGTTATCGAACTTATTTCTAAATACTTAGGTCTATGACCATAGATTAGTGCCATCCTCAGCCTTCTTTTGCAGACAAGTTTTTTTTTAAATCACTGTAAGCACTTTAAAGAATAAACTCAGCCTCATATCTAGTCAGAGTGATGAGAATAAGTGACTGTTGTTTGCTCATCCCTGAACAGGACATCTGTATCAGCCCCTCAAGAGAACATGGTAGAATATGGGTAGAAAAGAATCGAAGAGTCAAAGGATGGAGGATAGAGAGGTAAGCCCTCCCACATAAAGGTGTGTCTTTGAATATGAGGGGAGGCAGAGCCGCCTTCCTCTGTGGTGTAGGCATTGACGAACTGCCCATGTTCCAATGAGTAACAGCCTCACAACCGTGCTCATATGAGCAGCCCTAGTTACATTCACTGGTATGCATGCATGTGCTCAAATGCAGACCACATATACACACACACACATAGAAGGGGGACTTCGGAAGAGGGGGAAGAATTAGAAAGGGTAAACATGTTAAAGTGTATGAAATTGTCAAAGAAGAAACAAATTGATTTGATAATTTTTGAAGTCTGCTGATATTGTGAAGAACTTGAGGCATGACACCTGCCTGTAGGAATATAAAATGGAGCTGCAGGCCTGGGAAAGAGCAGTACCTCCTTAACCATAGAGGGTAGAATTGTCACATGCCCAGCCATCCCATGCCTAGGTAGCTGTCGAGAAGAGCTCACAGCAAGTGTCAGATAAAGACAAGTACCTTCATAATCATAATGTTCACAGTAGCACCACTGACAAAAGCCAAAAGATGAAGATAATTCCAGCATACATCCGCAAACAATTGTACACAATAATGGTGTGAAGAGAGAGCGGAATATTACTTGACCATAAAAATGGAGAACTTTTGTACTTTGACAACACAAATGACCTTTAAAAACACTGGGCTCAATAGAAGGAAGAAGATGCAAAGACTATCCATATATGAGCCCTCCTATAAGAGCCATCCAGGACAGACTAATCCAGACAGAAAGAAGACTGTTGCAAGGAACTAAGAAGCTGGTTAATGGTTGCAGCGTTAACTTTTGAGGTGATAGAAATTTCAGTAAAATAACTTTCACTGAGGCATTAACTTTTTTTTAATGTGCTTGTTTTTATTTTGTGTGTATGTGTGTTTTGCTTGTGTACCACATCCATGCAGTGCCCACGGAGGCCAGAACCTGGGTCAGCTGGAAGACCAGCCAGTGCTATGAATCACCGAACTACCTCTTAAGCCTCAGAACCCTTTACTTTTAAGCGGTTATTTTCATGTTATGTTACTTTCATTTGATCACGTAGAAGCAGCTCTCACTCCAAAGGCACACTCCTTGGTGTCACTTCAATAACTGATCAGAAAATTTATTGAAAGTCATTTGTTTCTACTACAATATATTCTTATTGGTCTTTCCTCCTCCAACACCTACCGCCCCTCCTACTGAGATTCACACCCCCTTTTTCCTCTCATTAAAAAACTAACAAGCATCTAAAACCTAATAATAAAGTAAAATAAGATAAAATGAAAGCAAAGTGGAACAGGATAAAACAGAAGAAAATGACGAAAGAAAAATGTCTGCACACGCAGAAATCTCATAAAAACACGAAACTAGGAGCATGTACAATTTGTCAAGGACTGATTTTTAAAAGTTAAAAAATCAACATCAACAAAAGAAAAACGTGTAAGCAAAATTATTTGTCGGCCAGTTCTGTTGCAAATAAAGATTCAGATGTTAAAGAGCCATAAGAAATATTCCTGAACAATAAATTTTAAAATTATTTAAACCAAATTGGAATTTAATTTTTTTTTCATTTTTTAAAAACAGTTTTTAAAGATTTACATTTTATTGTTTCCTGTATATGGCTGTTTTGTCTAACTGTGTATGTGTGTGCCAGCGGTGTGCCTGGCACCCACGGGAGCTATCAAAGGGCGTGAGGCTCCTTGGTCTTAGAGTTGTAGGTAGTTGTTTCCCTCCTACGGATGCTGGTCATTGAACCAAGGTCCCCTGCAAGAGCAACAGTTGCTGGTAACCCCTGAGCCAGCTCTCCAGCCCAAATCTGGAATTATATTAAGCCACAGGTTTGAATCAGTTTCTTCCTACTTACGATGTCTGAGAGATAGTTGGATACGTTGGCACCTTATCTTGTTATTTTGACGCCAATAAACTGAAAACTACAAGCAATTAAGGAAAATCCTGCATAACCTATGTGGGCCAGAATAGAGCTGGGGCAGCAGAATTCTTTCCTACGCACAGCGGGAGCTCCAGTTTCATGACAGGACTGTGGTGGTGGCTACAGACGCCAACTGCGAGGTCTGCGCTCAGGCGACCGTGCTCTAATGCCTGCACACCGAGCCGGGCAGCCGCCACCATGGCGGCACAGCTGTAAGTCCAGCTGTCCTGCACTCAGGATAGATCAGGCCTAATGATGCCCACTGATTTGAGCTCAAAAGGATAAAGCCTACTGAAGATTGATATTTTTTTTTCTCAAATCCTACGGGCTCTTGGTGGGATACAGTCCCGTTAGGCTGTTAAGAAGTGATGATTTATTACAACGTTATCCCCGCATTTTGCAATGCCTCTTCCATTTATTTCTGAGCTTAGACTGACGGGCTCCTCTTTTCCCCTCATCTCTCTCTCTGTTTCCACTCTCTCCTCCCTCTTTCTTCTCTAGCTTCGTGGCCATTAGGTGGCTTTGATGTCAGGGACCAGAGAAGGCTGTGTTCTGTAGGTGCCCACTCCTCCAAAGTCAGACTGACTAGGTAGTCAGGACAGACCTTAACCAATGGGCAAACAATTTCCCCATGGAATTTAAGCTCCTTGTCTGTATACAGTTGACAAAAAAAAAAGAAATATGGATAGAGAGAATGTGAACTACACCACTAGAATTCATCCTGGGTCTCAATTTGGTGCATTTTCTCTCAAAACATAGATACATTTTAGAGCGTGCCTTCTGGTGCCTTCTGTGAAAACTATAAATGAGGTGTGAAATGAAAACAGGGAAGGACATGTAAGAGGAGGAAAATAAGGTCCTGAACTAACCAGAAACCAAATAACCAGCTTCTCAGAGACTGAAAATGAGCAGGGTAAATCTTGAGCCAAGCAGTGAGCTGGGTATAAGTGTAGATGAGATTAAGCGGTGGTCCCTGCCTTCCAGGAGAGAAATAGAAGTCCCTGTTTTCAACTGTCTTCAGTGTGAAGTGTGGCTGTCACCTACAAGCGATAATGAACATGAACTAATCCGATGTGACTGTCTTGAGACTGGTGGCTTCACCCATTTATTGGTCATTCCAAAATGCAAGTGTTTCCTTCACTAAGGCAGATTTTCCTCACTCCAGGTTCATACGTGTTTAGAAAGTTTCATGGAGGCTTAAGCACTTTGCTGGTTACAGGTGAAGTTGATTCTCCCAGGCAGAGCTTCCACAGAGCTTTGCACCTTTGTGGAACATGTATTACACTGTATATTAATGATCTGTTCTTTCCTTCACTAGAGTGAGAGCTACTTACATAGGAAGTGATTTAATCTTAATGAGACAAAGGGGGGGGGGAGGCCCTGCTCACAAAACAGCTGCAGGCATTCAGACTTCTTACCCACTCTGTCCAAAGTCAAGCCCTTGACCACCACTCCCTATCTTACAGAGTCTTCATGAGAATGTAAACACAAGATTGGATGTAGATGAGGCTGTCTACAGTGGATGTGATTGATCAATGTTTCTTTTTGTTGTTGTTTTGTGTTGCTGTTTGTTGTTTGTTTGTTTGTTTGTTTGAGACAGAGTTTCTCTGTGTAGCCATGGCTGTCCTGGAACTCACTCTGTAGACCAGGCTGGCCTTGAACTCAGAGATCCGCCTGCCTCTGCCTCCTGAACGCTGTGAGTAAAGGCATGTGCCACCACTGCCCACTGTGACTGATCAATGTTTCTATCCTCTAACACAGTCAAAATATTTAATAAAAGTTTATTGAAATTGTAATTGCATAGAGCAGTTTACAAAGCTGCCTGAGTTGGAAAATATTTTACCAACTTTCCTGCCAAAAATTTCCTTTGAACAGAAAGAGAAACTCTCTTTTAGACATTTCATGATGTTGGGAGTGAGTCACTCATTTCCCTTTGGCTTAAGGAGGAAATAACAGAAACTCTTTGTTTCTCATCTGTCCAGAAATGTTGGACTCATCTGAAAAGTGAGGGCAGGACCAGTGGTCAGAGTTGCCAATCGAAACATGGCCCTGGGAACCTGGCATCACAGTGTATGCTTTAATGCCAGTGCTCCGAGAGAAGAGCAGGTGTAGCTCTGTGATTCCAGCACTGCAGGGGAGAAAACACGAATTTCTGTGTGGAGATGGGAACATCTGGGAGGATTTGGGGAAGAGGAGAAAACATAATGAAGCTATATTGCATAGAATATACAAAGCGATATTACATTACAAAAAAAATTAAAAATGGGTAAGCTAGGTAGAGAAGAACAAGTGTTTCATGGGCTCACTCACAAGGGAAATTTAAAAAGAAAATAAAATCATCTCATAGAACTAAAGAATAAAGTGGTTTGCCACAACCATGGAGAGTAGGGGTGAGGAGCAGAGGAAAGAGACTAAGAGATGAGCACTAAGACAGGGTTAGACAAGAGCAAATTATCTGAGGTGCTTTGGCACAACACGCAAGGTATGGATAGCATTCGGTACTGTGCACTTCAGAAAGCTAGGAGGAACTACTTCAAATGTTTTAAGCATTTCACAAGGTAACATCCATAAAATGCTATAAGGGACTCCACTAATAGGTATGCTTTTTTTTTAATGTTCTCATGTATTGGTTAAAATATAAATTAGAAAGAAACAAGGTAAGTTTTTGAATAGGTATGTTGGAGGAACCCTGTACACACAGATCTTCTTGCCATGTATTTATCCTAGGCTAATTGTTTTTCTTTTTATTTTGGGTGAAAGCTACAGTAGTTTATCAACAGCTTTCACTTCCATATGAGAAATCCTTTCGTCTTTGCTCAGACTGAAGTTTTGTTTACTTTCTAGCTTCCTATGAACACACTGTTAACAAGAATTTTCCCTAATTAACACAGAGAGAGAGAGAGACAGAGACAGAGACAGACAGACAAGGGAGACAGACAAGAGACAGAGCAAGCTAGCCGTCTCTCTTTCAAAGTAGTGACTACAAGGCATGCTCAAGAGAATGTCACATAACCAATGAGACTGCATATTGCTTGGGTAGCTAAATGAAGCACTTCTATCACCAATCTTTCGAATTTTGAACTGAAATTTCAAACTATAGAGCACTGTCCCCCCCACCCCTCCAAAGATTAGTATAAAGTTCTCAGAAAGTGATACTTGATTTGTGGGGGTGGGGGAAAATTAACAATTCACTTCTTTAATTATTGTCACACCAGTGGCCTTACTCATCTGTGGTTTATTGACAGTAAATGATGAAAATGACCCACTTCTGTCTCCTTTCATCAAGGTTTTGTTGGCCTTTTGATTGGCCCTCACTGTGCACAGCAATTTACTGTGGTATCTTATCCCTTATTCCAGTCAAACCTGAAGATAGAATGAAGAATGGATTAGTAACAATGACTTATAATAGGAAGACTTTTAAAACCTCATAAGAGTGCTGATATTGGTGACTTTCCAAAAGTTTCTTTAGCTTCAAAACTGTTCAGATAAAACCTTAAGTGGAGAGTCTATCGAAACTCTCACAAATCAATGAAGAGAGACAAGACACTTAATGGAAAATTTCTAAAATGGGATAAGAGGTGGATTGGCTGGTTTTATGTCAACTTGACACCAGCTAGAACCATCAGAGAGGAAGAAGCTTCAGTTGAGGAAATGCATACCTGAAATCCACTTGTAAGGCATTTTCTCATTAGTGGCTAATGTGGGAGAACCCAGCCGAGGTACTGTCCCTGGGCTGGTGGCCCTGGGTTCTATAAGAAAGCAAGCTGAGCAAGCCATGATGAGCAAGCCAGTGTGCAGCACCCCTCCATGGCCTTTGAATCAGCTCCTGCCTCTAGGTTCTAGTCCTGCTTGAATTCCTCTCCTGACCTCCTCCAATGATAGCCAAATAAACCCTTCCCTCCTCAACTTGTATTTTGGTTATGATATTTCATCAAAGCAATAGAAATCCTAACTAAGAGAAGAGTAATGTGTAGATGGAAATGTCTTAACTGGGTAATGAGAATGGTGCCTACAAAAGAGACAGTAATCAGAATCAAGTTATACCAACATGACTCAAGTCTATGTGCCTTACATGGCAAGATGAGAGCAAAAAGACAACTACAAATATTGTTGAGTTTGAAGAGACAGAGTCGGGAGTTTCCAGTTTTACTATGACAGACCCGCAGACTTTGTAGGCAAGCATCTAGCAACACTTAATGACATTAGGATGGGGGTACTCTATGACATAGCTACTCAATTGATGGGACTACCCAGAAAAATTCCCCTGTGAGTACACAAAGGGTCTATCTGAGGTACGTATGCACTAGGATGGTGTTCCCAGTTTCAGTGCCAGAAATGACCTTGTATCCATCACAGAAAAGTGAGTAGGTAAAATATGGTACATTCTTGTGTTGGAATACAGGGCCAAGGCAGCGTGACTAACTGCTGTGTGATTTTGATTCTGAGAAAATAAGAATAAACATCTCTTCTCCCCAAAGAGTTCACTGACAATTGAACAAAGAAATAACTCCACACAGATCTATCTGTTGAGGCAATGAGTTTATTAGGGTGACTTACAGAGCACGGGGGAGGTTATTTATGGGAGCATTAAGTGACTCAAAGACAATTATACTGCCAGAAAGCAATATTTAATTATCATAAATTTTTCTCTATTCTGACATCCCCAGGCCCTTTCTCATTGTTACCATGACTGGACTGTGTTTTAGATGTTTCTAAATATGAAAATGTCTCTAAATATGCAAATACCACTTCCTGTATACATTTTCATTCACTCTAACGGGGATGATGACTCAGGAGAGTTGCTTCCCTGGAGTTCCCTGTCCATTTTGCAAGGAGCAGCTCACCAGCATCTGTTTATTCCTTCTGCGACTCCACACAGGGCTTTGTAAATCTCCCAAGTTTCACTAGCCTTGGAACTGTCTTTAGCTTCTTGACTCTTAAGAAGCTCTCTCCTCCCTCAATGATGTACTGATCAATTA
>CM053753.1:49808234-49877541 GCA_028658305.1 Pachyuromys duprasi | reverse complement strand
CCCATACAAGCTGGGGAGTGACAGACTGGCTAGATCCCAGGGGAGGACATTGCAGCCAGCCCTGAGGAGACAGGATGAGCTGGGGTTGGATGGAAGGGGAGGAGGTCCTCCCCTATTGGTGGACTTGGAGGGGGTGGGGAGGAGGGAGATGAGGGAGGGAGTGGGAAGGTGGGAGGGAATGAGGGAGGGGGCTATGCCTGGGATTCAAAGTACCTAACCTGTGATTGATATAAAAATAAATACATTTTTAAAAAAACGAAGAAAATGGGGATGTAGACAATAAAATCAACTCTATTCTTTTCATTTCCATTACAAACGGCTTGTGACTCATTTTTTCAGAAAGTAGCTTGTTTGCTTGTTGAGAAATGGAGGGACATTTAAGGAAGGCACTAAACAGTAGGAGTCATGACTTATGCAGCAACTGCCCACAAAATAAATGAATAAAAGCAAGCTTAAGGGAACGGAGTACAAGAAAATAGAGAATGTACTATGAAGCTAAGGATTGTTTTGTGTGTGTGTGTGCATGTGGGGTCTGTGTATGAGTGTGTGTTTGTATGCATGTACATATTCCTACAGTGCTAGAGCCTGACTGGCATCAATTCTACTGAGAAACTGCACCATCCTTATGACAGTTCACTTGGTCACTCAATTCCCTTGGTCAAAGAAGATTTTGTCACCCTGGTTCATTTCTCTACCTCAGAGGTTGCTGAGATCCTGATCCTATTTTCTGTTCCCTAGCCACATAGACTCGTTGGGGATGAGCACAGAGGCTAAGCTGAGCCGGTTGCCGTGGTGCCCTTCCAAGGGCTCCTTCTTTGGGCCTGTAAGCCTGGATCTGTTGGCAGGCATCTTAAGGCTACTTGGATATGGACCCAGTGTGTAGTCCGATAACACTGTTTGCGTTTTGGGCACCCATGATAAGAGTCACTAACCTTTCCAGTTTAACGAGCCAATAGGCTTCTCCACTAACAAATTTTGTTACAGCTGTTTGTTTCAGTGTGAGTTGTTGCTGATAATAAAGTTTTCAAAATTGAAAGTACCCTACTACAGCTCTAGGTTTGAATGCTTCATCTTTTTTTTAAATCCCATTACTATTCTCTGTTCACTGATGCATTGACAGCTCCTAAATCAAATTATAGCTCCTTGCTTCATTTCCAAAGCCTTCCCAGAAAGGGTCCACCTTTCCTAAGCCAAACAACATAAAAATGACAACTTATTTTTTTTTATATAGACATCTGGTTTTGGTCCATTTGTCTTAACTGTTTTCCATCTCTGAAAATCCTCCCGCGTTAGCATCATTCCTGTGGGAATTATGATTACTCGAGGGTAAGGACTGTGTCTCTCCAGTACTAGCACACCATCAGCATCCACACCTTTTAGCTTGCAGCAGTTCAGTGCTAAGCATCATACAGACCCCATAAAACCCTCAACAAATGCTGGTTGAATTGCATTTCCACAGCGATATTTTTATGGTAAGCAGACCTCTCATTTTGAACAGGCTACATTTTTTTTCTTTCTTGGAGAGAGGGAAAAAAAACCTAAGTAAACAATTTAAGGAGGGAATTTACAGCTTCAAACTGTGCTGAAATGATCAAAGTCTTCTTGGAGGCCAGTGGTAGGTTACTTTTAAAATATCTTTTCACCCCTGTTGTAACTCAGGGAGCAATTCAGAGAGGTGTTTTCCCTAAGTGCTGTTTCCTGTAGTTGCGAACTAAGTGGTGATCTCTTTTCAATGTGAAAAAGGGGCCACAGTCTTCACAGACCAGCTCTGCAGATGCTGTTGGACGCCCTTTCTTCAGTATATCGGGCTCACAAGAGTATGGGGTATTTGAGATAGGAACGCATGGTTCTGATATTCCATTGACTTATTGCCTTCAACTGATCAGTTCCTGAATCACATTAAAAAAAATACATGATAAGCTCGTGAGATGCCATACAAACCTGATGGCCTGAGTTCATTCCTGGAACTCTGGTAAATGTGGAAAGTGAGAGTTGTCCCAGACCTCCATATATGTGCTATGGTCCATGCATGCACACACATGAATACACACACACACACCTCACAATCAGACATGTTCAGACAGAAGACACATACATACACATAGACACACACAAATAGACCACACACAGATACAAACAGATATACACACATACGAACACAGAGAGAGTTACACAAACAGACACACAGAAATAAACTTTTTAAAGAAAAAATTGAAGAAGACATGAAATTAAGAAAGTCATCAATCCTCTCATGCTTTTAAGTTATGTCTTCCAGTTTTCCATCTTTGTCTTAACGGTGTGGCTAGGAGAATAAAGTAATGTCCATTTTGCTGAGGAGAAATGGTGAGACTCAGAAAAGCCAACTCACAACCAGCACAACCACAACCAACTCACAACCAGCAAACGACAAAACCATAGTCTTTCCTCCAACCCAGCCTTATCCTTTCCCACACGGCTCATCCACTGTGTCACCGCATCTCTAGGAGGACAGCACATACAGTGTGGTGGTGAAAACCATAGACTTCTACTCAAGCAGATGTAGATCAAGGTCCAGGTTTGGCCGTTACTCTTTAGTTAGAGTAGGCTCTCCCCTGAAATCAAGCAGACATCCTCTGGGACAATCATCATCACAGATGCAGGGTCACAGGAACTGTCTAAGACAAGTCTGTGACAGGAGGGAAAGGAGTATCCTTGTGCCTGGTTAGAGCTTGAGGCATAAGAAGAGCAAAAATCACCTGCAAAAGAGCTTGGTCCACGGTGGCCAGTGTGGGATGGGCCGAGGCGTGAACATGGAGGCATCTTGCCCTCCAGGGTGGGGCTGTATCACAAAGTGTGACTGGAAAAGCTATCTGCATCTCGAATCTCTTGGTCCTTAGATGATGCGATAAATGTCATGTGGAAAGTGTGTTACAGGTCATTAGCTCTCTCCCTCTCTCTCTCTCTCTCTCTCTCTCTATATATATATATATATATATATGTATGTATACATATATATATATGTGTGTGTGTGTATGTATGTATGTATATTTCATGAATAGAAAAGTCTCAGATAACATGAGAACAAGGAGACCAGCCTTGGTGTGGGAATCCAGGTGCTGAGAAACAGCCTTGGAACAGTTGGGCAAGTTCCTCACATAACATATAAGAATAAGGTTAAATCTCCTAAAGCAACTTGTTCCTTCTTAGACTAGACTGTCATACTCTCTTGGAAGGGGCACTCTTCTTAAAGGGCCACTAGCCTTATTGTGTAGCCATTTCTCTTCACCACGGTGCCCCATCTGTCTCTCTGTCTGTCCTTCTGAGGTGCTCACAGCCATTGTCCAGTGCCTGTACCTGTTCAGGCATTGTTCTAGCTTGATTTCTATTGCTGTGATTGGCATCATAACCAAAGGCAACTTGGGGAAGTTCACTGACACATGTTAGGTCACAGTCTATCACTGAGGGACGCCAAGCCAGGAAATCAAGCAGGAGCAGAGACCAGAACCTTGGAGCGAAACGTCTTACTGACTTGCTCTCCAAGGCTCACTTATCTTGCTTTCTTTATCCACTCCAGGCTGGCCTGCTTAGGGAGGTTACCACCCATGGTGGGCTGGGCACTCCCAAACCAATCATTAATCAAGAAAATGCCCCACAGGTTGCCCACGGCCAATTTGATATAGACATGTTTTCCAATTTAGGTTCCCTCTTCCCAGATGAATGCAGCTTTTGTCAAGTTGATGAAGCAGCAACACGCGTATACTGATGTATGATGGAATGGATGAACTCTGATCTCCAAAATGTGGTCCCAGCAGACTACAAATATACAGATTGCCTGTCTTACAAAATTGTAGTGGGGCTTAGCAGTAAAGGGGGATGGCACACAATAAATCTAAAGCATTGTGTAAATGTGAGGTAATCTTACTCCCAGACTCTTCTCATCTTCAGAAGAGAATTGAAGAGCATCACTACAAGATAAATGTGTATCTTGTTGCGGAGGAAGCTGAACTCTGTTGGCTCTTGAGTGTGCACATGACAGTTAATGTTCACCCCTAGTGACAGCCATTTATGTAATACCTCTGATCAATAACCTTATTTCTCTGCAGTCTCCCTTTTATTAGCTTCTTTGATAGACTTAATTAAAGTAATGCAGTTTATGGGGAGATATGAAGCCAGGCACTTGATGACATCACTTCATAGTGGAAGCCTCACCTTTCCTTTCACTCTCTGAAAGCAGGATGGGGAAAAGAAAAGAGGTGTGCAGTACGCTTCTGTTCAATTCATAGTGCTATAAACCTGAAAAAGTATCTTTTCTAGAAAATGTCTGGCATCTCTAATCCTTTTATCTTCTTGTTTAATTGCACCAAGCTCAAAGCCAGGTTCATTGTCCTGAATGTCGTAAAAGCATTGGGTCTCAATGAAAACACATGCCTGTCTCATTTCTTGTTTAAAAGAGAGCATGGATTCAGATGTAAACAAAAGGATGACCACGTTTAAGGTAAGCATGGCAGGAGTTGGTCACAGTGTAAGTAGAACAAGTTGACTTTCTAGCCATTTGCAAAGCGTTAGGCATTGAAACAAGATTGTTGAAAAAGAATATGCAAAATAAAATACTATAAAACCACAGATTTGTATGTGAGTTTGCCTAGGTGTGGTATAGTCCTTGTATTTTCTTTTCACATACAATCCCCTTTAACACAGCAATTTAATCATTGCACATGCATATTATATACACTAAACAGAGAATATGCTCACAGTTGGGTAAAAACAGTAAGGTTTGAAATTTGTGCCATACAAATCACCTAGCATCTTGTTTGAAAAATCAACACTAGTGTTCACTGAAAGTCAAAGCCTCATTAATTCCTTCCCTGTATGAACGAAAAATAGGACTTTTTCAAAGGTAAAGTGGGGGCTGAAGAAATAGCTCATCAGTTAAGTGCACTTACTGCTCTCCCAGAGGACCTGGGTTTGGTTCCCTGCACCTACATGGTGATTCATAAGCACTCCAGTTCCAGAGGAACCAGTGCCTTCTTCTGGAAAGTAGAGCACACACGCATATGCACATCCACACCTACACACACACAGGAAAAAATACTAATGCATGTAAAGTAAAATAAAGAAGTACACAAACACACACACAAACAAAAAGATAGTTGCAATGAAATCATAGATATCAGGTTTTTTCCCTCTTCAGAGGTAGTGAAGCTCAGTTTGAAAAGCCGTGAGGGAAGCTTGTGTGAGGAGCATGCTCAAGGTTTCTGTGTGACTTCGGGAGAATCTCCAGCTCTCTCTGTTTCATCAGTAAACATGCTTACTGCGTCTGGAAGGCAGTAATCACTGCCTAAAGACAAGAAATTTTGATGAATGCTCTGTATTTCCAGACAAAGTGTGCCATTCAGTGTTCCTATATTCGCCACACATCCTCCTGACTCCGCACTTTCTCCTGATGCCACCTTCTCTCCTTAGGAATGCCAGCCACTCTCCTGTTTCTCTTGCTTTAATCTTACCCATTATTCAAGGACAAGGTCTGTGTTCTCTTCACGTGTGTGTTTTCAGCTTTTTTCTGTTTGTTTTTTTTTAAGCTGAAAGTATTGTATCTTCTCCCAAATCTGCAGAGAGCAGGTTCTCTCTCTCTCTCTCTCTCTCTCTCTCTCTCTCTCTCTCTCTCTCTCATGACTGTAGAGGCATATGTTTCAGTAAATGGCGTGGGCCCACCTTTTCTTTAGCGGATAGGGAGTGTTCATGATTCATTTCAGCACTTGCAATGTGACAAATACTGAATAAATATTTCTTGAGTAAATGGTGTGATGGTGAGTGTTCAGTGCCAGTATGGCTAAGCTCAGCCCAGTTATTTGGTCAAACATTGATCTAAGTGTTTGTTGCAAAAGTATTTTGTGAATATAGTTAACATTGAGTTGAAGGCAGTTACCCTAGATGAAGGTTTTCTCAAACATTTCTACTGTGATCCCCTTTCACTCAAGACATTTTTACATGAGCTCAGGTATGCAAAATAGCTATACAAGTCAAACGTGTATTGATAATAAATTACCAGGAAATTTATTCTAAGGCAACTCTTTAGTATCTGTAGTCGCTCGCAACCACCAATAGTAACCACCTGCTCAAGGGGATGGGAATTAAAAGAGACAGAGAACACAAAGGAGGGACACCAAGACAGTGCTCTGATCAAGGTGCCATCTTTATTACAGAGTAAGCCACTTACATAGACAAACCGCAAGGGACTCTCCAGGTAAGCATATCCAAGCAAAACAGGAAATTTAACCAAGCCAAACAGGAAGTGTCTGCTGAAAACAACAAGAATAGCAAGTCAGCATGACTTGCACCCAAGTGACCGCCTCAGGTCCAATGGAATGGCTACCTCAAGTATCCATATAATTTTACATTTTATGAAACATGAAAACAAGTTTGTATGGTAATGTGATGGTTTTGCATACTAATGAGATGACTGTGCTTGCTGATTCCTACATAAAGAATTAAATCTTGACTGAATATTTGATCCAGCAGGTTGTTTTTCAGACAGTTGATTGATATTTTGATTTTCTAATCATCAATGTTGAGAACATAAAATAAAAAAAAAATAAACATGGCAGAAGTGCATTTAAGGACATTTCAGAAGTTGTTGAAAATTCTGCTTTAATTCCAAGGCAAAACTAATTTCATGATTTTTTTATGAAACTCAAGTCAACGACTCAAACTCAAGTCAGCAATTTGAACAGCAATTCTTAAAATGAAACATTCTAGTAGAGTTCAATCCAAAGATACACAAATTTGACATTTACATGCTGGTGGAATGATGGCTGAAGTATATTAAAAAGTCTTTATTTTCTGTAACAAAACTACTGTGTTCTTGTAAGAACAGAAAATTGGATACGCAGCAAAAACACCATAGTTCATAACATACAATGGCTGCAGATCTGAGTCCAGACATTTAGAGTGAGGTCTGTCTGTGTTCCTACCCCTTGTTCAAAGCCTTTGCTGCCTCTTGGAGTCTCTTGCAGTCTCCTTTCCAGTTTCAGAGCCTATATACAACTCACACACATTACATCCAAAAAAATAAACATTATGAACTGTGATCTGCATTTGAAAGAGAGATTTTTGTCTTTATGACAGAGTCTAGGTTATCTCATATGCTATAATACTTTCCTGATCTGTCCTTTTTCCTGCAAATTTCATGATTTAATTTTTCTATGAAGCCAAATAAAATTCTGTTGCAACTATCATATATTCATTACCTACTACATCTAGGCAATGGTTTTAAATCTGAGCCAAGGGGTTTCAGGCAGCTTGTCTGTGTAGCTAGGTGTGAAGGCATGCTCAGTGCAAACTGCTTTTGTGCTCTCAGAAGTAAGGCTAAAGTGAAGTTGCATGAGGCAAACTGGGAGAATGCTATCAAAAACACCTTGAGCTGGACATGGTGGCACATGCCTTTAATCCCAGCACTCAGGGGAGGCAGAGGCAAGTGTATCTCTGTTAGTTCCAGGCCAGCCTGGTCTATAAATTGAGTATAGGACAGCAAAGACTACATAGAGAAACCTTGTCTTGAAAAAAAAAAACACCAAAACAAACAAACAACAACAAAACCACCTTGGACTTAGTGTTTGATTGTAACTATTTTTTGCTTTCTCCATGCTCAGAAACCTTTTATTGTCAAATTGTTCACAACTCCCTGTTAAGTTATGCAATTCCATATAGGAGCGCAGCTTACAGTGTGAGGAGCTGGACCGAGAGTGTGTAGAGTCATATCCAGTCAGCTCAGAGGTTTCCAGGACTATGCCTGAGGCTTACAGAAGGGATTCCAGCCTGCCTCTGCCTCATCAGTTCCAGACTCATCTGCACAGCATGTTGGACTTGCCAGTCCTCACAACTGAGGAACAAATTCCTTGAAATAAATGTCTTCATGTAGGTACATGTTACTGGCTTTTCTAGAGGATCCTGTTATAGACAGAGATACGTTTAGTAAAACGCGTCCAATTTGTGACTAAATGTGATTGCCATGGCATGTAAGATCCAGAAAGACAAGAATCTTTGTTTCACTCATTTTTGTGTCCTCAGTGACAAGTAGGGACCTTGCATATGATGAATTTGTTGAGGTAAAGAAGGCATAAAAAATGCCATTTAAAAATGCCATATTTTTTAATCCCAGCACTCAGGAGACAGAGGCAGGTGGATCTCTGTGACTACCAGGCCAGCCTGAACTACAGAGCAATTTCCAGGCCAGTTGTGGCCACACAGTTTTTGCTATTTGCCTTGAAGAACCAGCCTGCCTCCATGTTTGGCTTAAAAGCCATCTTACAGTAAAGACAAGCTAGATTCATTTCTGTTTGTGAGTAAACCTGTTTCTCAAGGATTGGGCTATGCCCCACCTGTAACCCTAACTACAAATGATTCTGTATGGCCTGTTCCAGGAATGGTGATCATGTCTTTATTTCTTGCAACCCTACCTTTGTTTCAAAAGGTTGTTATAGCTCCTTCCTCCCCCCTATCATGGGCACCTTTTTTTTTCCCCTCCCTGCCCTCTCTCTGTGCCCTCATAGCCCGTTTACTCTAGCCCTTCCCCCAGCCTGCCTCTTCCTTTCTCACAATAAACCTCCTTTATACCAGATCTGTTGTGTGGTGTGTAATTCCTTGGGGGTGAGGGTTATGCCTTGGTATGGTGCCCCATTACTCTATTATAAACATCCATGGCTTTGTAGATAACCCCTCATTCATATTCAAGTAACCCTCATAAACTCATTGATTCACCGAGTTAGAGTTGGATAGTCAACTGTCGATATTCTATCTGGAGTGAAGAGGTATTTGTTCTCCCTGACAGACCTCTAAACAGTCACACAACAGGCCATTAGTGATGTGACTAGCCTGGAAAACAAAAAGCAAGCAAGCAAACAAACAATCAAAACGAGGTGGGCTCCTTCTGTCCCCATGCACACATCTGCTCTCCTCCCGAATTCGTCTTCATCTGTTAGTTGACAACCACGATGTGCTATCGTTTAGGATTTTCCCTCTCTTCCTCAATATCTATGATTTTTTGGTTGTTGTTCATTCCATATCCTTAATTTTGCATCTATTTTTGCATTTGCCAAGTTGACACATTCAGGTATTACAATTTGTTGTGCAATAGTTTTTCTTCCTTTGTAAATCAGGCTACTATCAATTAGTACCTAAATTTGCTTTGTTTGTTTGGTCAATTGTTCTTCTCATAATACACAAACTACCAAACTGCAGCCCAGATTTGCAGGATGGGACTTCTGCCATACCTAAGTTGTGAAGAATAAAACACTCTTTTAAGTGTTTTACACTAAAAATTACAATTCTTTCTGCCTTGGCCCCATAAAGACATTCATCCTGCATTTGGGCTTCAGAACACTAACCCTTGCTGTTAATTTTAGGAGCAAAAATTCACAGCTGTTTTACAGCCTCTTGTAAATGCCCCTAAGGTTCTTTACTTAGTTCCCTCTCACCTTATGGAGAGAAAGGTGTCTGGCGTCTGACTCACTTGCTGTGCCCTGTGGGGGTCCTGAGGACCTGAGGCCCCATATGCAAGCCTTAGGGTTCAGCTGCAGAGTGAATATTGGCCGCATACTTTCTTCCTGCCCTCCCCCAGCAGAATTAAGAGGCCCATTAGCCAGGATGTGTCAAGGAGGGGGGTTTAATGCACTTGTAGATTCTCTTTGCTTTGATTTTAGGCTCATTCTGTTAGAGCAAAGATCTGGAGGGCAGGTAAGGCAGGGAGGGAAGTGTAACCATGATTATCAAGCTGTGGCAAGGAGAGACTGGGGAAAACAAACAGACAAAAATGTGTTGAAACATTGCTTTATCCGTCTTCACATGTTAAAGATACAGTCTCAGAGTGTCTCGCCTGGATGACACCTTATTCTATTAATTTACACAAGAGGAAAAGGAGATTGGGTGTGTGTGTGTGGGGGTTCCTATGATCATGGTGCTAACTAATGTGGAAAACTGCTGTAGAATGGACATCTCCTGGCTTTCAGATCAATGCCTTTGTTTGAATTTGTTCATTCTCAGCATGTCTCCTGTCTCCCTGCTTGCCTGCCTCTTAAAATATTAAGGCAAGCTTCAATAGAATGCACAAAATCATAATCAGAATTAGGCTTGTAGGGGTGTGCTTTCTTCTTTTCTCGATCTTTATCCTTTCGTTTCATTTTTTTCCTCCTTTTTCCTCACCAGGTAAGAAACATGAGAAATGAAAAGCATTTGAGAGTGGAATTTTCATTTTATTTTGTTTCTGTTTGTTTGTGCTAAGACAGTATTAAGAGAGAACTCAGAAAGCATGGTCCAGGAACTATATTTATGGCTGTGTGTGATAATGTTGTCAGAGCTAAAGGATGTCAGCATTTCCTCAAATGCCCTCTCTCCAGGTTCTGCAACTTGGAATTGAAAATGAGCTTTGGACCATAATGCAACACACCAGGTCTCAGATGAGGCGAGACAACTCCTTCTATTCACAACTGCACTGGGCATTGTTGGGTAGGAGGAAGCCAAGGTTTTCAATAAACTCGTTATAGTGTGGGGTATGGAGAGCCTACCTCTGACAAGGGCTGGAAAACAAAACAGGTATTGCTATGATTCTCTTGTCAGCAGAATAGACCCGTTCAGCAAACTGACCGCCTCTGTCATAAAGTGAGTAAATTAATGTGCTAAGGGAAGAAACTCTCTTTTCCCCAAGATCCTTTCTGAATACAAATTGAGATGGTGTGTGTGTGTGCGAGAGAGAGAGAGAGAGAGAGAGAGAGAGAGAGAGAGAGAGAGAGAGAGAGAGAGAGAGAGAGATCGATCTATGGCATATTTCTGTACTACAAAATTTCTTTGGTCAAGGTAGAATGAAGGAGCTTGCTAGAAGTGAACATTAAGAAAGCAAAAAGAACGGAAAAGTGTATTCTTGAATGAGTGTGTGTGTGTCTGTATTTATGTGTATATATGTGTGTATGTCTGTGTGCGTGGTATTTATGTGTGTGTATATGTGTGTGAGTCTGTGTATGCGTTTGTCTGTGTATGTGTGTCTGTGTGCATGTGTGTGCAAAATCTAGAAAAGAAAACAAAAGACAAATGGGCTACAAAATCTAGAAAAGAAAACAAAAGACAAATGGATATCCAGCTTCATCTGTGCGGGTTGTGTCCTTTCAGGAAGGTATTCCTCCATCATTCTTTCACTTGAAAGAGTATAAGCTCCAGAGCTGAAGCTTCTCCAAGCTGAGAGGCACTCCACAGGCTGAAATCCTGGTTCCCCACCTGCTCGAGAGTGCTCTCCAGGCTGAGCCTGCTGAGGGTGTAACAGCACAGCTCTGAACACATCATGGGGGTCACATCTCTGTTGGGGAGTGTATGGTGGCAAAGTAGTTCTTATATTAGAAAGCTCTTCCATGCCTTGAGATTTGTCTCTGAAGCCCATCCCTCCAGCCTCTGACCTCTATTTACACACACACACTCCAAATTAATTTCCCCTTCCTTCAGTAGTTGTGCACTGTAGAACAAGCCACACATCCCTGTTCTCCTCATGGCAAGGTACCATTCTCCACTCAGGACAGTCAGCAAGCATTCAAAGTGAGATATCCTGTAGTTTGCCACAGAGGACCTAGAACCGGGTCTCTGAGTCAGCTCATGCACCAGAAGATGATGCTTGTAATAACAGTGTCAGGGCTTGGTTGGCCTTGAAGGCTTCTCAGTTTTCACATAAAATCTAATGGGTTAACAGACTTCCTATGGCTTGACTGATGCTTCTTTTTTTTTTTTTCCTGTGTAGACTTGGCTGTCCTGGACTCACTTTGTAGACCAGGCCAGCCTCAAATTCACAGAGATCTGCCCACCTCTGCCTCCCCAAGTGCTGGGATTACAACATAAATGATCAAGCCAGTTTACAGAAAAAAAGATTTCACTTACGGTTCCAGATGTTTAAAAGTCCATAAAGGCAGACAGAATTGTAGCAGCCAACAGACACAGGCCGAAGGCAGGAAGCTGAGAGCTCATGCCTTTAACTGAAAACTTGAAGCAGAGAAACAGAGTAACCTGGAAATAAGGCAAGGCTATCTACTCTCAGAGCTGGTCCTTAGTGCTGCATTTCTTCCAGCAAGGTTGTACCACCTATGCGGCTCCAACCTCCAAACAATACCTTCACTTGGGAACCAAGTGTTCAAATACCTGAGTCTATGGGGGGCATTTTCTTTGCAAACTACCATAGGCTGATTTAGCTCTAGTCCCATTACACATCTATGATACAGAAAGCATAAACAGATAATTCCAAATTTCAGTGATTCCTGGTTTATTAATATTTAAGTCTCTTGTGAGATAAGTGCCCTTTTTAAGGGCTATATATTCTCTCATTCTCTCCTTTCTTCCTTCCTTTTCTCCCTCATCCCCATTAATCATGATTATGCAATTTTAGGGAGATATTCATGTCCCTCTGGCAATATGGAAATGCAATAATTATTTACTCAATTTGAAGTTAGTATGAAAAAGAAGATGAGTGCTCTTTGCGCTCATCTCCTTTCCCATGTTCTGATTTTCCTACGTGTAATATAAAGATGGTAGACGGACTATATCTTCCAAGTCCCTGCAGCTTTCAACATGCCCGTGATCTTTACTTTTTGTTTTTCTGTCTGTTTTGCAAATGATAAGAAACCTGGGTCAATTCTGTGTGTTAGGCTTTTATTGAACATCTGCCTGGCCAAGAAGGCCACATCTTGTAGACCAGACTGCTATTTAAATCCCTGTCAGGCCAGAGAAACTTTGGTTAAAATTATATTCTGTTGCTTCGTCATGTGAATGTGGAGCTTGCTATTTTTAATTCACACCCTGCACAATCCAGCTATTCATGGCTGAGGGTTCGCCACGAACCTTCAGAGTTGTATTTAAAAACAAACAGCTCCAGAGAGGCAACACAGAGGTCTCTTTCTCAAGGAGCTCATGACATCAGGAAGAAGGGCAAGGTCTCTTTCCCAGGGGTAAACATGGAGTTCCGGTGGCTTTGAAGCTGGAGGAGAAAGTGAAGAAAGCCTGCTTGAGTGTTTACTTAGATGGTAGACTCCTTAGTCCTTCATACGTACTTATTACTAGGTTCAAATATTAATGACTCTGATAGAAATTGTTCTTTCTCTTCATCTTCTTCAGCTCCATTTCTTCTCTGACTTCCTATAGCATGCATAGGAAGTGAAAAGGGAAGGAAAGGAGCAGTATTTAATTTGACCCAAGAAGCAGTCTCTCCATTTAAAATAACTCTTAAGCGATGCTGGAAAGTACAGAGACCTGACACTGGCCTGTGTGCTTTGAGGGATGATGTCTGTTCATTCACATGCATTAATTAAAACTGAAACATGGTTAGGCATGCTAATATGTACCTGTAATGTCAGCACTTAGGAGGCTGAGACAGGAGGGTTCTGAGTTCCAGGCCAGCCTAGTCTACACAGAGAGTTCTATGCCAACTTCACTACATAGTGAGTTCAAAGTCAGCCAGGGCAGCATAGTGAGACCCTGTCTTTCCAAATAAAATAAAATAAAATAAAATAAAAAGTCAAGGAAAATAATATGACCTTAGATGGGGCATTAGCTATTAGATACAGTTGTCTGCAAAGGTGAGGGAGATATTCAGTCTACTAGGACACAGAGGGCAAAACATCTTTTGAGAATCTGTTGAGGAAATATCTTCCTTATCTTTCTCACTGTCATTATTATTATTTTTTGCAATTCGGAGATAGATGTGCCATTGTATCACAGTTCAATAAGATATTTACCATTCAGTAACATTCTCAATATAAATAGGCTCACTGAAGGTCAATGACATAGAATTCTGCTCTGGCTGACAAAGAAGTGTAGATGATGGAGATCTTATTCATTGACCCAGTCATTCAAAACTACCAAGTTCAGAGCTAGCTCACAATCAGAGTGATTTCTTTTAGAAAGCAGATGTCTTTCTAAGATGCAAACATATGCACACACTTGTGTGTGTGTGTGTGGGTACAAACAAGGGAGGAACAACGATTCACTCCTGGTTTTGAAAATTAAGATAGAAAAAAAAGCTTTATTTTGTATAGACTCTGTCTCTGTGTTGTGTGTGTATGTATCAAGCACAGACTTTGGTGTATGCCAGGTAACTCACAAAGTTGGACTTGCAAACATCATGCTAAAGCAAGCGGGATTCATCCGTGTCATGTGCAAGTTTCCATAAGAGTGCTACAGGGTTTCAAGGAAGGAGAGGTTGATAGTCGGTGGTTGGGGAAAAGAGTGGGGACCTGCCCGGTGAAGCTGTCAGAACAAGGAAGGATGGATGGGGTTGGCTTTGGTTTGAGTAAGACTGAAGACAAAATGAAGAGGGGAGAAATTCCCGAGGAGGTGTCAGAGGCCAGATTTGTGTTTTGTAAAGACCCCGTGGAAGGGGCTGCAGAGATAGAAGGCTCAGCTCTTGCAGTAGAGGAGCAGGCCTAGCATGCATGGTGCAAGCTCGCCTTTATCTGGATGGCCACTTCAGGGAATCTGATGCCCTCTTGCGACCTCTGCAGGTACCAGGCAAGGAGGCAATGCACGTACATGCGGGGAAACATTCACACACACACACTACGCACCACATACACACACACACACACACACACTCGAAAGTTTCTATCACCAGCAGAAGCTGATACAGCTAATAGCTACTTAAAGTGTCATTACTTATAACTAAGTACTGGTCATCCAGCCTTATCTCACATAATTCCTAAAGCAGCCTATGACGATGTAATTATTATTATCCTACTGCACATGGGAAATTACGCCAGAACATGGATGTCCTCTCCAAGTCTTACAAGATAATGTGAGTTTTCAGTGATGAGAACTCAGGTAAGAAAATTAAAAGGGCCCGACAGGCCTACTGGGGGTCAAAAGGCCTTCTGAAATGTTTGACTCACATGAACGTTAAAACCTCATCTGCTATCCTGTCAAGAGGACTACACCAGCCTTGCCATGAAAGCCGTAGTTCCAGTCGGGGACGTGCAAGTCCTCTGGCTGATCGCTATCCACCCACATCCTGTCGTTCCGGTCTGGCTAACAGTGAGTGCTCAAATTCTCTTAGCCAATTGGGAGACTCTTTCCCTTTCCCATCTTCGTTGAACCCTGGGGCAATTCATTGTTTTCCCTCCCCCACATCCGCATTTTGATTCCTGTGTATACACTAGAGTAGGTTGGTTCTCGTTAATCTGGAGAGCTCACATTTATGTTAAGTTGAATGAGTTGTTACCCAGGAAAACTAATTAGCTAGGGCAAAGCTAAGGGCACTTGAGTGGTTAATTGGGAGTGTCTGTACGAGGCAGGCAGGATGGGCACCCCGTTTTGATTCGCTAATTTTTATCACTCTTGGCAATCTAGGCAAAAAGGACAGAAGATACATTTCGTATTTTTCCACCTTCTCAAGGTACTGAAGTTCTTGGGATGGAGATTGGAAACGCGCCCACAGAGACGTTCTTGCCTGGGACACCGCCCTAAGATCAGAGTAGGAAGACTCCTTTCTCCTTGGATGCGCTTGGCAAGCCCTGCCCCTAAAGGGCGGGGGGGGGGGAGGAGGTGGTGACTGTGGAGGTGGAGAAAGAAAGCGTCCACACCACGCGCGTCAGCCGGAGTACAGACTGGCAAGTGATCCGGGAGCGCGAACCTCTGCCATTTATTTATTTTTCCTTCCCACCGGGTGCGCTGTCCCTTTAAGTGGGAACGCCGGCGCCGCTGGCTCCCTAACACCGGAGCCCGGCAGCTTGTTGATTTCGGCGCTGGTGAATTTCACATTGTTTCCACTTCACTTTCCTTGCCCCGGGGGAGGCTCCGGTCGGCTCCCGGACGCCGCCGCCGCTATCGGCCAGGGCTCGTGGGCGGGGAGAGCAAGGGGCCCGCAGCAGCGCAGCGGGCGGGGGGGACCCGAGGACCGGGTGCCCGGGCCACACGCGCACCTCGCCGCAGTCGGGCTCCTCCCGCGAAGGAGCGCGGCCGCCCGGAGCGCAGCGCGGCGCGGGGGCCCGCCCAGAAGCCAGCCCGCCCACGGGCCGGGCTGCCCAGCCGCGCCGGGAGGCCGGGGCGGGGTGGGGGGCGGGGGTGGGTGCCGCGGCCGCCGCGGAGCCGGCGCTCGGCGCGTTTTGCATGAAGATGGCGGCTCCCACCGCCAGCAAGGCAGCCTCCCTGGGCTGCAACAACAAGCCTGCCTTCCCGGAGCTGGATTTCAGGTCTGGAGCTCGGGTGGAGGAACTGAACAAACTCATCCAGGAATTCACCAGGCACGACCAGCGAGAATACGACGACCAGAGAGCGTTGGAGATCCACACCGCCAAGGATTTCATCTTTTCCATGCTGGGTAAGGCGAGGGAGTTGGGGGGGGGGGGGTGGATGTGTGTGTGAGTGTGCGGCGTGTGTGCGAGGGTGAGGTGGAGCGCGGGTGGGAGCTCTGGTCCCCGCTCTGGCGCTTGCCCGGGGTGTCACCCCTAGCCCCTGCGAGGTCCCCTTTCCTCTCCAGCGTCAGCCCACCCGCCCCCTCCGGTCCCCCCTGCCCTCGGCGCGGGGTGCCCCTCTCCTTGCCCATCGCCCCGCTCTTTTGTTGGTTCCTCGGCCGCGGGGCTGGCGGGCAGGTGAGGCAGCTGCGGGAGACGCCTGCAGGCACGGGGAACCCCCGAAGCGGCTCTGGCCGGATGACACCGGGTCCCCTGCAAGCGCGGGCAGCCCTGGCAGCGAGCGGAGGCCGACCTGCGCCCGAGCGACAAGTTGCTTCTGTCGTGGTTGCGGCGCGGCGCTGTCACGCCGAGCCCCGGGTGGCCAAACTTGTTGGGTGTTCCAGAGTAACCTGCGGAAGTAGTCCGGGCGCCCGGAGTTGCGGCAACTTTGATTTGCAAATCGACTTCCCCTTGGAAGGGGTCGGAAGCATTTCCGGTGCTTATTAGGGTTGTTGCTGAGCTGGGAATTCCTAATTCCTTGCTCGAAAATGACCAGGCTTAGGGCTCTGGCCGCGGAGGAGCGCTGTCCCCCGCGTCTTTGTGTATTGTCCTAGTGCTGGCCTGGAGGTGCCCAAGTTTCCCACTCCCAGCAGCCCTGGGTTAGAAAAATTTCCCCCACCGCGTCCCCCAGTTCCTCACCTACCGGCCGAGAAAGGTAAAAGAAAAAGAACGGGTTCTGGCGGATCCAACCCTATCCCTTGTGCCCTGCGGTTGCTTCTGAGTTGTAGAATGAGCATCCGCTGCCGAGAGCCTCGGGTGTAGCGCTGTCATGCAGCAGAGGTGGCTCAGCGGTTTAGGTTTAGCAGGGCTGGACTGGAGGAGATGCTCTACAAAGGCTTCCACAGTCAAATTTTTCAGATAGTGGTAAAGGCTTTGTGACCACAGGACAGAGTCTTTGCATTCTCTTTTCGCTCTAACGAGATTGCAGCCGGCCCACTGTTGCTGTTTCTCCCTCGGGGATTTTTCTCCAGATTTCATTGCTTCTGGTAGCTTCAAGTCGAAGCGATACGGATTGAATGTGGTCCACCGCTACTGTGAAAAATTAGGCAAACTGGACGGGCCGTGTTAAAGTCGGAACTATGTTTTCCTTTTGCTGTTCATCCCACAAGTGTATTCCAGGTGGTGAATACGGTTGAAAAGATCTTTCTTGGGATGTTTGACTGTTGAAGTGTGTAACTGATCTATTATTTTAATCCAGCATGTGGTGGGAGTCAGCGTTCAGAAAGGAGGTTAAAAGCCCTTACAGAACCCCCACATCTCAAAACCTGATCAGTGGTTGTCAGGAAGACTGGGGTGGGAGGGCACACAGAGCGCTCAAGACAGTTATTTAAGTTGCTTAATCATGGCCTTTCTCTTTCGCCTGCCATTATGTTACCATCCCCCACCCCACCCCCTTGTCTGTCTCTAGAGGTAGTGAGGATAGTCATGGATCAGAAAGTGGGAGTTGATGGGGAGGGAAAGTGTAAATGTCTGGCTCAGTGGGAACTTCTTCCATACAGTGAATTAGTCAGGTCTAAAGCCATATACAAAGGGTAAGCTATTCCCGGGCACTTAATTTATGCATGTGTTTAATGTCACCAGTGGCACTGTGCTGACAGGTAAACAAGATTTGCTTCCCTTCCTTTTCAGTCTCTTGACCTTGGAAGGGATTCACACACACACACACACACACACACACACACACACACACCCTCTGGGACTTTGGCATTTCTACCTGCAGAAGAGAGAGAGGACTCAGGAGTGTCAGCTAAGCCCTTTGCCCCTCTGGATACGACCAGGCAGATGGCGAAATGAGCTTGCCTGTGTGTGGTGCTGCATTCATTTTCCAATCCCCTGGTTTCCTTTAATGAGGCGCGCTGTTGTAGACAAGTGAAGGTTTGGTGACAGCGAGGGTCCCGTGTGGATTTACTTTTTCTAAAGCAGATTTTCGCCTGGCTTAAGAAACCAAATCTCTTTTTGTACACTTTATTTCACTTGCTGAGGTCTGGAGTCGTTCATGAATGTGCAGATGAGGTGTCTTGATGACCCCAAG
This sequence comes from Pachyuromys duprasi, assembly GCA_028658305.1. Lineage (NCBI taxonomy): Eukaryota > Metazoa > Chordata > Mammalia > Rodentia > Muridae > Pachyuromys > Pachyuromys duprasi. Next base: position 49,859,064 of record CM053753.1, on the reverse strand, counting down.
CTTGTTAAGGTGCCATTTGGGTGATAACAGGTCCTCATTTTCAGGGAGTTGTTGGGGGTGAGTTCTCTTGGCTTTGTTCTGCCTCTGTCTGAACCGCACCTGAGGATTGTCAGCAGCTTTAGAAAACATTATCTTCCTAGTCGGGATGAAGTGGCAAAGGCGTCGGTCCAGTCCTCTTTAATGGAAATGTGGATAGTGCTTCTCCTGTGCGTAGGCAGTTGGGGGGTAGGAATGATGGCCAGCCAAGCTCCTCTGTCACAAGGTCCTTAGCCCGGGTTGAGGCCGTGTAGTTCCCCACCTTTCCATTTAATCTGGTTTGGGGGTATTTTCTGCAGATGACTGAAGGAAGTAGACATCATGATCAGTTAGTGACCCTTCAGTGTCAGGACACCCACTGTCCTGTTCAAAGCATGGATCTGCACAGGCCGAGCCCGCTGCGGGATCATTCAAGACTCCAGGATCTGTTCTTTGTGCAGAGATTCCAGTTTCTTTGGAGGCCAGGTGCTGGCTGGAACCAAGAATCGATTCTATCTCTCTACACCTGGTTCTTGTAGGAAAATGGTTACCGATATTATCTAAGTAATATTTGAGGGACCGGACCTTGTTGGGAGGCCAGCAGTATGTAATCAACAGTATGTAATATTTGGTATTTGCATACTATCTCTGCTGGATCTTTTGTTATCTTCATTCCTTAGTGAGGTTGGGTGGAGGCTGTTTCTGTGGAGCACATGTGGAAGAAAGGGACATTCAGGACATGGAGAAGGCAGCAGGAGACAGGTAGTCACCAACAGACGAGGGCTAGGTGCCACAGCCTGGTCAGGAGAGTAGCTGTCATTTGCTGACCACCTCAGGGCAGGATCCCCACAGGGCTTTTTGGAGCAGGGGCTGCCGTCCCATTTCACAGGTGAAGATGCTGAAAGTGAATGGGACGAAGAAACACATCCCTGTTTGTTTGGCTAGTAAGTTGTAGTGACTCTGAAGACGTGTTCCTCTCCCACTTGAGTCCATTAACAATAGAAGCATGGGACTCGGGGAAGAGAAACCTTTGCTTTCAGAAATCCCTTGTTTCGGGATTTTTGCTTCTGTTTTGAGCGGAGAGTCTTTACCTAATGCAAGCAGCCTCTGTGGTGATTGCGGAAGCACTCGGAGTTCAAGTATTTTATTCCGCGACAAGATCACCTATTTGAATTCCTGATTGGGGAAAAAAATAGAAATCACAGTGGCTGTCGTAGAAACTGTAGTTGCAGACCTGCTCTGCCCCTTGCTGGCTGTGCGGTATTAGTTTTCTTTTTTTAGTCTTTTATACATGGATAACAGTAATGCGTCCTTTCCGCGTGTTATCTGCATGTGAGATTCACTTTGCTAACTGGAGAAGAAACATAACATGATTTTATGACTTGTTTGAAGAAGCGGTCTGTATTAGAGAATCCAGTGAAGTTCACCTGGAGTAACTCCCGAAATGTCGCTTCAGAAAGAACTATGGAGGACAGTTTGCAGTAGCCTCAAAGATGTTGGCTGTGGCCAAAGGGAACATGGTTAGTTCCAACACTCAGCATGTATTTGTTAACCTTGTAGCGTGGGCCTACTATGAAGTTAGCTCCCTTTCCCTAAATCTCTCGGCTCCTGTAACCTGACATCCTTAGGGATGTGTCACGTCCTTTTGAAGATAAAGCAGATGCCATCTTAAAGATGGAACGGTGAGGTGTGAAGAGGTCGACTTCTTATACCGAGATCACATGGAGCTTTAGTTTTGACCAGCTGCTGTTTGCTGATAGGTTAGACTCAGGGGCTTTCGATGCAAAAGCTTGCATCCCTGTCACCCTGCTATCACTCCTAGCTCAGACAGCTAGAAGTAGCTACATCCTGGGGAATAGCCCGCTTACTAGACTGCTTTGCCCTTAAGAGCATGGACGGGGGAAAGGGGGAGAAGGATTTCCCCTTGTCCATTGGTTGCTGTCTGTTGCTTTTTGTTTCTCTTCCCTGCACACCCCTCACCCAGCAAGTACTGTTTGCTTCAGCAGGAATCTGAGACTCAATTAGGGATCAAAAACTTTAGGAAATTTCACCTGGGTCTGTTTTGACCTCACCTGCCCCCCACCCCTTCGTTGTGCTCTTGGTTGCACACTCATTCTAAGAAACTGGCTGTCCCCAACCAGCCTAATAAATACCATCTGGTCCGTTCAAGACACTTCTGAGTGCTCCTGGACCTACCAGATTTCTAGGCAATTTTCACAGCTCCTGAGTGTAGGCCATGTGGAAGCGGTGACTTTCTGAGATACGAATGCCAGTGTACACAGCAATATTTATTGCAAATGTCGTCTTGTCTCCCCATCCCCCCCCCCGCTTGATAGCTTCCTTAGAGTTGTATTTACTAGTGTGCTATCCCCTTATAATTTTAAGATGGTTTCCGTCGGCTCTCAGCAGAGTGGCCTTCATCCTGTGTAGGAGAGTGTAGGAGCTGCTGTGAGCCCTGGGTCTTGTGCCGCTGGTACCATCATTGGACACTGTACTGCTCCCGATTAGGCTGAGCCTCTTTTGTATTCTCACAGCCTATCAGAGTTCCTCATGTCAAACTGAAAACTTGCCATTGAATGTGAAGCCCTTTCAGTTCTTCTGGGGAGCTTTAGAAAAATTCAGACTTCCTGGTCCCGTTTCACATGTATTGATTCAGAGTCCCCAGAGATCTCCAAAGTGGGCATTCAGCACTTCTGTCTGTCTGCCTTACAGGCTGTGCATTCTCTGTCTACTAGAGCTGTCCCTAAGCGCATTCTCTTTGGCTGTCTTTGGAGACTAGGTCCACACTGCTGAGCCCAGTGAGTGGAAGAGCCTTAGAAATCGGCCCCAAGTTTACTCCTATGTTTACTATCAGCAAGTAGGCAACGTAGCTGAAATCCAGTGCATAGCCTTTGATTTCAGCAAGGACCATCTGTATTCTCCTGCTGGGCTAGGAGACCCAGATTCACCATCAAGGCATCTAGATTCTCACTATGTGATTTTTGGCAAGTCCTGTTTGGAAACTGAGTCTCAGTTTCTGACTGTGTTAGAACATGCCAGATTGGGATAATAACTTTACCCACTTGATCTGAATCTGAACTCTTTCGTAACACAAAAGTAACACAAAAGAAGGCCATTGGGGAGTTTTTGTCTGTGGTGCCTTTGTGACCCTGTGTCTCCTTGCCTCCTCCATCGGACTTCCTGCCCATTTTCTATGACTGGAAACACAAAAGAAGTCAAACTGCTCTGTGTGCTAATCACTAATAATATTTCCACACACATTTTACTAGACATCTGTGTTTATACCATGTTCCCACCTGTAGGTACTTACGTGAATACAGTTTTGTATAACAGAGATCCAACAGGATTTATGCTGCTTTTTACAAGTCCATCAATATGGTTTCATCTACCATACATTGAAAGAGAGGCTCTGATAGTCTTTAACTCTTATTACATCATTATCTGTCTTAATCTAAGAGAAGGTGCTATTCTCAACTTAGAGCTCACTCTGTGATTTACTAATTGGGGTAACAGACCCCTGGCATGCGTGCCTAGGAGGGCATTATCTCCTGTGCCATTTTGCATGTTCTGCACGGAAGACTCATGTTTCTTACTTTCTTTTCCTTGGGTTGCTTTCTTTATTGGCTTCCTAACCTGGCTCCATGGAAACAATTAATGGGGAGTCTGTGAACTTGAATGAGAAGAAAGGATGTCTTTATTTTTATTAACCTCTAACTGAGACAAAGCATTTCCTGTCACTGTCAATATAGGTAACAAACTATATAGTATTTAGTAAGTAGTACCTCTGTTTTTGTTGCTAGTAGAAATCACAAACACTTTTCTTTTTTCTTTTTAAATTTATGTTGTGAGTTCATTGGTATTTTGCCTGCATGTGTGTCCTTGTGAGGGTCCCAGATACCTTAGAACTGGAGTTACAGACAGCTGTGGGCTGCCATGTGGGTGCTGGGAATTGAACCTAGGTCCTTGGCAGAGCAGTCCATGCTCTTAACCACCAAGCCATCTGTGCAGCCTCAGCATTTTCATTTCATTAATAAAATGTCACATGTATTGCAGGAGAAGTTGGGCCCGTGAGATGACTGAAGGAACTTGCCCATGAGCCTGATGACCCGGGGTAATCCCTGGCACTCACCTGGTTGAAGGCAAGAAGCAGCTCCCCTGCATTCCCCTAGTACTTCTCTACCTTAGCAGATTCTTTTCTTGTATTGTTGGTGTTGTTTGTTTCTAGCACTCAGTAAAAATGGGTACACAGTAGGCGCTCACTAAATGTAAGGTGACTCATTAGTCTTTATTATTGTAACCTCTTTTTATGAGCCCTTTGGACTGAACAAATGGTTCAGTGGTTAAGAGCACTGGCTGCTCTTACGAAAGTCCTGGGCTTGATTTCCAGCACCTGCATGGTAGTCCATCCCTGTCTCTAACTCTAGCTCCAGGGATCCAACACCCTCTTCTGCTCTCAGGTGCCAGGCATGCGGGCAGTGCACATGTGTATGTGTGGGCAGAGCATATATATGTAAAAAGATAACATCTTCAAAGAAGGAAATGATTCTTCTCCAAAGTTGTTGCATGATTTTCTAATCTGTTAAGCCATGGAAGCTTGGTCTCTCTTTTATGGTAGAGGAATATAGTTATCTTTTTCTACATAAGACATTTCTGCCTTCCTTAAGATGTTCCCAAGGGCAGCATAAGAAATGCCAGTGCAACTGCAGGGGACTGCTTGCCAAGAGGAGCAAATGGTGTTTTGTAAACTCATGGGCATGGGACCTTTGTTATGGGCCCTGTTTTTTCTTCTTAGGCATCGTAATCTTATGAGGCTCCTGGACTGGCCCCTGTCTGTGCTGGGGCTTTGCACCAGCCATCTTCCCCAAGAAGGTGTTCAGAAGGGTTATCCTTCATCCTCCAAATGGTTGGATGCTTCCTCTGGGACTTCAATTACAGCAATTCTTTGTTATAAATGGAGTATATACAGTCAATAATAATTTTGTACAGTGAACAAAATGTTTTATAGACTCTAGTCCATATTCTTGTATTGTATAATGGGGTTAGGCTAGGCCTTTGTGAGAGATTGTATAGGCAGCTGTAACCCCTATTTCTGCATGGGGGCACCAGGAGGTCATTGGAAAGATTCAGGGTTACAGGTTCAGTTGTGGGGCAGGGCTCAATCCAGATAGGAATGTCTCTGGTTGCAGGATAGAGTAAATAACTTATACAGGGCTTTTTCCTCACAGACGTCTCCCACAGGCTTCTGGGACAACCCTATCTTCTCAGACCTGGCCAGCATTACAGCTGTCCTTCACCTGAGGGCTTTTTGTTTTCCTCCTGAGCTGAGGATATGTTGGAGACAGGTTAGCTGAGAGTGGTGTGTCATTTAAAACCCTGTGGCCATACATTTTCCTGATTGCTTGGCCCAGCCCAGCTTCTTCTTCAGGTCTGTGTCATTGTTCGCAGGGGTAAGGACTTGTCAGCTGAGCTATCAGTTAAGGACAGTTCATAATTATGCCATTCCATGAGGTCCTGTCTCCTGGGAAGAGCTATCTGTTTTTCATACTCCTCAGTGCCTTTCGGTGAATTCCCTTGGCACAAGGTAAGAGGACTAGAGACAGAACTACTGTAAATAAACAGGTGTTACTCAATTTCTTTCTTATTTTTTAAATATTTTCTCCCTCGAAGAAGACTTGATTACTTTCGTGAATTAAATGAAGCCCAGAGTGGGAGTTGGTCTAGATTGTATTTATGGTTTTGTTTCTTCTAACTAGGGTTTGAATGTCTGCCACATACATGCAGTGAATGGTGCTAGGCATTCATTCATTAATTCATGGTTGGTGTGCCAACCATCGCGCAATTACTGTTTAAGAGCGTCTGAGTCGTGAATATGAACAGCAAGGCCATCTCCAAGGCTTCCGTTCTCTAGAGGACGGATACTGTGATTAAACTTGTAAATAAGCGGAGATGTGTTCCCAAGGAAAACAGGGCGCATAGCTGATCACAGTGAGGGGAAGCTGGTTGGGTGGAGTAGAGAAGGCTTTCTTGAAATAGATTTACTTAAAGTGCAAGAGGAAGCCAGCTGCTTGAAGCCCAGGTGGAGGCTGGTGAACAGAACAGCAAGTGTGAAAAGGGGTACTGTTGCAAGCATCTTTCAAGGCTACTTAAATTACAGAAAATCTCACTTCATTTTCTGTAGGTGGAGGCTTTCTAGGTGGGACCACCCTTGAGCAAATCTCTTGTTCCTGACATTTAGCGAGAGGGATAGAGATGAAGGGAACAGAAAAAGTTAGATTGCAAAGCCTTTATGATCACTTACTAATTATCATTATTATTCTGGAGATGGGAGCTTGCTGTGTAGCCCAGGTGAGACTTGAACTCACTGTGTAGCCCAGCCTGCCTGTGAATCTGTGGCATCAGCGTCCCTAGTGGTCAGGATTACAGGCTTGTACTACCATGCTCAGCAGGGTAACAGATGGTAGAGAGGCCTTTTGTAGTCCCTCTTGTCTCTGATTTCACTTCTGATAACCCTAGGGCTAGAAAAAATAAATAAATCCTGGGTTGATTTGTGAACTGCGCTGTTCAGGGGGTGACAGTAAGCCTTTTGTTTTTGTCTAGTCCTCCTGAATTTACAAAATAGCTTCACATGCAGGTTCTCCTCCACCTTAACCCTGTGAAGCAGGAAGAAAGGATGACTAGGGGAATGCTACTACCTTGCTGAAGGTCACAGACAGCGGCTAGGGAGAGGGGAGCATCAGACTCCAGTCCTTTGAAGAACACCGGTTGCCTGGTCTTAGATGCCACCTCTGTCCTGGCTTGGAGCATGGAAGGAAGCAGGCTCCAGGATCCCAGTGAAAGGCTGAGGTCGGAGGCAGCTTGAAGCCCAAAGCCTGTGTATGGGTCTCCACATGCCACTGCCTAGATCCTCATTCAATTTTAAGCGCTTCTCTAGGCTGCTTCAAGAACACCCTTGGAGCAGCTGCAGCTGTTCCTAATAGCAGCTGCGCGTGCGGCTTGCGTTGTGATTAATAAAGGAAACTCAACAGTTTGTTCTTGCAACTGTGCCCTTGGTGTGTGCAGCCTGCTTTCAGGCAGGCTGTTGCTGATTTTGAGCAACACGGCCCTACTGGCATACGGTGCACGAGGGGCTGGCATCCTTGTTGTGAGAGGCAGGGTCCATCCAGAGCAGTTTGCTCCTCAACCTTCCTAAAGCTGTGGCCCCCGAATGCTTCCACCCTTTCATACAGTTCCTTATGTTGTGGTGACCCCCAGCCATTAAATTACCTCGTTGCTACCTCAGAACTGGAATTTTGGTACTGCTGTGAATCATGATGTAAAAACGTCCGATTTGCAAGATATCTGGTACTTGACCCCAGTAGGGCTTGAGACCCACAGGTTGAGAACCATTGACATGGAGCCAAGCTGGTGCTCTAAAGGCCCTGGACAGATTGGATTGTGAGGGAACAGTGGTTATATAGCCCTCATTGTCAATCAAGGAGTACATGTGTGTGTTGGGGGGGGCAGTGAAACAAGCCCACCTTTTTCCAGTGTTTGGCTGCTGGGTGGTTCAGGGCTTTCGTGTGTATTAGTCTCCTGCTTTTAGCAGGGATGCCTGGCTTCACTCCCAGTGTCTGATGCTTTAGGTATTGATGTTGTAGGTCTTGAATTTGCAGTTCTATACATCTGGCTAAGGCAGCTGCTGCTTTGGGGACCACACTTCCAGAGCCACTGCTTCAAGACCCAAGGTTGATAGCATTGGAATGTTTGGGGTTTTTAATGAGAAATAGGCATCTTTTAGAATATTAAGAACAAAGTAAAAATTTAAAGGAAAACAAGTGGGGTTTGAAACTGCAGGTCAGACGATAGGGAACTCTTAGCTGATCCTGTTCAAGGGTCTAAAATCCTTAGGGAGTCCTTGGGCTGCCTGCTGTGGAGATGACCAGAGAGGGGCCATAGTTCGTTCAAGAGCATCTGGTTATATTGAGACAGAATAATGACCTCATGTTTTGTGTGTGTGCGCAGGATGCTGGGAACTGAATCCCAATTCATCCAGAGGTGTAGCTATTTCTTTAGCCCCATTATACCGTTTTTCCTAACCTTTTTTTTTTTTTTTACAAAAACACAACTAAAGAGATCTTTCCCATGTGAAGTGGGAGACACTGAAAAAAATGATACTATGCAATATTCCAAAGAAATTTGAGAATTAGGTGACTGGATTCCCTCCCTCCTCCATTTTACAGTCATGGAAACTGGCAGCCACATAGAGGGACTCCATTATCTTGTGCCCCAACTGCACTTTTGGGTAGAGTGGAGATTAGCAGAATGTTGTGCAATAGATGATACTGAACAAGGTGTTTGCCCCCAGGGAAGACTGCCCGGCTTTGAAGTCATTTTGGGAAGGCTCTTGCTTTGGGGACATTTTCTCTGCTACAAAGCCTCCTTGTAGTTTGAAGTTCTGTTAATAGCTGTTCGAGGAAGGATGCTTGCTCAAAAGCAAACCTCATGGGCAGAATATATTTTGGTCTGTCATGTTTGCTTTGGTCTTTGTGACTCTTCCCCATCTTCTCCTCTGGTTTCTTTCTTCTGAAGTGAGTCCTTTTACACCTGAACCGTTCTCATAACTCGGATGGGTATTTTGATCTTCAAACAATCCAAATCTGGGATAAGGAAGGCTGGCTGGTTCTCTTTGTGGTTAGAAAAGTAGGAGCTCCATAGGCTGTTCTGTGTCTCAGGGAGAAGGGTTGGTGGTCTGGGACCTCAGAGTCCTGAGGATTTAGCACTCTAGCAGGATGGAAAGAGCTCTGAAGCAGTGAATTAGTAGTGGTGGTCCTGAGACTTATCTACCACATCACTATATTGATGGAGATGGTGGATAGTGATTCACTCAAGGCCAGACAACAGTGATGATGATAGATGATGATGGAAATCAGGGAACACTTTCCCCATTGTTTCAGACACTTTAAAACCAGTGATCTATTTGATCCTGGCTATTTACCATCCCCTCTTTGCCGCTGAGCAGCAAATCAGTGTTCAGAAGTTGCGTGTTCAGGCCAGTACTAGAGACTACTCAAGCAGGCTGTGCGTCTTCTTCATTCCTTCTCTCCACAGGCTCTGTAGTGGTAGATGATGGACAACCTGGGCTAGTGACGAACATTCAGGGCCACGCAGAAGTGAGGAGTAGGCAAAGTGGAGGACTGAGCAGTTTTGCTGTCCCAGGAGCCGGGGCTGGCACGGTCCTGTCACTTGATGCTTCCTGGCAGCCCTCGGGGCTGCCATTTCTCTGACGCTGTGGTTTTGTGGATTGAATAGTCTTTTGTATGAGACCTCATCTTGTCCCCCATTTCCTTCCTTTTGAAAGCAAGGAGGTGGGCCCCAGCTAATTGATTGATTTAAGCCTTGATGCTCCTTTCCCCACCCCAGTGGGCTTCTCTTCGGATGTAGACCAGCTAATGAGGGCATAGTTAATTTACCTAGTCTGTCCTGGGGTGACGGGGAGCAAATGATTTTCCCAGTGAAAGGCTGATGACAACGTACTTTTTAAAAAGTTCATTTTGCCATGAAAATTTATTAGCTGGATGGGGTTTTATGGGAATGAAGGGCTCCGCCTCCTCACAGTTGTGACCCTCCTTGAAGAATGACCAGTGCTTTCTTAAAGGACATAGCTGGCCCAGTTTCCCTGTGTTGTGTGAGCCAGTGCTGTACATGGGATTCTCTGCGACTTCCCTGCCACGATGGCTAACCCGGACTGTCAGCTCTTTCTCCTGGTAGGTTCCTGAAGAATGTTTTACCACAGCAACAGGAAAAGAAACCAAGGCATGGACCTCGGGATGACGTTGCTTTTTCAGGTCTTGGCGTTGATGACGTCAGAGTGTTGGGATTAGAGTCTGCAGAGAAACCTCTTTTTGACCTGCCCCACCCCAACCCCCTTCCAGATCTTGCTCAACAAGGTAGATGCTTAGGGGAAAATGTTAAACTTCCATAGTCATTGGGTTTCTGTGAGATTTTGTTTGGGATGAGTCTGGGTAGCCCAGGCTGGGCTTCTCTCTTCTCTTTCCTCCTCCTTGCTAGTGATGGGATTACAGGTGTGTGCCACAAATGTGGCTGGCAAGGTTAGACAGGCACTGTGTGAGGTACTGAGTTGCCTTGTATTCTCAGGTGGAAACCCAATACTGATTCTGATGGGACAACTAGTGCTGCTCTTCCAGCCTCATGTGACCCCCGACTTTCAGCACTCGCCCCCCTCCCCCAATCACAAACTCCTGCACTCTGGCCTCAGCAAATGAGCTTTTCTTGAGAGGCAGTAGCGGATACTTTAGCCTTCCAGGCAGGTCCTAGCTGGCCTGCCTGGTTGGTTATGAACTGTAGTTATTTGTGACTGACGTAGGATGTTTTCTAGTCCCTTAACATCTCAAAGATGGCCCTCCACGTATAAGCTTTTGTTTCTCTCTTAAATGTCTGGAACACAGTTCAGTGAAGGTTTGAGGGGACCTCAACAAATCGTGCTAGCATCACTGATGATGCTGTCTTTTGTTCTTGAACTGGGGCGGTTAAATGGTCGGCATTGATGACGCTCTGTGGCCCTGTACAGGTTCCCCCAGGGGCAGTGATACAGTAATGTGAGGTATTTCCCCAGGTATCAAATAACTGTGCTTAGATTATTGCCTAATGAGGTAGACATTTGGTGATTAAAGAACTCTGGTGTTGCTAGTTTTTGCTGATGGGAACAAGTTTGGCTTGGCGGGTTTGGTTAGTGCAAAATTTTTAGTTCCTGTGTTAAGTTTTGTTGTCTTAGGTAACAGTGCCATTTTATCCATCTTTCTGTGTCTGGAAAGGAGGGATAGAGTTGTAGTGGAAGAGGAAATGAATAGAAAGGCACACTGTGGTTCAGTGAGAAGGGGGAATGTGTCCTTGGGGGTCAGGGAAACTGGAATCCCAAGGGACACTGGACAAACTGTCCTGAGTGTTGGCTTCTTCCTTTGTCCAGCAGGGGCCAGAGACAGTGCTGCATGGTCACTGCATAGCCTGCCATAGATCCTGAAGAGTCTGAAGGGAGAAGCCAAGTTCACAGGCTTGCATTAAAGACTAACAGTGTCCAGGACAGCCAAGGCTACACAAGGAAACTGTGCCTTTAAAAAAATAAATAAATAAAATAAACTGACAGTGCTTTTGTGGGTATACCCTGAGGCACACTAGATATGAGCCATTCTTCATGCAAAACCTTTTCCTCAAACCCCCAAGCTGGGGTCAGTGTGGCAGCCTGAACGTAGAGGAACTAGTAAGGTTCCTGCAATTTTCTGTGAAAACATTTTGTCAACACATTGTTGGAATGCTAAGGGTAGAAATTCCTTCTGTTTTTTTTTTTCAAGTTTTGTAAATAAAATGAATCTAGGTGATTTCTCAGGAAATGTAATTTCTTTTTCTTATAATGATTTCCCAGACATTTCACAGCATAGGATTGGCCAAATGAGGCACTTATTATGACTGTTCTGTAAATTCTCCCCATGGAGCCTACAGGATGGAAAAGTACCTCTCCACCTCACTAAACCAACTACGTGGATTAAAACTCCCTTGCCAAGGTTGGGGAGACAGCTCAGTCAGCACAAAAATGAATAGCTGAGCTTGAATTCCCAGCACTCACATAAGAAGCCAGCTCAGTGGCACAGGCCTGCAATCCCAACACTGAGGCAAAGGTCCTCCAACACTTGGGGTTTGCTGGCCAAAGAATTTAGCCAAGTCTGTGATCTCCAGGTTCAGCGAGAGACCCTACCTATCAAGAATCAAGGTAAAGAATGATTGAAGAAGATACCCAAAGGTGACCTCTAGCCTCCACACCCTCAGACATGTGTCCTGATATCCATCCTATATGTGTGCATGTGTGAACACGTACACATGCATATAGCATATACCAAAACATCTTGCCTGGCTAGATTGGTGGAATTAACATTAGCTGATATTTTAAATCCGATGCTTATGCTAATACTTTCGCTAGCAAAGCAGACAGGGGGATAACTTGGGAGTGATCTGCCTTCTGTATGATTGGGGTGCATCTTGGTGGGAGGTGGAGCTCCCACCCAGGCCTTCTGTGAAACTCAGGATTGCCCTGATCCTCTTGAGGAAGTCAAGGAACAGCTCCACACATTGGGTTTTCTCCTTTGACCCTTTTATGAGTTATGGGGATGAAACTGAGATTGGCTGGCTTGAATGGCACATGCCTTTTATGTCTGAGCCATTGCACCAGCCTTTCAAAGAGGGTATTTGATATCCATCTTTTCTGTATTGTCACTCTTAATTCTTATGTGTGACTGGGTGAGGAAAAGCCCAATGCCAGTCTTTCCGTGAAGGAATGGCTATTGTATGAACTGGGTGACCTCCTGCTTATATGTGCATTAGCTCCTTTTCTGCTGCAGCGATAAATACCCTAGCAAAAGAGATTTAAGGGTGGAAGAAAATTTTAGGCTTACAGATCCAGAGGGATATAGAACCTTTGCAGCGAAACATGCAGCAAACAGGGTAATCACATGACATTTGTCCTCAGGAAGCAGAGAGTGAACAGCAAGAGGGAGCAGGCAACAAAACCTCAAAGCCCACCTCGTGGTGGACTAATTTCTACAAGACTCCACCTCCTAAAGGTTATACAACCTTCCCAAACAGTGCCACCCTCTGGGGACCAAGCGTTCAAACACCCCGAGCCTATGGGGAACGTTTTACCTTCAAGCCACAGCAAAACGTATTCCTGTTGTTCAGGTGGGATGTGGAGGATGAAATGTGGGGTGTCTGAAGATGAGAGCTTTTATGGGATTGGATGAGGGTCTGGTGAGGATGGAAGGTAGACCTTCAGCCTCTGTTTCAGAAATAGTCGTAGAAGCCCAGACTGCACCTCAGCAAGAATTAGACTATATGTTACACTCATACTATCAGTAAAAAGTTTGTAACATTCTAGCAGTGTGCATGGACATGCATGCACACACATACACAGACATGTTTTAGTTACCTGCTGTCTTCACACACTCACTCACACACTCACACATACTTGTTTTAGTTAACTGTTGTCTTCTTTTCATGGGGGAGGATTTCAAAGTGAGAATAGCTTTGCTTATCTTTGTGAGAAGTCAGATAGAGGGCTGAGCAGATAGCTGGAAAAGCCATGCCCTACATGAAATTAATTAGGAGAGAAGAGCCTAACAGGATAGAACAGGGTTATGGTATTTCAAAAGAAAGAAGCAAGCCTTGGGGTTGGTGGGGGAGAGCATCTGGGGCAGCTGTTTTTATAGTGCTGAGAGCTGCCAAGGATGTTTCCCGGATCTTCCGGGCAAAGCAGAGTTTTCTCATAAATGCACTGGGTTAGATGCCAGCCACCCACTTCCTCTCTGCAGCCCTTAGGTTCCCATCTATATAAGAAGGAAGCTGGGCTTCCCTTCCCAGGAAATGATGTAGGATTCTGCCGACAGCGTGTTCTCTCTGGTTAATGTGACGTTTGTTGAATAGCTAAATATGTGAAATTTCCAGTCAGCATGGAATTTTGTTGTGGTTTGGCAGTCAGGGATTCACCTTTTAATGCAATTTCTGGAAAGCAAGTTTGTGTTCTCATTTGAGGAAGTTGTGACATCACACATGACACATTTCCCTCACCATGGTGGCTCAGTTCCAGGAGAGTACAGGCTGGTACCCTGGCTGGCCCCTGCTGCTGTTGGTGGCATGACAACTCTGGGCAATGCTTAACAGTGTAACTGCAGAGAGCGAGGCACCAGGAAGTCCCTGAGCGGTTTACACTGAAGGTGACAGCCAAATATTGTTGTGCAAATTAAGTAGGATGCCAAATGGGAACTTCATCTTAATCTTCTTTACATACTTACTGCTCATTTGCCAAGGTTCTAAGTAATACAGTTTCAAAGGTTCGGAGGTGTCTAATACAATTCTTCCCCTCTGTACCTAATTCTCTGCCCATTGTGTAAGTCTATTAGGAACATTAGGGTAATTACAGAGCTGTGTTCCGCTTTTGGATTACTGTTATATTTGCTCCGAGTCTGCCTGTACTGGCCATATTAAGAAGCAGTGATTAAGAATTAAAGAGAATATAGCAGATGCCTGAATTAAGATGTCTTTCTTCTTGGGTAATTTCTGGGTAATGCAGGTAGCAGGGTGCAATATGGGTTCAGAAACCCAGTGACTTAACTCCTCATCTGACTGTGAAATGGGGACACCATCTCAGGCTCTGGTGACTGTGAGAACCTACTGAATGAGGGTGGCAATAGGAACTCTGGCACAGTTGGCAGTGTGGGCACTATGGGGCTGCTGTGAGAGCCTCCTGGTGGTCTCAGGAGCATTTAGAAGCTCAGTACATAATGCTTGGGCTGATGATTGTTAACTGTGTCATGATAGTCTACGTGGTGCTCTAATTCTCAGTCTTATAAAATAAATGGTACTGTGTTTTCTTATTGTGCACACTTAGCAAAATGAAGGTGCAGATGGCCTAAACATTATGCCTAAAATCCAATTAGAAGATAATTCATTAAACGTTTTGGCTGGAGTTTACTGCTTGGGAAGGTTTTCTTTTCTCGTGTACTCCTGCATTGGGAGGGCTTCCCATCACCTGTGGCAACAGGAAGTCCTGACAAGTCTTGGAACTTGGTCTGTTGCCAGTGGGCTGAAGAGATGCTGATGCTGAAGTAGAGATGTGAGGGGTGGCGTTCAGTTCCCCAGCAGTCAGGTTAGTCAGGTTTCCCACACTCAGGAAACAGAGACAGGGATCCTTAGAGCAAGACTAGGTCAAGGGAGAGACCCCGCCTCATTCTGTAAGGTAGAGAACGAATGAAGAAGACAACGGATGGCCTCCATGCACACGCATGTGTTTTCATGCCGAAGCTCACACTTGTACCACCACACTTGAAAATGCCAGGCACCGTGTTGGTGTTGTGCTAACCTTATGCAGAGAAGTATTTGAAGTCATTCTGTAGGTATGGATTCCTGGCATCTCCTCTTCTCACTGGATTTGACACTTACCTCTGTGCCTCTCTCTCCTGGTTTGGAAACAACGAAAGTCACCATTTCTTGTGATGTTTGTCTTGCTTGTCTTCAGTTGTGTCTGGTATCCTGGTCCACATGTTATGAATCGGCCATCTGCACCCCCGAAAGTAGCTCCCAAATCTATCTTGTTTTGCCCTCGTTATAAATAAATACAAACGCATGATTGAATGAGATGGTAACAGCTAAAAATTCACATGAGTATATGACAGTGGGCGTTTATGGTTTAACATGAAAAATTACGTCTGTTCGGGACTGTCTTGATATTCCAGCATCAAATGGCTTTCTATAGATTGAAATGTTTTTCCTCTTCTCCACCTAATTCTAACTCCCTAGGAGGGTTACTTTAGGAAGACAGAAGAATAAATAAGCCTTGGCGCAGAGAGGAGAGTATATAAATGTATGCAAGTTGCCAGCTTATAGGGAAGGCTTAGTTTGGTAATTGGGTATTTGCTCTTTCTGAGGTAACTTCCTTTCTTGGCATTTAAATGGACACATTAGACATAACCCTGTTATACAGAGGAGGAAGGAAGAAGTGTCTCTAACCTGATGGCTTATGACTCATCAGAAATAAAAAGGTGCCATGCTCTGATCTTCTCTTGACAAAATGACTTATACTATCCAATGTTTGAAAGAGGAGGAAGCAGTGTTCTCTGAAGCAAGCCATCCATCTAATGAGTTGAATGGGGTAATGCATATCAAAGCCCATTGTAAGAAGTTTCTGGATTCCTTCCTTGCATAAAGGTTCCTTAGTCACTGAGCAGCATTTTTTGTTGGTGGTGGTTTTTTAATTTTTGTTTTATTTTGTTTCTTTTTGGCTTTTCAAGACAGGGTTTCTCTGTGTAGCCTTAGCTGTCCTGGGCTCACTTTGTAGAGCAGGCTGACCTGGAACTCAACAGAGATCTGCCTGCCTCTACCTCCCCGAATGCTGAGCTAACAGGCATGTGCCACCACAACTAAGCAACTGAGCAGCATTTTTATTGCTTTATTTTGCAAAACTCAGTGTGCACTATGGAGGTGAATGTTCAGGGCCTTACTAAATAGTAAGTCTTTGGACTGAGTTTAATGCTAGGGGTAAGATGTTTGTAATTATAGTGGCAAATTTGTCATAGTGTTTTTATTATTTATCTTTAAAGTTTATTATTATTATTATTTTTATTCACTTTGCGTCCTTGTTGTAGCCCTATCCCTCTTCCCCTCCCAGTCCCACCTCCTTCCCCACCCTCCCTCACGTCATAGTATTTTCCAGTGCTGTTGTATGATTTCCAGAAAGTTCACAAAATGCTTTTCAAGTCTTTGTACTTTAAATTTCACTTCCGTGGTAAATAATTTGAAAGATAGTTTGGACTGAGTATGCGGCATCTTGACACAAGCCCCTGGAAGCCTATATAAGGAAATAGATATGTTATCCTTCGATAAACTCCAGGGCCAGGGCAGAGGTATTAAATTTATCTATAGGCTGTAGCTTCAAGAAAATGCTTTCAGGACTAGTCATAATGAAACTTATTTACTGTTCTTAAAGAACATTGCCTATTGAGGGACAATCAAATGTACAGTTAGCAATTCTGAGCCAACTAACCTCTCAGAATAGGCATTGAATTCTTTCCTATGAGGAGTCCAGCAGCTTAGGTCTTTGCATTCCAGCCATTCCAGAGTGGTCTCTGGTATAGGTTCTCACGTGCTTCGTGCCTTAGCTCACGTTTCCCTTCATGCATTGTAAGTACCCCCCCCCTTTTTTTTTTACTTACCAGAAGGATTATCTCTGTTTGCACAAGTGTGTGTGTTTGTGTGTGTGTGTACAAATGAGACAGACAGATAGACAGACAGATAGGTGGGTAGGTAGATAGATTGATAGATTGAGAGCAATTGACTGTATATGTCCATTTAATAAATAATAAAACGATAACACTCTATAAAAATTTCCTTTCCGGTAAAGTTTCCAGTGGAAATTGTGTGTTGAATTGTATAAATTTCTCCACTTCTGGTCCTCGCTGCCTCTCCACATCTGTGTGAATTCAGAGCTTTGGAGCACTCCTCTGTACTATGGATAGCTTTAACCTGCACTTCTCGTCCAAGAATGGTACCTGTACGTCATTCTGAGCTTAAAGAAGCAGTGCACGTCTCTGAGCAGGGATAGGACATGGTAAATACAGACGAGCCATTGTAAGTGAGCCAATTCCTGTAGAGTGCAGACTGCTGGTTGTGCTGAGCTCACTAAATGGGTGTGGGGCAGTAGTGTTGCCTGGTGATGGCAACACTAAGAAACTCAGTTTTGACCCTGTGCTCCGAGCACTTGGTGTAAGACAGACATTTCTGTTTAGAAGACTGGTTAAGGTAACCTGGTGACCATAGTCTTTTTTTTTTTTTAGGAGAAATCACTATTTTGCAGACATTTTTTTTCTTTTTCTTTTCTTTTTTTTCTTTTTGAGTTTGGGTTACTCAGTTTATTCAGTTTGTTTCCCCCCTGTAGCTCCCTCCCTCCTCCCCTCCCTTCCTCCTCCTTCTCCATCCATACCTCTCCCCCAGTCCACTGAAAGGGGAGGTCTTCCTCACCTTCCTTCTGATCCTAGTCTATCAGGTCTCTTCAGGAGTGGCTGCATTGTCTCCCTCTGTGGCCTGGTAAGGCTGCTCCCCCCTCAGGGGGAGGTGATCAAAGAGCAGGCCAATCAGTTCATGTCAGAGACAGGTCCTGTTCCCATTACTGTGGAACCCACTTGGACACTTGAAAGTCCTTGCTAGAGCAATAAGACAATTAAAGGAGATCAAGGGGGTACAAATTGGAAAAGAAGAAGTCAAAGTATCACTATTTGTATATGGTATGATAGTATACCTGAGTGACCCCAAAAATTCTACCAGGGAACTCCTACAGCTTCAGCAAAGTGGCTGGATATAAAATCAACTCAAAAAAAATCAGTAGCCCTCCTGTATACAAAAGACAAAAGGGCTGAGAAAGAATTTAGGGAAACAATACCCTTCACAATAGCCACAAAAGACATAAAGTACCTTGGTGTGACCCTAACCAAGCAAGTCAAAGACTTGTATGAAAATTATTTTTCTTACTGAGTAGAAATACTGTTTTTTTAAAAAGATTGATCGTATAGCAGTGTTCATGCTTATGAATTTTATTTCTTCATTTTATAAAATTTGTTACCTTGACAAAATGCCAGAGACAAGCAACTTAGGGGAGGGTTTGTTTTGCTTCGCACTTTCTGAGATTGCATCCAGGGATAGCTTCTTACATTTATCTAGGCTTGAGGGAAACGCTGGATGATAGAACATGGTGAAGAAAACTCGTGGTGATCAGGAAGCAGAGAGCAATAGGGGCAAGAGACTAGAAGTGTGTCAAAAGTGTGTCCCACTGACTTTCTTGTATCTTATTGATTGCATCTCCTGAGTCGCTACCATCTTCTTGTAATAAAATCAAAATGTGCCTTAGTGGATGAATTATTCCATTGATGGAGTCAGAACTCTTACAGTTCATCCATTTCTAAAAAGCTCCATGGGCCGTTGCTTGGTTTGGGGGAGTTGAGATTTAGGTCCTAACCACAAACCTTCTCTGAGATGGTTTGGTCTTTTAAACTTCTTTTCCTTTTTTTTTTTTTTTTTTTTTTTTTTTAGTCTCCTCACCTGTTGTTAATGATTCCCAAGGCTTGCCCAGAGCTTTGAACTTTGACCTTTGGACTGAGTCTTTCCTAAGAAGTCATGCTGTACCAGATTAGAAGCAGAACTTGTTTGCACAGAAGTTTTCATTTTTATTTAATGAGTTTAAATATAGGAGGCAGTCCCTAAAGGAATGAACTTCATGCTAGAATCATTCTTGTTTTTTGGTGTCCTCTATTTGGGAGACTACCATTGAGTGATGATGAAAGCAGGTCAGTAGGCAAAGGGGTAGAAGATTCCT
The DNA here is from genome assembly GCA_028658305.1 of Pachyuromys duprasi. Classification (NCBI taxonomy): domain Eukaryota; kingdom Metazoa; phylum Chordata; class Mammalia; order Rodentia; family Muridae; genus Pachyuromys; species Pachyuromys duprasi. The sequence goes on along the minus strand of CM053753.1, from coordinate 49,840,148 downwards.
CCAGACCTGAGCAGGAGTGTGTATTATTGGTGTCTCTAGATCAAACTAATTAAAGCCACTGACTTTTCTCCTTGGAGAAGTTCAATTGCCTTCTGGTCCCCCATGCCTTCCTAATCCTTGCACACCGCCCCGCCCCTCCCCCCTCCCCCCCACCCCCGGCTTTACCGAAGAGCTAGTTAGAATGCTGTGTTTGGGGCTTAGCATTTCAAGCAGTTTGCTGAATTGATCTCATTACTTTCTACAGTTTGAGAAGCACCCATCTATCCTGCATTCCAGTTTGGGGCGCACTTGCCCATTTTAAAACCACAGAAGGTGAAGCTGGTCTGAGGACTGTCAGCATCTGAAAAAAAAATTATTTCTGGATTTTATTTATTTCTTCTTAAAAGCTCCAAACAGCTCACTGATGAAATAGAATTTTTATTGTTGTCATGTATTTTGAGATCTTGAAACATTAAACTAGGGGGACCGATTCAGAGGTAAGTTGTGTTTCTGTGTTTATACCTAAATTTGACTATTCCTTTTTAGGACTGTGGTAGAAGCCCTGTGGTTTGTGGGAGAGAAACTTGGTCTGACTAACAATTACTGTGTAGTGCGTCTCTAGGACACTTTCCATCTTGCACAGATAACTGTAACTCTTAAATAGCACTTCCCCTTTTCCTAGGGCATTTGAGAAGCACCAACATCAAAATATGTAGCCTTGACCAGGCATAGTGGCAAACAATTCCATCAGTGAGGAGGCAAAGACAGGCAGGTGGATTTCTTTGAGTTTGAGGTTAGCCTGGTCTACATAGTGAGTTCCAGCCAGCTAAGGTTACAGAGGGAAAGATCCTGTCTCAGAATAAAGTAACATTAGTTCATTGAGCAAATGCCAAATTTCTCAGGCTGCTGTTTAGCTTTAAGTTATCAAGTCCCTGAGTTCAGCATCATCTTGTTGATGATGGTCCTTTTGCTGCAGTGAAAAATCTGGAGATGGTGGTGAGGCTGAGGTTTAACCTTCTCCCCAGTGTGTGGCATGGTGGACTCTTGTGTGAGGGCAGGGCAATCTCCAGTCTCCTCACTTCAGAAATCAATTGGAGCATTACAGTAGGAAGAGCATGGTCTTCTAAAATGAAGCCATGTATTTCTTTGGATTTGTGGTTCACTTAATCATTTCTTGCAGCTGCTACTGGGAATGTTGAGTCGAGTGGAGATAACAGACGTATAATCTCAGACAAGTTGGGAGAAGTGTGTTGCAGGCTACTTGGCACTATGTGATGTCACCCACCTAATTAAACTGCAGTTTAATCAATGGTGAATGAATACACACACAGTAAAAGTATGGGACTGTGATAGGAAGATGTAGCCTGTGCCTTTCAGGATGGCAGCCACCTCTGTGGAGACAGGAGAGGGGACTAAAATAATTATATCTGCAGATATTTATTTATTTATTTTTTGATATGTGGAGGAAATGTGGTAAAATGTCAGGGTGAACACAAAGCCCGCAAGTGTGCACACGCTATTTATGACATCATTTCTGCTGTGTATGTGTGCTTCAGAATACAAGAGAAATGCTTTTAAGAAACTAGTCACCTTATTTTTATTTGTGTTTTGGTGCTGGGGTTTGGACTGAGGGTCTTGTATTGGCTAATCCCACACACAATCACTGGGCTATTACACCTCTGGCCCCCTGTCTCCCTTTCCTATTTTGAAAACCTGATAGAAATTACTTTGTGTGAAAATAGTTTGTAAACTCAAATTCTCAAAAAATGTTAGTAAAGTTCATTTTTATTTTTATTTTATTTAGTTAGCTTTTGAGGGTGAGTCTCACTACGTTATGCTGGCTACTCTAGAACTTATTATGTAGATCGGGCTGCCCCTAAACTCACAGAGCTCCCCCTACTCCTACTTCCCCAGTTCTGAAATTAAATGGGCATGCTATCACACATGGCTAAAATGTGAATAAAATTTTTTTCCACCACACACACACACACACACACAAGATCAAGGCCACACGTAACCATTCTGAAAATTATCTAGTGGGTGGGACTCCTGGTTGAGTGAGAGACTTAAAAAAATAATCTGTGGAAGTGTGGACCTTGCCAGGAGTTGAGCCCGTCTTTTCTTACTGTGCACGTCATTGAGTCTCTTTACCGCTGTAGATGGAGACAGAGTCTCAAAGGCTTTTGGTGGTGGGCTGGGACAGGTTTCACTGATATTACTACTCAAAGCTCTGCTATTTCCAAGAAAGATTGGATATGACATCGCCCCAGCTTGTGGTCTTGGAGCCTTTAAAACCTATTAGATTCATAGTTACACAGTGCATTGCCATTTGTTTCTGTCCCATCTCTACACAGTATTTCTTCTGAGCCACGTGAGGGAACCAGGATACGTGAAAGATCTCCAAGCAGAGGAGTCGGGGGACCCTGGAAGAACTGTTGTCTCTTTAATTACCTTTCCTTTAGGAAGTCCTTTCTCACTTCAGTGTCTGACTGCTGTGCACACCCAGGGGACTGATCAGTGTTCCTATTATAATAATCCATGCCTGGAGGGCATGGTAAAGGCCACACATTTGATATTTATTCATGAGAGGAGAGCTGAAACCAATCACTGTGGATACTCTTTCTGGCAATGGGAAAGAAAGACTCAGGCTTTCAAACCAAGGTGCAAGTGCTGGGTTGGGGAATAGATAATAGTGTTATTAAGCCATGGTGACAAAAATGATTAAGTGTGTTCTCCAAGACCTTCAGTAATATGCTGCTGTCCAGTTCAAGGCCTCCGAGTTGTGGCTGTTTCATTGTGAGTAATGGAATGGAGCCTACAGTTGCAGTCACACCCTGAACGTGCAGGTAGTCCCAAGGATGCCTCCTGACTCATCTAATCCTTGCTAGGATGATTTTATTTCTCACCAAGAACTGGGTCTTGTTCCCTTAATCATATTTATTGTGCTTATCTCAACTTGCAAAATACTTATAATTTTCTAGAAACATATATAATTATCTTTTAAGGGCCCTGATCATGCCAGGTGTAGCAGAAGAATTACCTCCTGGCTGTTACACGGCACTAAATCTTCTTGAATCAGATTTTAGGTCTCAGGAGTGGGAATGACACTCAGTCCTTTCCTATCTGAGTGATTCATGGATTTGTCCTCTCATTCAAATACTCAGCAGATACTGGTTTCCTCCCATGTGGAGGACGCCATAGTGGGCATTGTGAAAAAGGCCGAGCCAAGGGGCAGGAGAAATTTGTGTGTCTGCACACACGCAGACATAGGCACACATACACATGTGGAGAATCTTCATTCAGTCTCTGAATTACTTGCCTTCTTAGAGGACAGAATAACAAACCCGTGTATTCCTCTGTTTATCTCCACTTTCAAGACTGTTGTGGTTCACTGGAATTATAAAGTAGTGTACAGTGATGGAACGAGAATTAGTACAAAGGGAAGGAAGCCACAGAGTGACCAGCGTGAATTAACTGATTAGAAAATAAACAGGAACGATGAATTGCAGTAAAATGCAGGAATACAGTCTTCAGTTTATTTTCCGTTTTATTTATTTCTTGCATAGGGTCTGCTTATGTTGTCCAGCCTGGTCTTGATCTCCTAACACCAGGCCATCCTTCTCCCCCAGCCTTCTGAGTACCTGGAACCATGGGCTCGTGTCACTGAACCCAGCAGTAAAACCCAATTTTAACGGTATGCATAGTCAGTGCACTCTGACTTTGAAAGCCAAGGGAATATCCCAAATATCTTTCCAAGTACATAGTTTCAAAGCCCCAAGGACTCTGCACCTGGCTTTCATGTGTGTGAAACTTTGTCCTTGTGACATTGACTTCTGTCTAGGTCCTTTGCTGTCACAAAGAGTCTCAGATGTCTAGAGATAACAAGTCTGTCAGAGTTGTAGGATTTCATCCGCATTCACTGTTGCCTTCAGGCAGCAGCCCACCGTGAATACAGCTAGTTCTTTAAAAACCAGACAGGAGGCTCATCTGTTCCTACAGTGAGATGCTTCTGAAGGGGATGGAGGAAGCCAGGTGGCCCTGACCTCTCTCAAGTCAAGGGACTGCGTAGGAATCCTGTAACTTTGGAGCTGCAAGCTAGCATCCAAAGGAACCCTTGTAGTTTTCCCAGAAGCTGTCCAGGACTGGAATTTTACTCGCTGGCTTTACTGTCTCACAAATAGGTTGTTTTCTGAGTAGGCCCCTAGAGACCACTTCTAGACCCCCTTCTTTTGAGTTGTGCACAAGGCTTTATATCCCTGACAGCGAATACCAAACCCAGCTATGAACCGACCTGAAGCCATCTTTTCAACTCCCTGCACTTTGGTAGCTCATTAGAGCTGCATTGGCACTTCTTACCTAAAAACGTTGTGTTGTTTCTGTCCATGTCTTAATCACATTATGCTACAAGCTAGATTTTCTTCTTTGTATTTTGCTTGCCAATATAATCTTTAAGAGTTACAGATAAAAAGACAGCACATGTCACAGATTGAATTAATTGACAGGGAACTGGTGGAAGAGAAAGTATTTTGAGTAGCTCATGTAACCATAGGCACTGGAATGGGGCAGACACGGGGCTACCTGCTTTCCTTACAGGGCAATAAAACAACATCGAGGACTCTCATTGCCACCAGCCAGCAAAATCATGTATAATGAACACAAATCTCCAAGCTGGCATGCAACTACACAAGGGCCACAGCATAAGCAACAGCTCTTGAGACTCAAATGTTGCTCAGGTGTGCCTTCTACACTGTAGGGCTCCCATCTGGTCTTCAAAGGGCACAGTGCCTTCCCTTTGTCTCATTTTCAAGCGTAGCCTCATGCATTCTGATATCCCCAGTGTTGTTGGACTTAGCCTAGGAGCATATGTATTCATTCATTTGATGCTTTGGTTTGTGTTGTGGCAAGTGACAAGGTAGGCACTAGAGGTACATAATGGTGTGGAGCGGAGAGCCCATGCTGTTAAGAGTTCTGGGGTTGCTCCCCAGCTTTTTTCAGGGAGTCATGTTGGTAAATGTTCTCTCCAGGAGGCAAGGGACCCACTGCTTTTGACTCACAGGCCCTTTGGGTTCCATGGCTTACAAAGCCAGAATGACAACCAGAGTCCAGTCCTTTGGGGACAAGTAGGGATGCTGATTCTTTGGGTTTGAAGTTCCCCGATGATAAGGTTTCACAGGGGCATTTGCATTTGGGCTGGCCAATCTTAGGAGGCCAGTGCTGCTCTGTCTCCTGTTGGTCTGTGTAGGACCGATGTGTTCATTGCTGGCTTGATCAGTTTGCAGCATCACCTTCACCAGATCGCACCAGAGTTCCTGCTTTCCCCAGGAAGCACTGGAGGCTGGCAGAGAGCAGCCAGTACAGTTTTCTTACTGCCGAAAATGTGTGCATCCGTTCAGGGAATTTAGTGTATTCTTAGGTAAGTTTGATTATCTTATTTCCACTTGTGAGGGTGGAAGCTGGCATTTTTGTTAGAACTGTAAAACATTCAGCTGGAGGGAACCTTAGCCCCCCCATCTCGTTCCCCCCACATACACATGCACACATCTTCTCCACCCCGTGCAGCTAACATGGGGAAACTCAGCTCCAGAACACTGAGCAATTAATCTGTGTTACATGGGGAATCACTGGGTCTCAGGCTTGTCTAGTCTTGGGTGTCTTTCACGGTAGTAGCAATGCGTGCGCGTGTATATCTCTATAATTCTCAGTAAACCAAGAAGAGCTGGGATTTCCTCAGAAATGTTTCTCTTTAATTTGAGAAGTGATCTTCAAGTTGTTTTAAGTACACACGCAAAAATTTCCTACTTGTATTTTCCATGTATTAGAATATTCCCAACAATATTAAACTTTTAATCTTTTAAGGCTTAATTATAAATATAATGACAGGTTGTGCCATGGAATAAGCCGGTGCGTGAGTGCTGGGTGACAGTTGGTGCACCAACAGACAGTTCTGCTAGCTGTCAGCTCCCTGAGGGGTCTGCTGCCAGAGCTGCTTGTCCTGGGCCACACCTTTCCTGAAAGACGGTCAGGTAGAGAGATGTCTGGTGCCAGTTAAGGTTGAGGTGGATGGCTCGTTGACTGGTTTTTTTTCTGGCCCCCTCCTCTTTTTAAGGGAGAGTCCCCCAGTAAACATCCTTAGCCCGCCTTAGCCTCTGTTCCTGGAAAACCACCATGTAGCAGTGTGCTTTGCTTTTGTTCCTACTGCAGCCCCTTGCTGGTGTAGCATGGGATACCAGTGGAATGAATGTAGCTACTCAGGGTCTCCACAGTTCTTCTGTGCAAGCTTTGGCATTTGAAGAATTTGGCCTAGGGCCAGGTGTCAGCACCACCATGCAGCCAACTGCTTTGTGGATTTAAAAGGAAGTTTAAAAGTCTTTCTTGCTGTGGGTATTCTCTGCAGTGCAAACCTGCTTTAATTGTTTATGACATTAATCAATTAAAGATTTATTTGCTTTGGGAACAGTGTCTCTGAACATCGGAAGCTCCTAAGGGTTGATGAAGTAGGAATTCTGCTTGATCTATCTATCTATCTATCTATCTATCTATCTATCTATCTATCTATCTATCTATCTATCTATCTATCTATCTATCTTGCATCCCAATAGTAGCCCCCTCCCTCCTCTCTTCCTGATCCCACCCTCCTTTCTTCCTCCCTGTATCCCTCTTCCTCTCCCCCATCCCAGCACATCAAGTCATATCAAGACTGAGCACATTGCTTCTAACACCTCTTCCTGCTGCTGTTTCTGACTCCATATGATGGCGTAGGTCCTTTCTGAGCTGCATTTGGCACAGCGCTTCCAGTCCATGGCTTTCCAGCAGAAATGATCATGCTGCTCATGGACTAGACATCAGCAATAGATGGAGAGTGAAGCATGAAGGAAGGAAGAAAGGTAGGCATTTTTGAGGCCTGAGAAGGCTTTGGTTTCAACCCTGTTGCCTCAAGTTCCTTCTACCTTGGCCAGTCCTGAAAGCAACAGCATACTTTAACTCTCTCCATCTGTTGTCCCTGTTGGAGACCTTGGTCAAAGCTGTTGGTGCTGGTCAGCGTTAGCATTGGTGGCTTCAGCGTAGGGAGTGTCCCAGTATGGCATGCCTGGGAAGAAAACATTAGAACCTTCAGGGTATAGAACAGGACATAGAAGTATTTCTGCTAAGTGCTTGGAGGCAGAGAGAGAGAGACAGAAAGAGACACACAGAGAGAGGGAGAGACAGAGAGAGAAACACCCCCTTTTTCTCCCCCAGTGCATAGCATGTTTCAGTACATTCAGCCTTTCACCTTAACTGGCCCACACACTGTGGAGGCTCACAGGTAGGGAGCTGCTTCATTTGCACCTCCCTCTGCCTTTGGGGGAAGAAACGGTTTCTTTAGAATCCTGCAGTTAAGCAGAGTATTCACCATGTGACCAGCATGAAGCCTGTAGTTGGGTTTTCCCAGGAAGTCTGTAGACATAGTTTGTATAAACACAGACATTCAAAGCCCTCACTTATTGGAGGTTTTAAAAGCTGCAATAAATAAGTTTGTTGTTGTTGTTGTTTTGTTTTGTTTTTTTGTGTGAAAGGGCAGACTAAAGCAGAAAGTGCAGCTGAGTTAGTCTGGCAGCAGGCGAAGCCTTGATACCAAAGAAATTGTTAAGCTTTTTACTGCTTGTCCAGTTTTCTCACTGAGGGGAGAGAGGCCTATAAAGGCATTCATCTGTGTCTGTTTTTTAAATGACTTAGTCTTAACACTGAATTTGCCTAGGGGAAGACAGAGTTAGAAGTAGACAGTACACCACAGTCTTTTGAAATAACTTGGTTCATTGTCTTCATCCTGGGTATGGGAAGAACAGGGGGACTCGGCTTGAGGACTTTGTGTTGGGGCAAATCCCACAGAGCCAGGACTTTGTGGCCACCATTGTGCTGTGCCATATGCAGTTTTGTTTCCAGCTGTGATGTGAAGGGTGAGGGCGGGAGCACGTGTCAGCTAGCTTTCTCTTACCCTGACAAAATGCCCCAAAGAATCAACTTAAGGGGAAGAAAGGTTTATTATATAAGTCATGGGTTCAGAGCCTTCAGAAGTTTCAGTCCACAGCCCTTTGATTCTGATGACTTGGGCTCATAGCCATGCAGTTCAGTGGGTGTGGGCACAGGATAGGGGAGCCTGGTCCTCTCCTGGCATACAGGAAGTGAAGTGAGACAGGGAGAGGTTGCATTTGTAATCCCCCCTTCAAAAGGCATGTCTCCACTGTTCTGAATTCTTTTCCCTATCTTAAAGATGCCAGCAGTTTTCCATGGCGATACAGGTTTTACCACACTGGTTTTCCGAGGCACCTTTCAAATCGAACTTATAAAGCAGGAAGTAATTATCCATTTTGGGGAGCTCCAAATTTTCAGAAGCATGTATCTTTGCCCTTCAGAGTTTTGGCAACAAACATAAACTCCAGATGTTAGACACGGCAACTTCTGGAGAGAATGTAGTGTAAAACACAAGTGTCAGTCTGTTCTACTTGCTGGTGGATAGAGCAGATCGCCCAGCCCCGCCCACGTCTGAGTAGATGTGGTGTGACTCAGTGATTAATTACTGAGTGATTAATTACTCCACTGTTTAATAGAGACACACCTACCAGGAGTTTGATGTAGATTTCTTGCACAAACATTGAGTAACTATGGTAAGTGTCGGGACTGTGGTAATGTGCCTGCACTCAGTATGTGACAACACACTCAGCTTGTATTTGAGAATTCCCTGAGGAGCTGCATAGACCATGCAAGAAGATGCTGAGATGGCTCTGCAGTGCCCCTGATACAGATGATCTGGGTGTCTCCTAGAGGAGCTGGTCTTTGGAATGGGCAGAGCATGGGGAAGAGGGAGAAGTGTGACTCCTGCAGATGATGCTAGTTCAGCACACACAGGACCCTCTTGCTGACAGGCATCTCGTTTGAAATGATTCTGATCTTAGAGTGACTGTCAGATTGCTTTTCTTTTGAAAGTTTATTTCCTTTCAATTTTTTTTAAGATTATGACCTAGATAGCTACAGATGTTCCTTTACTGAGGAGTTTATAATGTCTGCAATGATTGGAAAGTAATCGTGCTTGATGGAAGAGAACAGATATGATCATCTGTGGAGATTTATTCCATCTCCTAAGTTAGAAAACTAAGAAAACTCTAGCAGAGGCATGTGTGCAATCCTCAGGGTCCCGGCTGACATAGTTCCTTTGTAGGGTAGGGTCTTGAGAGTATCTGAGCTCTTGCTTTTTATCCCTCTTCCCCTTCTCTCTCTCCATGGTGTCATTCATAAACAAGTACTGACCATTCATTCATAAACAAGTACTGACCATTCACCATGGACATTATTCTGGATCTTGGGGCTGAGTAAGGACTAACCCTTTACCCTCAATTGCACTTAGAAAACATATGGAATTTTGAGTATTAGATATCAGCTGCTAGGAGTTCTTTTATTAGTCACAACATTCCCGACAGAAGCAACTTCAGGGAGGAAGGATTACAGAGGTTATAGCCCATCATGTAAGGAGGTCATGGCAACTGGAGTGTCAAGAACCAGCAACCACCACATCTCACGCCCTGGCACAGCAAGAAGCAGAGATGGCAGGCTGTAAATAACCCCTAAGGTCTCTCCTTATTGACTCACCTCACCAGCCATGCTGAAAGTTCCCATAACTTCCCGAAACAGTGGCACTGTCTAAGGATCAAGCATGCACACACACATGGACATGCAGAAGACTTTTACATTCAAGCCATAATAAGCAGCTACTCCAGATTTGGATCTTAAGGGAGAGAATACTAGAGCCCGAAGGACCACCGAATGGCAGAAAATAACCAAACCAAAATAAGGAGCCTGAAAGAAAGAACATTGTAATTAAAAGACACATTCAAAAGCCATGAGGCCCATGGATGATGGTTTCCCGGGGTTCTTTAGTTTGAACAGTGGGGTGCTTGGAGAAGTGAGACAGAGGAATAGAAACAAGAGCCTTGTGTACCAACCTGGGATGTGGGCAGTACCCTGATAGCAATGTCTACATAAGGATTTAAGCAAAAGATAAGCTGTGTCGGGAGACTGCAGTGGCTGTGGTTGGGAGTATTGCAAGTACAGTAGCAAGGAAAACCAGGTAGGCATGTGTTGCTGTAGTTCAGGACAGCGAAAGTAGGAGCCTGCAGTTATGGAGAAAATGGATCAGATCCAGACGATAAGTGGAGGGTAAAAATGAGCAGAGTTGATGTTTAACATGAAGGGATAGGAGAGGCAGAAACTCAAGATGATGGCCAGGTTTCTCTGGGGTGCCAGACCATGTGGTGGAGCTAGCCCTCAGAGGAGTGTGGTCAGCAAGGAACAGGTCTCGGGAGGAGAGAGAGGGCAGCTATGGTGCCTGGGGGTGCAGCAGGGACTGAGACTGCCTCCACACCTTTTCTGCGAGCTGATATGATGCGAGAGAAGGGGAGCATCACACATCAGAACTGTGGGGCCTTGTGGTTGGGCAGGGACCTTTCATTTTCCCTATGAGGGAAGGGGAACAGAGCTTTGAGCTGCCTGCTTAGGGGAACATATAGCCACTCAGTGGTAGAACAGGGATTGTGTCTCACATCACCAGCCTCCTAGGAGGGTTTCTACTCTTACTGTTGGCTCAGTGACCTCCAGAGACGCATTAGAAATAGACCCGTGTAGCCACCTGTCCTTCTCTGGGGAAGAACTGCTGACAGAATGCCGGCCATAAATCCATGTGGGGACCGTGCCCCATTTGCATCTCATTTGGTTCCATCTGCCCCATTTTCACATGATTATGGCAACTTTGTTAGGCAAGTGGTTGCTTAACTCAGTGGAAAGTCTTAATTACTCTGTAATAGCATTGTACAGAGGGAAAGTCAGCTTTAATGTTTAATCGTTTGGTTGTCTCTTGAAGTTTATTTTAGTATTCTATTTGTGTATCCATAAAGTATGTGAATGTATATTGGTTACATTTCTATTTTCATTCCAGATTTCAGTGAAAGAAAAATATTTTCTTTTTATGTATTATTGCTATATAAACAGCAAATTTAATGAAAAATTAAAAATGTACAACCCACCCACAGATTTTTTTTCTCTAACAACAGCAATTCAAACTTTAGATACTATCCTTTCTTGACACATCCATATGGTAATTCTAATTTGCATTTTCTCTTCCTTTTAAAAAAGATTTATTTATTTTTAATTTAAGTGTATGGGTGTTGTGCCTACATGTATGGCTATGTACCATTGTGCATTGTGCATGCAGTGCTTGCAGGGGCCAAAAGAAGGAGTCAAATGCCCTGGATCTAGTGATACAGCCCACTGTAAGCTGCCAGGGATCATTGCTTTTTTAATTTATTTTTATTTCATGTATATTGCCGGTATGTCTGTGTGAGGGTGTCCATTCCTCTGGAACTGGAATTTCAGACAGTAGTGAGCTGCCATGTGGGTGTTGGAAATTGAACCCAGGTCCTCTGGAAGATCAGCCAGTGCTCTTAAACTACAGAGCCATCTCTCTAGCCCCCATAGGGATGAATTACAAATGGCTACAGTGCAAGGAAACTACTAGCATGTTCCCTCCCCTAACCCAGAGGCTGCTTGCCCTCCCCCTCAGGAGGGGCATCATTAGAGACAGGTGTGGAGAGGTTGGTGTGGGAAACACTAGCTTCACTGACTCTGGGAAGGGGGGTTTGGGGGCAGGAGAGTAAGTTCTTCTGCTTGTGTTGTGTCTCCCCTCCTAGAAGCCTGAAAGTCTTCAGAGTTACCCATGGCTTTGCTGTTAAGTTTCTAATTAGTAATGGTCCCTCGAACCTTCCATGAGAGTTTAGTGGCCTTAGAAACAGATTGTTTTGTCTCTAGTATGTCAGTTGTCTGTTGCCATGGTTCCCATGATCATTAATTTAATAATCTGTAGCTGGGAAGTCGGGGCAGGAACTCAGGGCAGGAGCAGGGAAGCAGAAACCAGAGGCGAGACCATGAAGGAATGCTCCTCATGCCTCAGTCAGCTTGCTTCCTTACAGAACCTGCCCAGGAATAGCACTGTCCACTGTGGGCTAGGCCCCTTCACATCAGTCGTTTATCAATAAAATGCCCCACTGGCTTGCTTCTAGGTCAGTTTGATGGAGGCATTTTTCTCAATTGAGGTTTGTTCTTCCCGTATGACCTTAGCTTCTGTCAAGTTGACAAAAAAAAAAAATAGCCTTCGGTGTGTTAGAAAGGAGCCGTCTCAGGGTTGAGGAGAAAGCCTTCTGCTTCCAGGGAAGGAAGTTCGGGAGGATTAGGGCTGGAAGGAGCAGAAGAGGGGCGGTAGGAGGGACTGAGGGAGACCCACAGACTTTTTGCTTTGAGACGGAATGAGAAGGGGGAATGAGGAGGAGCTGAACCGAGTTGTTCCTGGTACCTCCCTTAGGCTGGAGACGTTTGGCCTCTTCCCCTTTACTCCAGCATCATAGTAAATACAATCACATTTTTTGTCTATTATGGGGATTTTCTAGTTGTTGATCTTGCAACATTTTGCTGTCATGTCTACAGGTACAAACTGGAGGCTTACCGACCATTACTCTATTCAGAATAATCATCCTGGTAGTAACTGTGTGCACTGCAGCCCTTGCTTTGTAGCTGTTGTCAGGGGAGGGGCCAGATGAAGCCAGAATTAAACAGGACGTTTTGTAGAGAGGAGGGGAGCATACCAGCACTCCTGGTTCTGGTGGGTGAATAGACAAGGAAGTATCAGGTTGTGCAGCTCTGGGTTGCTTGCATGAGATCTGTGTCTTCTAAGCACGAGGGTTTCAGGGTTTGGTGTGTTACTGAGCGAGCACTGTCAGCTTTGGGATGTACTGGGGTTAAACAACTGGAGAAACTCTCAGACCAAGCCCCAGTAGGGAAGAGGTGCCAGAGGTGAGACTCTAATCACACCATTTGTGACTGTGTGTTTGTCTGCATGATGGTATACCTTCTGTGTTGGTACCCTCAGAGGCCAGAAGATGGTGTCAGATCCCCTGGAGCAGGAGCCATGGCAGTTATGAGATGCCCAGTGTGGGTGCTGAGAACTCAACTGTGAACCTCTGTGAGAGAATCAAGCACCCTTATTTGGGGAACCATTTCTTCAGGCCCAACATGTTCTCCAAGGATGTCTTTGTGTTGGTCACCTCTGCCTCATTGAGCCTCTACCCTTTCACTTTCTTTCTGAGTCCTTCACCGTTAAGCCAACTGTCCTATGCTTTGTTTCTTTGATAGAGCATTTCCTGTAGCTGAGGAGGCTGGCATGAAGCTGGCTAGTAGCTGAGAAGATGGCCTTGAACTCCTGATCTTCTTGTCTCTACCTCCCAGGCACTAGGATTCCAGGTCTGTGCACCATGGGTAGCCCTAGGAATTTGCACCTTGGAACACCCTGTCTTTGCCTTCTCCCTCTCCTTACTCCTGGGGTCTGCTTCCTTAGCCTCATGGGTAAGGCTGAGTTTTCCTCTTTTAGTTCTGATGTCTGTATCTCCAATAGCCATTTGTTATGAACGTTAGTTGTTTTCCATAGAAGGTAATCCCCAGGTATGTCTGTAATTAGAGTTACAGATGGTTGTGAGCCACCATGTGAGACTGGCAATCGATCCCAGATGCTCTGTAAGAGCAACAAGTGCTCTTAAGCCACTCAATTATCTCTCCAGACCAAAAGGTTTTTTTTTGTTTTTTGTTTTTTGTTTTTTGTTTTTTAATCTTTAACCTTTCGAGTAATCATTATCAACTGTTAGGTACCATCAGTTTTTTAAGCCTGCATGTATTCAAAGTATTTGTAGCTTTTCACGATGGGTGATCTTCAGCATGGGGAGAAGGTAGGTTGCATAGACAGTGATGGACTCAGCATCTCTTCAACCCCCCACCCCCAAACATTCCCTTCGCTCATTGACTACATGAAGCTGAGAGTTTTGTGTATCTAAATAGTTACAGTCCTGGGTTCAAAGCACCAGTATGGGTTGTGTGATTTATTTGGGAATGATAATTAATGACTAGTGTTATAGCCTTTCCAGTGAATCACAGTACCCTTGCTTTAGCCTTAAGCATGATCCATCCAAATATTGTTGATGTGTAAATTATTTCTGTCTGAGAATTGTTCTGTGTGACACTCACGTGCTGCAGGTTCTCTGTCACACAGGCTTTCCTGCACAGCTCACCCCAGCAGGCACTAGACAGTGACTGATGCCAGAAGAGTGGTGTTTCTCTCTTCTCTGACCTTGCCAGTGAGTCGTTGCTTTGGCCTGTGTAGTCTGAATAGGCTCATTGATAGCCTCTGGGGTAGGTATCTACTCTTCCTGTGGAACTGGACACAAGTTCAAGTTCAAGGCCAAGTCAGGTTTGTAGCACAGAAAGGCTAGTGAGAATCTAAGCAGCTCACTACTCAGAGCATTATGTGTGCCAGGCAAGCATAGTACTACTGAACTATACACACTGCCCTTCAGTCAGAAATCCCAGCTTCAGTTAGAACCTGGGTAGGCTCAACCATCTATTATAGGACTCTTGACTAGTTGTGCTTAGATTCCATTCAAAGGATAGAGAGATGGGGTAACTAGGTGCTTCAGATCTGAGCTGGGGGCAACCCCAATTTCTGGACTGTTTTACTGCTCCACTACCCTGTTCCAGTACATTCCTTGCTCTCATTTTATTCTGAAATGTGGTGTGTGTGTTTCAACAGTGAGTCAGTAGTCTGTGCAGTCACTTGCTGCTCATTTCATGGATATTGCCTCAGTTAGTGCCATTGTTCTCAAATGCATTTCATTGGCTCCATCAAGTCACATGGTACTTGAATGGTGATTATTTATCTATCCCTCCGTGTCTCTCTGTTGCATCAGCTTCTTTCTGTGTTATCTGTGGCAGTGAACAGCATGAGTTGCAGTGAGGTCTCACATGTTGGAATCCTTGCTTCCCTAGACATAGCACAGAACAACCTTTTCATTTTAAAGACCAGAAAAGTCAGGGCTTAATGTATTTTCAGTGTCTACAGCCCTCTCCTGTGATTCTTTCTTTTTCTACTGATGATTAATTAATTAGGGATAGGAAAAAAACAAAAAAAAATTCCTGATAACTCTTTTCCATGAATTGTCAGTTTGTTTTAGTAGCAGCATATTTCTAGAAAGCCCAGCACAAATACCATGAGTGTATTGGGTTGTGCCACTGAAATTTCATGGGTAGAGCTGGCTTGGGCAGACAAGTCAGGTGAGGCCTCATCCCTTCGTTTGCATCCTTCCCTTGTTTTGTCCTCATTGCTTTGACTCTTATTTTCAGATATTTTTCTTGTCTGCTTCAGCTGTGCCTGGCCTGCAAGTCCAAAGGAAAGGTGGATTCTACAGAGCTCAGCAACAAAACTACTAAGTGTCCAGCCCCGCTAACTTTAGAACTTGGCTTCCTAGTGTGGATGGGCTAAAAGGTAGAGAGCCACAGAGAGGCAGGGGATCACAGAATCAGAGTCATTGCTACTAGGAAGGTGTGGTACTCAGCTTTCTGTCCTTGAGACCAAGGAGGAAAGTCCTGCACAATTTCAAATGAGTCCCAGTCTGTAGTCACATGGCCCTCTTGCTGTGGGCAGCACTGTGGCAAAGGGACATGGTGGAAGAAACCTCATGGCAGTTTGGAGAGCTATGGAGGTAGAGACAGATAGGAAGAGAGAGAGGGAAGGGGGAGCTAGCATTTGGGGTTCTGGTAGCTCCTAGGATGAACCTTTCACCTTTCAGTAGATGCCACCTCCTAAAGTTTTGTCATGTCTCCAACGAGTGTCAGGAGCTAGGGACCAGACTGTCAACACATAGGCTCTTTAAGATTGAAATAATAGCAAGTCTTAGTGAAGTTACTGCAGAAGTTGAACATATTACTAGCTTAAGACCTAGTGATCCTGCAGGTCAGACATTTATCCAGACACAACAGGATGGCTTATAATTACTCTCCTCAGGTGGATGGGCCAGACATCTCTGTCCTCCAGGATTTCAGTCTCCTGCCTTTCCATCCTGACCTTGGCCAATCCAGACCTGGCCACCCAATTCAGAATTTATACTGGAGCACCCGGGCTCTCCGAGAAGTAACTAGAAGCTGCCAATGTCTTAAGTCCGGAGCCTGAAAACCAGCCAAGCAACACCCCCACACAGAGCAGATGCTGGTCCCAGAACACAGAGAACGTAGCCCCTCTCCCTACGAAGGGAGTGCTCTCAGAGAGTATACTGGCATCTGTGATCCACCACCGTTACCTGGCTGTCTAGGCTCCTGTTCACTGATTAAAGCCTAAGCCCCCTTCTTCCCACCCCCTCAACTAGAGCAGTGATTGGTCCAGTGTTTGGGAACCCCTTTCAAAAATAAAATGAAAGGAACAGCACCCAGTCATCCAGAGCTCCCGCCTTTGCACCTCTGGTGACCTGCCCTTTTTTTTTTTTTCCTGGATCCCCGAGCCATTTTCCCCCATTCTGATTGTACCCCAGCGGATGAGCCAGACAGAAATGCTTGCTCTATCAGTAAGATACTGACAGAGGCTGCCTGTTAGCTTGGAGGGGGCTGTTTTTGCATCAGCCTCAGGCCTCAGGGGCTGTTGCAGGGCTCACTGGGAATGGAGAGAGAAATGTTTTCCTTGTGCTCGGTGCATCTGTACTTGGGGAGCAGCTGAGATCTGCTGTGTGTTGCCTGAGCTGCCTGTCTTCTCTCACTCCATGAGAGTGGTCATGAGGCCGCACCAGAAAGTCAGTCATTTTGTAACCCGAGAGGCAGTGTTTTCCGGGTTTTATTACCTTCATCCAACCTGAGGCTTCAGGCCATCTGTGTGCATGCGGGTATGAAAAGCAGAGAAGGGAGGGGAGTAGCCCTCTCTATTCCTTCTTCATTTCCTCTCCCTTTTGGAAGGAAGGGAAATGTGCAGCCTTTCATCACTTGGGACTTGATGTCTGTTTCTGAGTGTGTGAGGTGGGAGGTAAGAGGTAGTCAGAGAGCACAGCCTGCAGCAGGCCAATTAACTCTTCCAGAGATAAGGGCTCTCTTCTCTCCCAAGTTACGGATTGTTTTTCTATCCTGTGTTTCACGTGATCATGCCTCTGAAAACAAGCAGTCTTCACAGACAGGCAAAACAATTTAGCAAATTGAGAATTCATTGGTGGCCTAGCCACCTGGAAAAAAAAGAAATTACTCTATAATTTAGAGTTAAATGTACAAGTGTGTGCATGTGTGTGCATGCATGCCAAGAAGCACTGTGATTTTAACAAAGCAGATCTGGCAGAAGGGATCAGTTAGGAACCAGGTTCAGGGGAGAGATTTGATATTTCTTTACTCCTTGCAGCAATTCTTTTTTAACCAGAGAAAGAGTGATTGCTCCTCCATTTATTGTTTGTTTGTTTGTTTTTAAGTCTAGCAAATTGAAGAGACTGCCAGTAATTTTTTCAGGTTTTGTTGTTGTTGTTTTGTTTTGTCTTTTAAGTTGTGTTGTTGTTGTTTTTCACTTTATGTGTATTTGTGTGTGCCTGTGTCATGCAGGTGCTTGTAGAGGCCAGAAGAGGGCACTGGACGCTCTGAAGCCAGAGTTTGTTAGCTGCCTGGTGTGGGCGTTGTGAACTGAGGCGCTCCTCGCCAATGAACCTCCTCGCCAATGAACCGTTTCTCCAGCTCCCATTTTCAGTAGAATGTGTCTCGTGCTTACATGTGAACATTGCTGTTTTAGTATATATTTGAAGCTTACAGTTAGGGCTGGAGAGATGGCACGTGGTTAAGAGCACGTTTTCAGAGGACCCAAGTTCAGTTCCTGGCACCCAGCTGATGTCTCAAAACAGTCTGTGCTAGGGGATCTGATGCTCTCTTTTGGCCTCTGTGGGCTCCAGGCATGCTTGTGGTAAAACACCCGTGCACTTGATATAAAATAATAATAATTTAAACATTTAAAAAAGTTTGCAGTTGCTTTATTTAGAGACGAGGTTTTGCTAAAAATGTAGCTTGAGCTGATCTTGAAATCATGTCTCTTGTGCTTCAGTCTCCCCTGCTGTAAGTAGAGCGTGTGCTATCACACTTGGCTCCGCAGTTCCTTTTAGTTATAGGATTTATTTTTAGTTGTGTATATGTATGTCTGTATGACTGTGTGTGAGTATGTGATCATGAGTACAGGAGCCTGAAGAGACCAGAAGAGGGCATTATATTCCCAGGAGCTGGAATTATAGGTGGTTGTGAGCTACCCAGTGTTCACACTGGAAACTAAACTTGGGTCCTTTGCAAGAGTAGTTGGTGCCTTAACTGCAGCCCATCTTCTCAGCCCTGCAGTTCATTGTTATAGTTGTTCTTCCTCCTCTTCTCTCTCTCTCTCTCTTTTTTTAAAAATATTTATGTTGCATGTATACAAATATGTGCCTGGACCTCATGTTCAGGTGACTGCAGGTCAAGGTTTTGGAAACCTCTGTACCCGGTGTTACAGTGGACTTGAGCCATCTGGTGTGAGTGCTGGCTCTTCTGCACCCTAGGTAGGCAGAGCTATCTCTCCAGCTACTGTAGTTGCTTTCTTAGTCTGATCGTTTGAGGGAAATTCTGAGCTTCAGAGATGAACACAACTTAATTGTGATATTTGAGGAAAAGTCCATTGGCACACAAGGGTCAGCCTTTGTGTTATTGGTCGCGGATGAACTGATTTCATCACTGTCGGTATCAGTAGCTTCTTAAAGGGGGCAAACCTAGGCAGCCATAAGCTATGTAAGCCAAGAGGAACCGTGGGTTAGAAGTACTGCGTGGGCGCAGTGAAGAGGAGAAGAGTAGGCCAGACCTGCTCTCTGAGCTGCAGCACAGCTGTGTGCCCCTCTGGCTTCAGTTTCACTTGGTCCTTAAGTCTCGAGTCCAGCAGGCAGGATGCATTTGTGTTAGTCCTCATGAGGTGCCTGTTTCTGTTAGGAGAAGAAAGACTGCTTCCCCTCCCCCCCCACCCCACCCAGTAGAATCTGCCCTTCATCCTTATAACTGGGATGCTTTTCATTTACTTCTATTGACCATATTCCTAGAAACCCCTTATGTGTTTCAAGAGAAAGTCCGGATCTGTGGAGGGTGTTGGTTCCCTGGGTTCACAGGTGTGAACCCTGGCTGAGCTGCTGATTTGCCTTAACCTCTGGGCCTCCTTCCAGCCCTCCTGACACAGCTCAGCTGCCTCTGTTGCCATGGGAATGAAAGCCGGTGACATGTCAGAGTGCTCTGGAGGGCCTGGGAACTCCATTGGGGACAGGTTATAGGATGACATTTTAAGAACTCCCGCAGCTGCTGAGTGTCACCGGAGGTAGGGGTTGGAGGCTAGACGTCAGATATTTATTTCCTACAGTTCTGGGGACTGACCCAAGGTTAGGACATCAAAGGATATAATGTCAAGTGAAGGCCCATTTCCTGGTTCAATGGTGACCATTTTGCTGTCAGTTGCTGACA
This sequence comes from Pachyuromys duprasi, assembly GCA_028658305.1. Taxonomy (NCBI): domain Eukaryota; kingdom Metazoa; phylum Chordata; class Mammalia; order Rodentia; family Muridae; genus Pachyuromys; species Pachyuromys duprasi. The sequence continues at coordinate 49,820,795 of CM053753.1, read as the reverse complement.
GGGCTCACTTGTCCAGAGGGACTCTGTTCCTCTTATTTGTGCACTAGTCCCCCCATGAAGGCTGGGCCTTCATGTGACCCAGTCGCCTTCCTGAGGCTCCTGATATAATCACCATTAGGATTAGAATGTTAGTCCAGGGGATTTTTGTGGGGTCAGGACATACAGAAACCATGTCCTCGTCCTTAGCAGCTCCTTAGGGCTTACCACAACAACGTTTGAAAACATTTAGTACCCAAGGGATGTTTAATGACTATGTCAACAGTTCAGAAAGGTAAAAAAAAATTGAACCTCACCTCTGATTCAGGATCAGTGTTAGAGCTCTCTTGTTCCTCCTGGGAAAACTCTTGCCAGCCCGGGGCCTTCAAGGCCGTTAACTTCCTCGAGCTGCTGGAGTTAATATTCACCGCAACAAATGCTTTTTTTCTTACAGATTCGAAATCTACAAGTCTGAAGTCAAGGAATGGCAAGCTCATCCTTAGACAGGAGTTCTTGCATCCTTTCTGGCCCTGTGGTCTACCACGGCAGTCCATAATGTTGCAGCTGTATCACTTTGGATTTTCCTCCATCCTCACGTAGACTCTATGTGATCTGCATGTTGGGGGCCCCTTCTCCTATGTTCATGTGTTGGAATCTCATCCCCATTGCATCGTAAAGAAGCCCATTAGGTGGTGAAGGGTCAATGAGAACTCCCATTTTTGTAAGTGGGATGAGGACCTCTATAAAAGGGACCACAGGGACCTTGTTTTAACATCCAGTGTGAGAAAACCTAGCAACAAGGCACTGGTACGGAACAGCGAGCTCCCCTCTCCACCCTACCTTGCTCTAACACAACTGCTCATTCCTTGATGTTAGAATTCCCAGACTCCAGAGTTGTAAGCAATCCATGTCTGTTCATAGAGTGTTTTGCAGTTGTGTATTTTGTGATAGCATTCCAAATAGACAAAGTCAGTCATCTTCCCTCTGTATAAAATTTCCTCCTCTTTTTTTATGTTGAATGCCATTAGATTTGCAGCCTTGGTTGGTTGAGTATGCTTGCATCTTACCTGGCTCATTTCTATGAAGACTGTTTCCAAAGACTATCACTCTTACAGATAAGGGTAGGGTGGAGTGGATTAGAACTTGGATGCAACTTTGTTGCTGGACCCAAGTTAATCACCTTGAAGCTGGATTCCTTAACTCTTCAGTCTTTTCTCCAAACAGCTATTTTACCTTTGAGAAGCATCTCTGGGTATTGCTTTCCTAAAGGGAAAATTATATAACTAGACAGCCCCTTTGGGAATTTTTTTTTGAAAAATCAAAAATAAACAAACAAAACCCTATATTGTATCATGTAGGACTTGGGTCTGGAAAATTGACTGGGATGTTCTGGTCTGAAGAAAGGACAGACACATGCACAGAAAAGCTGGGGTCAGGGGGTCATGCACACTGATGGAGTGCCATCAACCTTAAGCCTCAGTGTGTTCGCCATGTGCAGTGCAGGGACAGATTGTCTCGTCTCAGTAGGAGGTCTCTGTAGGCAGCACCATCAGCTGGTAAACATCCGGGAAGAGGAAGTGGCCAGTTGCTATTTTTTTTTAAGTGTACTTGCACACACTCTCAATATTTGCTCTTGGACCAAAGGAAGGCTCTGCCAATTCCAAGCCAATTAGGGAAGGCTTTGCCAATTTCCCATGGGATCTGTTGGGAACAAGCAAAAGAGATTTATTCTAAGTACTGTCATTTCGTTTTCAAACTCCATTTAATCACAGGGAGAAACTAAGTTTGAGGTCCCACGTCCTAGGAGAGCTGGGGATGTCCCAATAGCTGAACAGCTTCTGTTGTATGGGAAAAGTTGTCTGAATCCACCCATTTCAAGGACAACTCCATCTTGCTAGCAGGGTCAGTTAAGTTCATGTTCCCAGGACCAGGAACCATCTCCTATCCTGATTGATGGAAACTCTCTTGCTCAGCCCCTGGCTTTATGGTTTCATCCTTTAAATGTGTTGTACAACGTCTCTTCAGGACTGCAGTTCAGCTCCTGAGATTGTTCTGCATCCCTGATTGATCAGTAGTGGTAAAGTGTAATCTGCATTGACCTGGTATTGTGAGAGTATATTGGATTTAAGCGAACTCCACAACAGTTTGGGGCCTTGGTCTTTGACATGGCTGGCTGACTCATCTGGAACTTCACTTGCTCTCTTCAGTCTTAGGCTAACGTCTCTGTACTGTTTCCATCGTTCCTGTTAGCATGAATATGAAATAACAATCAGATTCCTTCGAGGGAAAGGCAAGAGAACTTCATGTTTCTGAAGATTTCACTTCCAGCCTCCTATCTGAGGTTCTAGTTCCACTATCTGCAGCGTAGTTTCTTCTGAGAACCTTCTGGCCTGTTTATGACTTGGGACAAATCATTTTGCAAAATGAGGTTAATGGGTGCATGAATATAGAGCACTGTTATAATGGAAACACAATGTCCATGAGGTGCTTGCTAAAGTACGTGTCAGAGGGGAAGCTGTAGCTGAAGGAAGTCAGATGATTTGCTTGAAGTCATTTGTGTGCCCACTCAAAGTAGGAGCTGTATTCAGCCTTCTGGTGTCTGCCCCAATGCTCTTTTCTTTGAACCACTTTAGCACTTTAGAAATCATTAGCTTCTGCCATTTATTTACCAGTCTGCTTTTGTTAACAGAATAAAGGAAGAGAAATAAATAGAATTGGCATGTTCAGTCTTTCTCACTAGACTATTGATTGAGTTCCTCTGGCATGGCTGTGGATTTATTTCAGATGTGTCTGGGTTGCCTGGCGCACTCTGCTGCCCTCCAACAGAGGGACATGAGTGGATTGATTGCCCTATCTCTTGTTTTCTCCCCAAACTGGATCCTGTCTCACCGCTTTTGCTGGGTGATACTTTCTGAGCTGGCTCCCAGGCAGGGCAGGCTGGCACCATGCAAGGCCTAGCTGTGCACAGTCAGCAACTGCCTGCATGCTGAAACCATCCTATCGGCATTTAATATGCCATGTGGACTATATTTTCTCTCAATTTCCGTGAACTGGAGAGGCATCCTGTGCCAGGGTTCCTAAATTGCCACAATCAATAACCTAGAGCCTTTATTTGTTATGCATAGTAATGCCTTTTTTCTTCTTGAAGTGTATTTGTTTCCAAGATCGGGCTTCGCAATATTAAAAAAAAAAAAAAAAAAGCTAAATAAAACAACTTAGGCAAAAAAGGAAAAGCCTTCTGTATCAGGGTGAGTTTCTTTCCAGAGGTTTGTAGCATGTCTGAACCTGAGGTGGAAAATACTGGTCTGCTGTGCTGTGGAGGCCCTGTTGTCCTCCCCGTGTCAAGGGCATGTCAAGGCAGAGCCAAGAGTGAAAAGAGAGGCATGGTTTTGGCTCAGAGAAAGCCCATGGTGTGGGAGGAACAGCTTGAGAGGCACAGCTCCATTCATTGGCTTCCAGGAATCATTCCAACCCCTAGCGAAATTGCTTTTATCAGGGGTTGTATAGATTAGGGGATCCCCAACTGGATTCTCAAAATCCACCCCCCCCCACTTATACAGTCCAAGTTTGCTAGACTTTTTAGGCTCTGTTCTGCATTTTCTGCTTTGGTCTCAAGAAACTTTCAGCTGTCTTTCAAAGGAGCCGCTGTTCGATAGTGTTTTGTAGCTCCTGAATTGGTTCTGTTTTTGTTTTCATATTCTCCCGTCCACCTTTGATGTCTCATTCTGGTCCCACCTGTCGTCTTTACCTGCTTTTCCTGAATACCACCCATCATTTAAGGACAAATGTCTTGAAACTGCTTCTCATTTCCCTTTTTATTCATCTCCCCCCCCCCCCAGTATTCCTAGTATGCCTTGGGTTGTTCTTGGGCCTGGGATCACTGTCCCTGGTCCTCACATTCTGCTAGGGGCAGACAGGAGAATGTACATGCCGAACGTCATTCTGTAGAGCAGGGAACGTGCTGTAACTTTGAGTAGGCTGCTCCAGGAGGAGGCTGGTTTGCTGGTTTGCTCTTTGTCTCAGTGCTTGCTTCATTTGTATTTGTGGAGTGACTTTTGTCATCCAGGCTTGTTTTAATGCTATTCCCAGTGAGGTGAAATTGTAGAGTGTTACTCAAGGATGGATCCAGGACCCCCCTGGGACCATGGTGTGATGACAGTGGTGGCGTCTGCTGACATGCTTTGTCTATGGAGAGGATGAGCACACAGAGCCCACTCTGTGTTTTTAACTTGGCCTTTTAAGTGAGGGATTTTATGAATGTCTCCAAAGGGCTCTCCCTGCTGTGATACATCCACGTGCATTCTAATCTCCCCGCCACAGGCAGGAAGTCTGCTGATGATTCCAGCTCACGGATTGTCCCTCTGTCGGGACTTGGGCTCTATATACTGCAAATAGCAAATACAGGTGTATTTGTCTTCCACACCAAATATTCCTGGAAAAAATCACCAGGCAGATTGTCAGCAGTAGCAAGACAGGCCTGGGAACCTCCTTATTGCCTTCATGATAGTTGAAGACCATTTAAGGCTAACTGACTCCTGACTACATCCATGTTCTCTCTCCATTGTTCTGGCAAGTGCCTAGAAAACAAGATAGGCTGTATGTTAGGTGGTGGAAATCCTGGGGAGAAGAAAGTGAATGGTCACCTGGGGAAGCTCTTGGGTTGTCACAGGCATGGTGTGGTTTGGGAATGCTTCTTTTTTGTGGGTTAATCTTCAGACCCAGGACTGAGATAGGACTTAGAATACTCAGTTTGATTTGGTGCCTTTAAGGTATGAGACTGTGACTTGGGGAACAGCTATGAGGTCAAGAACATTACTATGGTGCTGATGTCCTGGGGTCGGGCTGTGTCCTAATGAACAGGAGAAGGCTCTTCTCTTTTGCCTTCTCTGTCCGCCACATTATAACACGTTGGGCCCTACCATGATTTTACGGCTTTACAGTCCCTACCTTAGAAGATTTTGCTTAGATCCATTCGTGGAAGAACTGAATTTTCCCTAGGGTGTGCCCCCCTTTCCTGGTTGAGTGACAGAGGAGGAGGGATTTCAGCCTTTGCATGGGAAGAATCAAGATTAGCCACAGACTTTCCTGACCATCAGCAAGAGGCTTTTCCTCCTCTGTGGCTTTAGTTAATACTATAGCTCATGCACCCTTGCACTTGTGATGCCTGTGGGAGGGACCAACACCAGAAGCTGGGTAAAAGGCCCACACTGGAAGGGTTAAATAAAGATTGGGTTCACTTTGGATCGTCAGGAGCTCTGGGCAGCCATGGGCTCCTTTTGGCGTGGCTTGGAGACACCTGCTCAGAAATCTGTAGCGACTTCTACTCTAGCACCTAATGGGTTCTGGCTGACAATGTTTTCCAACTTGCTGGTGGCCCTCTAAAACCATCTTGCCCATAGAAATGGGCGGGTTCATTTAATTGTCTGGGATTCAGATAAAAATGCTTTGTTCTTTGTTTCCATATGACATCATTTCGAAGTATCTCTTCTCCCACAGATTGCTGAGGCTGTTCAATTTGGACTGTAAATTGCTTCTCTTTGATCAGGCCTTTCAGTTTATATTTCTAAGGCAGCTCCTTTTGATTAGACATTTAGGGCATCAGTTAGGTTTCTTGATCCAGTCACTCTTGCTGCTCTTTGCTTTTCTCTTTTCTTCCCTTAAGTCTCTCCCACTAATGTGCTGTCATGGCAGCTCCAAAGAAATCAGTTCTTACCCTTAATTTGCTTGTCTGTTTACGCTATAGTATTAGATCTGTTACCATCATCATCATTGGCTTATGTACTACAGTGATGATGATAATAATTACCCTCTTTCCCATTTCTGTGTAGTTACTGGCCTTGAACTCGGAATCTTCCTACCTCAGCCTCGAGTCCTATGATGACAGTTGTGCCCCTTGGAGAGCTGGGCCTAAAAATGAGGTCGACAAAAGTCTTACGAAATAGCCAACATTATTCAGAGGGTCAGACAGTTTAGCTCCTCACAAGGAGGAGCCACCACATGGCAAAACATGTTCTTCCACAGAAGTGTATGAATAACAGCAGCTGAAGTACACTCACCCCTATCTACTAAACCTGGGAGGAGCATGAAAACACATTCCCAAAACAGTTCTGCATTTTGAAGAAACTGTGTCACAGGACTTTGTCTTGTTAGTTTTCTTTTCTTTTTGTTTTTTCTTACAAGCATTCAGAATTGTCACAGGACTCCATTCTTGAACTCTGTCCGGACACAACACCACGCCCAGCTTACTGTTTCTCACATTGAGCCAGTTTCTACAGGTACATCTGAAGCAGAGGGAAGGTTATAGGAAGAGATAAACACCGGGCAGAGTTTAGCCAGAGAGGCAGTGAAGACAACTGTGTTCTCAGCTGATTCCCCTGACTCCCTGTTTTTCTCTTAGCAACCCTGAGAGATGGGCTTGGATGATGAAGAGATCTGTTGAAGGATATGTCTACAGATGTGGGCCAGGTGTTGCTGATCTGTGTACAAAGGCAGAGAAGGATGTCATCATGAGGCTGCAGTCCCATCTCTGAGCACAAACTCCTCCTGACCAGCTTGTTCAGAACTTTGGAAACATTAAGATATATCTCTGGGATTTTGCCATGTTGTACAACTTCTCTTCCATGCTATCTTTTGACTTTTAAATGGAAGGGGAGAGCTGGAGTGAGGGAAGAGTGTATTGCAAAGTCAACAGATATGAGTTTTGATCCTGCATGTCTCCCTATTTTTTTTTTAACTTCATGATCTCAGAAACACGAAAGTTAGTTTTCTTATTATAAAATGAATATGCTTGTTTGAAAGTTTATTTGAGAATAAAATATAATATTAATAACTCATAAATGTATATAGATCATTTTACCATAGTTGAAATATTTCCAGGTAATATTTTCTCTTAGAGTCATTGGATCATTGCAGTATTTTGTGTGCTTATTGAGGGCACTTCGGGGATCTCTGACAGTGCGGTAATTGCTATTTTGACCCATCATAGGCATTCAGGAAGGCATGGCAGACAAGCCATGGTTATGTCTGAGGTGTCAGATGATTAAAGTCACATTGTATCGAATGCTACCTTAGTGTAGAAAAGTACTTGACACAGAAGTGCTAGAGCGCTGAGGCCATCATAAAATAGAATGCTGGGGGCAGTTTGGGGTGTAGAGGAGAGGGTGGAGAGCCTGGAAGAGGGCATGCGGGTGTGGTGATCTTGAAGGCCAGGCTAAAGAGGTCAGGCATTGTCCATTATTTGTACATTCACAATGCTGGGCCTGGGTTGAAAAGAGATGAAGATTAAACATACTGGGGATCAACCAGGCCAGAGGCAATGGCAATGGTCTCAGGGGAGAGAGGTGGCTAGGGCTGTGCTCAGGGCACTGATAACGGCACAGAGATGTAGTCAAAAGGACTCATAGATGATCTCGGGTGCCCCCAGATCACCAGGCTCTGGAGGAGTAGAGGGAGTACTTTTAAGAGTTCAGATTTTCAGATAGTCTTGAAATTAGAGCAGGCAAACCCAGTGGTTCCCAAAGGCATTGAGGCCATTGCAGACCCAGGGCCGCGAGCACAGTGAGCAGAGTGGCTGGAAGTGTCACTCAGGCTCATACTGGAAATTCTAGGCACAACTTCAGGATCCCCCCCAGCCCTGCCCCTGGGAGCTTTCATACCACCTTTCCTCAGTTATGTCACCTTCCCCGACAAGTGGGCCTTGGCTTTTACCTTGTTCTCATTGCTCTAAATTTTCTGTGTTGGTAGCTTATAAAGCCTAGAAAATGTAGAGCAATCTAACGTTTCCACTTTACCATCAAAAGAGACTTATTTGGAAATGCTACCTCATTTCTTCCTCCTCTGCCTCCTGCCCCTTTAAATTTTTAGCTGAGAAGATGAGCCCAGAGAACATGTATGTGGGACAGGTTTCAAGGATGTCCCTGCCAAGCACTGGGGTGTGTTTAAGAATTCTTTACTGGCTGCCAATTGAAGAAAAGAAACTGTTGCTTTGAAATAAAAGCCCATTTGTTTCTGATGGCTCTCTCTCTCGGTACAGCCCTCTTTCCAAGTTCCTTCAGATTCCTAGCTAAAGCACTGACTGCAGAGACAGGTCTATCCCATGCAACTGTTTCAGTGAGAGCCACTGTTGTCCCTGACTGTGAGCTTGGGGAGAGATGGGGGAGGTTTTTTTTTCCCCCTCCCTCCTCTTTTCTCTCCCTGAACTAGTTTGACCTTGTTCTGCTTTGATCATTCCCACTGTTGGCAGAACCCGCCCCTGACCCCAGCCACACTGAATCAGTGTGGGCTGGCATTACTCCAAATGCCTGGGGGATAAAACTTTGCCCATGCTGGCCATACATTCCTCTGAGCTGCCCCATAGTTTCAAGTCTGTTGATATTTCCTAGAAAACCTTGGCTCCACCATCTGTCATTGGATACTTGGTTTATTTGACACTTAGCTTGTCTTGCTCTGTGTTAGATAGATACTTCAGGGCATTTGGGGAGAAGATTGTAGAATTGCCCTCACGCAGCTCATAGGAGAATACTAACTTTAAAAGCATTTCTTTATTTTAAAGTTCCAAACAATCGTTTTAGCATATCCACAAAACTGTCTATTGAATGCTGTGGACACTCCATTCCCATTTTAATATATCACCTTCCACTTCCCTCCTGCCCCCAGCAATCCTTGGCAGTTTCTAGTCAACTTTCTAAGACAGAACCCGTCTAATTTGAACATCTTGTCTGGTAGACTCATGACTCATGCCACACACAGCCTTCTGTGTGTCTGCCTTCTTTTACTTGGCCTAGTGTTCATGTTTCATTTGGTGACAGACCACATTTGGTTTACAGGAGCAGTATTTTGAATGTTTTCTGTGAGATTTACCAGAAGTTCGTCATTGGTCTTCATAATTGCACTGCTCTGTAGGTGTAATCATTATCACCCTTTTGGGATACGGGAGATAGTGTACGCAGGTTGTACAGCTTGGTTTAACCACAGACCATGCTGTTTACTGTCACACTCTGACCTGCAAACTAGAGTTTACAAGATACTTTAATGTGACTTAATGGTGACAAAGTCAGGACGGTTCTAAGGAAACCACCTTGGTTTAGATGCTCTGGTGTTTTACTCTGTTGTAACTGTGTCATTCTTATCCCTCTTGATTACTGTGTACAGCAGTAGATTTAGGGTTACAGGAGTAAATGCAGAGCTGGGTGGAGCTCATACTGGTCTGGGAGGTTACATTTTCAGCTGACTCAACACTGGGAAGGGCTGTGTCTGTGCCCTAGGCCAAAGGTTTCCTTCCAGACATTGTGTATACCTGGGTGGAATGAGGCAATTAGAAAGGAGAGCAGGCAGCTCTTTTCTCTGGAGCATAGAGGAGTTCACACCCATCATAAAAAAATGCCCAGGTCATCACACACATGATATGTGATTAGTAACTGAGGCCCATGGTTGCTGCATGGTGTGTTTCAGAGCTTTGTACCTCAACTTGAAGAGTCCACAGGAGGAATGCCCATGTCTATTCATTTCTCTGTCATTCTGTTTAACTACTTGGGGACATCACAGCACTTTCATATAGCATAAATGTCTGCCTCTACGTGATGGTATCTCTACACTTATCCTTTGTTTTGGTGGAGTCCAGGAAGTGATGTTGTGATCTAATAGTTTTGTTTGTGTCAGTTCAGTTATTCATTCGGCAAATATTTAAAGGCCTGCTTTTGTGCTAGGAATCTTTATGGCTTTGTGTGTGCATAGATAAGTGTGTACTTATGTCTCTGGAAGCCAGAGGACAACCTTAGTTATCATTCCTCATGGAGGCCTGAGGTCAGCTTGCTTGTTCACCAGGAGCCTTTGTTTCTTGAGACAGGGTCTCTCTCCAGCCTGGTCAGGTGGATTAGGCTAACCTGGCTGGACAGCTGTTCTCCTCCCCAGTGCTGGAATTACAGGTAGCTTTATGTGGAGCATGGGGATTGAACTCAGCTCCCGACGTGTGCAGCACAAGCTCTTTCCCCATGGACTGAACTAGTTCAGCTCTTTTCCAGGAACTATCACAAGCACCGTAGAACAAAATAAAAGATGGTGTTTTTGTTGTCTTGGATCTTAGTCATTCTAGGAGAGAGAAAAATGAGAAACAATAAGTGTAACATAAATTATGGTTTTAAAAGGTAATGCAATAAATATGAATAAAAGAAAAAACTGTAAAGGGAGTAGAATATAGTTAATTTTATTTTTTTATTTTAAATTTTTATTTATCACTGTATATGTGAGCCATGGTGCATGTGTAGAGGTCAAAGGACAACTTTGTGGAGTTCATTCTCCTAACTTTACTAGGCTCCTGGGAGTCAAACTCAGGTCATCAGTCTTATATGGCAAGTACTTTACCCGTTAAGCCATCTTACCTTGCTGGCATGGTTGATCTTCCTTCCTCCTTCCCTCCTTCTCCTTCCTTCCTTCATTTCTTCCTTCCTTGTTTTTTTAAGACAGGGTTTCTCTGTGTAGCCTTGGCTGTTCTGGACTCACTTTATAGACCAGGCTAGCCTCAAACTCCCAGACACCTGCCTGCCTTTGCCTCTTGAATGTTGGGATTAAAGGCCATTCCAGATTAGCAGTGTGATTGAAATTTTAAAATAACTTTCTATTCTTTTAAAATTTCACACATTTATACAGTGTATGATCGTGTCTACTATATCTAACCACCATGACCTCCCTCCAGCTCCCCTTAGTGCTTCCTACTCTATGACTATCCCAGGCTCATGTCCTCTTGGTGGTTGGTCTGTCTGCATGCCTCTTCTTTCTTTTCCTCCTTTACTTTTTCAATGCAGGGTTTCTCTGTGTAGTCCTGGCTGTCCTGGAACTCACTCTGTAGACCAGGCTGGCCTTGAACTCAGAGATCCACCTGCCTCTGCCTCCTGAGTTCTGGAATTAAAGGTGTGAATCAGTACTGCCGCACTGTTGTGTGTGTGTGTGTTTGTGTTTTCTTATTTATAACCCCTGGAGTCCAATTACTGCTGCTCATATGTACACAGGTTTGGAACCATCCTCTGAGGCATGGACAACCTACCAACAACCTTGTCCCCGAAGGAGAAAGGCTCTCCCTGCCTCAGCAACCGTCAGTTGATAATCATTCCTGCCAAGGGTGAGGACTTGGGACCGCTCCCCCATTTATACTGGAATTTTGTCAGGCTTCATAATGTGCAAGAAACAGCTGCAGAAGTGGATGTACACAATAGCATGGCACATCCAGAAATCAGCATCTGCCAACATGGATTCTTTCTGCCAACATGGATTCTTTCTGTCCACCCTTCCCCCATGTTACCAAGCCTCAGATGGGGAGAAGTTAATACAGATGACATACCTGCCCCTAGCACTTTTTCTTGGCTCTTTGATCAGACATGAGTCTCTGCAGTCACTGCTCCACAATGTAAAAAGAACCCTCTCTGGCCAAAGTTGGGAGCAACACAAACCTGTGGGTATGAACATCGATATTTAGAAGGCCGTTTGACAGCATAACAATTTAACAGTTACAACAGTTGTTTTCCCCCATTCCTAGGGCCTGTGAGCTCCCAAAGCATGTTCAGGCTTACTGTACCAGGAGTGAACTCCCTGCGTACCAGACCTGGTTGAGTTTCTCCATAACAGCCATGCAACTGTTAGACCAGTTGGTCCATCTTGCCAGGCAGATGGGTACTGTGGCATGGAAGGGAACAGTGATGGGTGAGAGCATGGGTGAATTTCTTCTCAAGCGATCTGCATTGCACCTTCTTAAAGCTTGTAAACTAGCTGCAGGAAGCTTCCGGGTGAGCGGAGGTCGATTTTTCCATGCCTGCCTCGGAAGTAAGTGATGTCTGCGGCATCTGTGTTCCCTGTTCCCCTCCCCGCTAGGGGCTTGTAAGATAGTGCTTTTGCAAAATGTCAGCACATGGGTTTACGGAAGTGTATGAATGCATTAAGAAGCAGACTAGGCATTTAACTGTCGGGCTGGAAGCAAAAAAAATATGTCACTTTCATGGGTTAAACAGGAGCTCTGTAGCATATTTAACACTCAGCTTCTCCCAGAGTTGCCTACATGGAATAACCTCTCTGCTTTCACAAATGAAATATTTGAATAACCTTAAGAATATGTGTGTAATGCTGGGTATGTGACCAGATGGAAGAACACTTCTTGGCTGAGGAAAACAAACACTTTGCCACCGGCGTGAATGCTCCAGTCGTAGACATGAACACATTTTGGTTGACTATGTTTTATTTTTCGGTGAGTAGCATTTCTAAGTTAAGCTTAAATTGAGTTCATATTTGAATTTTCTTATGGCTGTTAATTTTTACCTGCCCTTTATTGGCTGGAGTTTTTATTTTCATTTTTATTTATTTATTTTTTGATTATTAAACTTTATTATTCTTGCTATTGTTATTTTTTTAATTTATTTATTTTTATCTCAATCACAGGTTAGGTACTTTGAATCCCAGGCGTAGCCCCCTCCCCCATTCCCTCCTACCTTCCCACTCCCTCCCTCATCTCCCTCTTCCCCGCCCCCTCCAAGTCCACCAACAGGGGAGGACCTCCTTCCCTTCCATCCAACCCCAGCTTATCCTGTCTCCTCAGGGCTGGCT
>CM053753.1:49675982-49807734 GCA_028658305.1 Pachyuromys duprasi | reverse complement strand
GAGGAGATGAGGGAGGGTTGGGGAGGGTGGGAGGGAGTGGGCGGGCTGGGCATGGGATGCAAAGTACCTAACCTGTGATTGATAACAAAAAATAAAAAAATAAAAAAAAAAAAATAAAAAAAAAAAAATAGGCTGTTAATCACCGGTTGTACAAGTTCCGAGTGGCAATAAGAGGGGCTGAGCTTTGTTCTTGAAAAAAAAAAAAAGAGGCATAGAGGTTGCCAACTCTGGCTGAGAGATGGGAAGCCTTGACAGGGACTGTCGCCTTCACATCAAAGGGGCACTGTTTTCTCCAGTTTCTTTTTCTTGAATAAAGCACGGCTGTATAGGAAGGAAGAGTTTGCAATGAGCTTGAGCGCACACGGAGAATGGTCACATGTTGGCATGGTGTACTGAGGCATTTCACCTCCCACTGGATTCCCAGCCTATTGAATCTGGGTACCGTGTTGCAGAAATGTCTCATGTGTTTGTACACCTGCTGTCTGGGGAGTTCTCACTGGCTCTGTGGGCCAGGGGGTGACCTCAGGGCAGGAAAGATAGATGATGCATAGTGTATTCTGAACTTTGGCATCATGGGAGATTTCTGCTGATAGATTTCACCAACCTGGGGAAGGGGCCTGTAGGGACTGCAGCAGAGGATATCCTGGCGTGTGGTGTAGGATTCAGGCAAGGGCATGCAGGCATCTGAAACAGCCATGGTAGGGACAGCGACCCTGCCAAAGCAGGGTGGTGAGTTAGGAAGGGTAAATCGTAGGATCTCCGACTCACATTTAGGACACTGGAAACCAAGAGCATTCTCTCCAGACATCAAACAACTTTGAAGGCAGTAAGAATAAATTTGAATGTTGATGGGAGCTCTGCAAGGACCCATCATCCCAGAGGGACAAAGTAAATGAAGGGCCCAGCCGTGCCTGTTGGGGCTGTTACAGGGTAGCTTTCTGACCAGGGAGGTAGAACTAGAAAGGATAAAGTTCAGTAGAAACCAAAACCCTGAGAGCAATAGAGTATTTCATAACCAGGTAAGATGGTGTAAAACTAGCAGGAGAAGAACGGGGTACTAGAGTTGGGAGGATAGCTCCTGTTGGTTCCTACACCCAGGACTGGCAGCCCATCTCTCTTGTAGATAAGGAAAGAAACAGTCATGTCTGTTTCATAGTTGTTGAAAGCAAGTCTCAGCACAGGGTGAAATGATGTCTGGGCACCATAGCTGGTAGCTGGCAAAGCCGGGTGTTGAATACAGGGTTTCTCCTGCAATCTGACATAGCTGCCGTCTTGTTTGTGAGCACCTGTTGTGTACGCTTCCTGTGGGGCGCTTCATTGTTTCTCAGGTAGAAAAGTTTGTATTTCTGTGAGTTTGTCACGTCCAGTTTTCATCAGTAAACGTTGCTTCTTGCATTGCTTGGGAATCTAGAAGGGGTCTTAATTATTTTGTGCTCCAACACAGACAGTGAAGACAAGGAAAGAGCTAATTCACATTCTCTGTCTCACAGTCAGTCTCCCCTCCCAATTTTCTTCTCTCTCTTTCTGTGTGTGTGTGTGTGTGTGTGTGTGTATGAATGTCTGTGTTTTGTTTCTTGAAACAAGGTCTCATACAGCTTAAGCTGTCCTTGAATTCAATTTATAAAGATGATATTACGTCCTGGACCCTCCTTCTCTACCCTCCAAGTACTAGGATTACAGGTATGAGCCTCCTTTACCTGGCTGTAGAGGTGGTTCTTGGCACTGAATGGTTGATGAGCCTCCTATCGGGACATGTCAACCACATGCTTTCTTTTCCCTAGTATGTTTTGTAGATCCTTGAACAGTTCTGACAAGTAGATTTCTTTAGGAGCTTCAGCCATGTTGACTGAGTCTCTGCTTGCTTGGGGATTGAATCACACTGTTGTTTTACTCAGCCGCATTAGTCATGATTAAATCTCGTGGCTTTGTGACTTGAGTGAGCAGCTTCAACTTTTCCAGCCTCAGTTTCCCTAACTGTGAAAGGATCAGTTCAGGTTAGATGAGCACCGACCTTCTGGATATGGAAGGAATAAATGGCCACATATCCTGGTGGCATATGGCTCCTTCCAGTAACTGGAGGCTTCTCTCAGGCAAATGGGTGTGCTGGAGGGCAGGGCCGTCAGTTGTGCTGGCCAAGCCTCACAGAATGGCCTGCACTGAACCAAACACGAGCAGCAGGATCACACAGCCCCTGAGTACCTGGACAGTGGGTGTTTGCCAAAGATTCCTGAAGGTTCCAGGGCCCTAATGGCTTTTGACTTTGCATTGGCTTTTTGGTGGCTTTTTCCTGTCACACAGGACTACTAAATGAGATTGATACTGCTAATATCATTCCTCACAGCTTTCCTCCTCCACTCTGCCATAGCTGTCCAGGCCAGTGTTCTCAATTTTTCTGTGTTCTACAGCAGCGTGTCCTCTTTTTTATTATTACTGTTATTTGGTTTGGTTTTATTAAAGATAACAGTGCGGTTTCGACTCAGTTCTTGTGGTTAGGGCGGATTTTAGAAGAAACGGAGTCTACCCATTTGCTGTGATTTTTCTCTGTAAAGCCCACCATATTTATGGCATTAATTTTGTAGCACACTACACTGGCTACCGGGAACAGCATGTTATATACGTGATAGGGGTGATTTGACTGATAAATGTGTCCCATGGTGACACTGTCCTTAGGCATGTAACTAAATATGCACAGATTAAATGAGCTGGTGTGCTCTGAGGCCGCTGGTTCTGCAGGCAGCTGAGGCTGGGGAGGTTGAAGCTCGGTTGGGAATGCTATGCCTCTCACTCATCTCCACTTCCTCTTGGCCACTTTCCACTTCAGATAGTCTCTCCTGCTTCCAGGAAGTTCCTGTTCCACTTTGCTTCTGACTTGGTGCTGGCAGCACCTGTGTATTCCCTGGGTGCAATCTCAGTTGAGGTCACGGTCATGGTCCAGGCTTCTAAGTGCTCAGGGCTTTTCCCATGTTCTCCATAGTGGGATCCGTGGCTGGGTTCGTTAGTTTTCTCACCTTACAGAGACAACTTTAGGAGGAACGATTCATCCTGGTCTGTGGTTTCAGGGCCTGTCAGGTCATCATAGCAGGGAACGGATGGAGAGAACTGCTCAGTCTGTGAGACACCAGCTCTGTATGCCCTGACTCATCAGGGAGCAGACAGAAGGGGACAGACATAGGACCACGCTGTACCTATCAGAGACCTGGGCCCAGTGGTCTTTCCCAGCTCTGGGCCATGTTGAGAGTGTTTCCCAACCTTCCAGAACGGCATTGCCAGCTTCACATACATGAGCCTGTGGGGGCCATTTTACACTCAGACTACAAAAAAAAAAAAAAAACAAAAACAAAACAAAAAAAACCTCCAGCCCCACTATATATTCTTGTTCATATGTGCAATACATCGCCACTCACAAGCTCCTCATTCCTTCAACAGATGTCACCTTCCTTGATAACGGGCCCCAACCACCTCAAATTCTTCCAGGGGTTTCTGGCTTCCCCTAAGCCTTACAACTTTTCCTATAGCCTAGTGACTATTGTTGTCCGTAGATTATTCTGCCCTATTAGAACAAAAACAAAACCCCTGCTACTGTGATTTAGGAGAGACAGGTAGGGACCTGGGAGTGGCTTGCCTCTGTGGGAGGGCTGCAGCCAAGCTGTCCCCTGGGCTGTATAGCCTTCCACTGGCTTGGCTGGGGTAGGGGGCAGGGCAAGGAGCTTGCCCTGTGCTCCCTCAGGAGGCCCTGGGCGACCTCAGTTCCACATCTTTGGTCATCTGATGGGGTTACATAGCAGCTGGCTTACATCCAAAGTGGCTAGTGAAGGAGATGGACTGACTGCCAGCTAAGATGGAAGCGGCAGTGCCTTTTGTGAGGCATCATGGGAGTGGAAACCATTCCTCCTACTGGGTCACAGTGACCAGCCTAGATATCTGTGGGCGGTAGCTTTAGCTGTGGAAGCTTGTATAAGTATTAGTAAATGGAGTCCCCGGGGCCGTGCCAGAGGCTGGCCGCAGCACCTGTCTTGGTATTTGCATGCATGTGTTCTTTTTCCTACATAGCTGCCTCTGCCCAGCAGATCAGCAGTGGCTCTCACCTGCTAAGGCTCCCTATTTAGTGCTTATTTTTTCTCCATAACAGTCTGTCGATGTTCTAATTTCTTAAACAGATGGAGCACCTCAGGTCTAGAGCAGTTGTTTATCAAAGCCGTAAAGCTGCTGTGCGGCACAGTCAGAGAGTCATTCCTAGGTCTTTGTGTTTTCAAAACCTGGGTTCTTTTTGGAGAGAAGCGATGCGCTGGTTTTTATTTCGTAAAGTGCTTCCTGCAGCGAGCTTCTTGTCTGTCAGTTCTGTGGATAATTAAGAGGATTAGTGTTGTGGCAGTCAATCAATCAGTTACCAGATCCGGGTGTGCAGTATTCACATTTAATAATTCCAAGACAGGAGATGTTGAGATGTTCCAGTCACCCAAGGCCCTTATCTCTTCAGGAGTTGCCTCTCCAAGGCCTCTGATTTGACTTGAGCATTATGCTGGACACAGATGCTTAGGCGTGAGCACGTATTTCAGCAGCCTTTCCCTTCTCCTGTGGAGATACATCTGCTTCCTCTTCTTATGAGGAACTTTCTAATAAAAACACTTGTGTAGCAGGTCAGCACGGGCTGGAGGCTCCCAGCTTATGTTGTGTGGTGATTTTCCTGCAGGCAGGAAGGGAAAAAAAAATCGGGATAAGATAAGAATGAAACTCGGCCCAGACCGATTTTATTATAACAGGCGCTGGACCAGGACCAGGACTTCAAGAGTCTGGCCCAGATCAGTTTGCTCTAGCCATTATTTAGGCACAGCACAATTTTGGAAGAAAAAGCATTCAGATAACAACTAACTCAGTCCCAAGAACACAATCGTTTAAGACATGTTTACCTTGAGACTCTTCACAAAGTACATACTGCTTCTTTCACAAGAATGGGTACTGTTGACACAGAGATAGAGCCCAAGGTTTAGGGTCTAGGAAGCTTGGCTGGAGTAAACATAATGCCTTTGGGTGTCAGGATTGGCCCTAAGATAACACAGAAGTCACCGAGGCGGTGGTAAAGGACAGGTGACATCACTCCTAAGAATGGGTTCTATGGTCTAAAAGCGATACTCAAGGTTTTAAAGGGAGGGGGTTCCGGGTAAGTAAATGCAAAAATTCTAGAAGATGCGGACAGAAGAACCTGTCTTATCCGACAGCAAAGGATCACCAGGTGGTAAAACTGTACTATTCCTGGCATTCCAGGAGGGACACCTGCAACCTCATTCCTTTGAAGAGTCGAGCTGAGTGTTTTAACTTTCCTGGCTTCCCCCAGAGCTTACCTGAGTGCTCAAGGCCTTTTTGTCCTCCACAGTGATGTAAACTAAATCTCCCCAATAAATGGTTCCAGAGACCAAGCCTTAGCCTCAGAGGGAGGAAAAGGCCCTCGCTTTATGCCCAAGCACAAAGTTCTGCTGGCTGAACTCAATAAAGGAACTTTGATTTTCCTTTTCATTTTGAACAAAGTTCTTCTGGCCCCTGTGTTCGACTTTGAAAGTGTTGGATGAGTCTGTTTCTAATTTCAGTCTTTCTCCCTTTTTTCCTCTTTAAAAAGGGGGGCACCGCAGGTGGCTCTCTAAAACTCTGTGCCCTGACTTTTCCTTCCTTCTCATCATCACTTTTGTGCCTGCGGGGGGACTTTCATACTTATTTTTGCAATGGTTCTTGGAGCTTTAAAAAAAACTCACTGGCTCAAGATAATATTAAAAAAATACTGATCAAGAATAAGGATGTTTTCTGTCTTTATTTCCCTGCATGATGACAGTTTTATAGAGTATTGCCTATTTTTTCAAGCTTTTATCGTGTGTGTGCACACACACATGCAAATATTCATGCATGTGTTTGTGGAGAAGCACAGTAGAAAGGAGAAGCTAGGAATTGGATGAGATGAAGAATCTACATGGCTTTCAACTGCTTTCCTGCTCCTGGAACGCGGTGGAGGTTTCCTCTGTGGACTGATACTTTCTTGAGCAGCTCCACTTTGAGGCAGGTTCTTTTCTCCAGTGAACTGGGTGGTGCTGGAATTCTATAACACTGGAAAATTTTTTTCATATATTTGTGCCTGCGTCCATATGAACGATACTTGAATATCTTTGTGTAGACATATCTGCATGCACAAAATATTTCTAGAAATGTCCATGTTTGTTTTCAGTGCCTTCTCACGCATACACTCAGTTTCAATGTAAATAGACACTCAGGGAGAGACACAGAGTTCCTCAAGAGGAGGCATTGATTATACTGCCTTCAGCTTGTCCCGGTCTGTTTTTGAAGTCCCATCCGATTCCCATTGCCAGGAATACCAAAGGCATCAGGCATCTCTCTACCTGAAGGGAACAGAGTTTGGAAAAAGGAGGTAGATGTGTGTCCTGTGATGAAGTGTCGTAAAGCGCTGTTTTGCATTCAGACAGAAGGCATGGGAATCCAGCAGAGTGTACACGCTAATGGAATGGAGGGTCACCTGTAGTCACTCGCCTCTTCGACTTCTGAGAGGTGTGCTCTAAGCACGGGCATGTTGACGATCAGAGCTGTGTGGAGCAGTCAGCTGTTCAGGACTGCTGTGGTTCTTCCCTACATTGTCTCTCAGAATCCTTGTCCTGTCTACCACCATCCCCCAACCCTGCCATGAGGCACATGTTGTTTTCACCCTCGAAGGAGTAAAGTAGTAGTTTAGGAGCTCAGTAACATAAAAGAAGGTAAGGGTCCAGCCTTTGGTTACAATTCAGCACATGGAGATGCTTCTGCTTCAGACGAAATGGGTATTCTCTGCTTGACTTCATGAAAAGAGTATGGTAATCAAATTTTCTGGTTCTTTCCTGCTCCTATTGCTGCTTAGTTTCCACAAGACTGTGTGTGTGTGAGTATGTGTGTGTGTAGTGTATGTGACTAGTGTGTATGTGTGGTATGAGAGTGCACATCTGTGTGTGGTGTGTGTGTCTGTGTGCATGTGTGTGTGATGTTTGTATGTGTCTGTATCTGTGGGACATTTGAGAGCATGTGGGGGGTATGTGGTATGTATGGTGTGTCTGGTGTATGTGTGTTGGAGGGGCATGTCTATGGTGTGTGTGTTACTATTTTACTTTCTTCTTTGTATGTAACAGAAACACTGAACATTGTGGTAGTTTATACATACACAGTATGTGTGTGGGGGGGTACACATCTCCACAAATTCTGACTCTTCTTTCAACAGATAGGTTGTTCTTCAGTATAGACAGTACTTACTGGCTTGTTTGTAATGGACAGAGAATTTAAAGTGACAGGGTATGACTTGGGAAAGCCCTAACAGCCTTGCTGCTCTCAGATGGCTTATGTGGGAAGGCAACTGCCATCCTAAGGACAGTGAACATCTCTCGCGGAAAGCCCACCTAGTGAAGAACTAAGATGGCAGCCAGCATTAACAGGGAACGTAAGCTCTTTGCTCAAAGATTTGTAAATGGGAGTTTTTGTCCCAGCCAGACCTTCAGATGACAGGAGTCTCAGACAAAGACTCAATTGTAATCTCATGAGAAAGTGAGAGTAAGACATGCCTTCAAGCCAATGATGGTGGTACCTACCTTTAATGTCAGCACTCAGAAGGTAGAGGCAGGCAGATCTCTGAGGTTAAGGCCAGCCTGCTCTACAAAGTGAGTCCAGGACAGTCAGGGCTATATAGAGAAACCCTGTTTCAAAAAAAAAAAAAAGAAAGAAAGAAAGACATGCCCCCCCCCCCAGCCTGATCGCTTAAATATTGCAGTTTAGAGAAATTGAAAGATAAGGGATGTTTATGATCCACAGATGACTATGTTGGATGGCTTTGTGCTATGTGGCAGTAGGTAGTTGACATAAGAATGGCTGACTGCTGCAGGTTTTTGATGTCTCTGGCAGTTCAGGCTGTCAGTCAGTGATAGGGACTGGAATTTGTAGGTAGATACCTGCTACCGCTCAGATGTTTTTCTCTCCACTCTGAAAATTGCAGCAGGCTTCCCACATGAGATAATAATTTAGTGATTATGTAACATAGAGAGCTAAGTCACCTGGTGTGCTGCAGAACAAGAACTGGGAACTTATTCCTGAGATATGGGCCTGGGAATCATACCATGTAAGAACTCTCCCTTTCCCACTGTTCAGGTCTGCTGATCAACATTTACTTCAGGGAGCCCTCTTCATGCCTTTTTGTTGTTGGAGTGCTTCAGGTTATTGGGACATTTTGTTCTTGCCTTTGAGCCCAACCTGCAAGACTTCTTCCAGGGGCTCAGCATTGATTATGACCAGGACTCAAGAACGGAGACAGACTGCAGTGCCAGCATTTGGGCTATTGCCTACCATTAGTCTTTAAAACAACAGGCCTGTTTATGTGTGAGAGTCTTTCTCTGTATCCAGACCTCAGAGGTCCCTTTGGGAAGTAAAGAACCCTGAAGGGACTAAGTAGCTGTGGAGAATGCCCTCAGGAGGGCATTTGTTGACTGGCTGGAATGAAGAAGCAGGGACTCTTGTGACTTTTATTTAACAGGTAGAGGCATAATTTTTGGTACAAACAAGGCATATTTTAAATGTGCTTTCAGTTTCCCAATGAAATGCCGTCATCCCAATTGGAAATGGATTCTGCAAGCGTTGGAACTATACTCAGTGTGATCTTTGAGGTATCATATTAGGATGTATGTTCCAACCAAGTGTATCAGTGTGTTGTGTTGGGGAGTCTGGATTTGCTTAAACGGAAAAGGTGTAGGTGACTGTGCGCTTTTATATCTCCAGTGAGCTCTGTGCCACCACTCTTGGCTACCAAGTAACACTGTCATCTGTGTGCTGGCTAGGTTTGTGTCAGCTTGACCAAAGCTAGATCATCAGAGAGGAAGGAGCTTCAATTCAGAAGACGCCTCCATAAGATGCCCATAAGGGACTGTGGGCAGGCTGATAGGGCATTTTCTTAATTAATGATTGATGTGGGAAGGACCAGCCCTTTGTGGGTGGTGCCCTCTCTGGGATGGTGGTCCTGGGCTCTATAAGAAAGTAGGCCGAGCAAGCCATGCTGAGCAAGGAAGTAAGCAACATCCCTCCAGGGCTTCTGCGCCAATTCCTGCCCCCAGATTTCTGCCCTCCTTGTGTTCTTGGCCTGACTTCTTCCAATGATGAACAATTGTATGGAAGCATAAGCCAAACAGACCCTTTCTTCCCCAAGTTGCTTAGGCTGTGGTGTTTCATCACATTAAGCATAACCCTAAGATATCTTGGGAACATCACAGGGCAGCTTTAGAAGGAGATCCATTAGAGAAAGGAGGGACCAGGGCAAGATGAGTGTGTGTCACATTCTCATCTAAATAGGCAATTCTTTTCAGTATTGTATTCATTTGTTGTGGTTGTCATAATAAAACATGGGTAAGGTGTGGTGTAAGCAACACAAATTTATTTCCTCGTGTTTCTAGAGGCTAGAAGTACTAAATCAAGGCATTGGTGATGGTGGCTTCCCCTGAGGTCTGTCCCCAGCTTACAGACAGCCTCTTTTACACTGTGTTTTCACTTGGTCTTTTGTGTGTGTGTGTGTTCCTTGGGTCTAATTTTCCTGTTATGGGGATGCTGGTCAGAGTGGACTAGGGTCCACCCAGACAGGCTCAAATTTCCTTTATCCATGTCCTCTGAAGTCCTTACTTCAAATACAGCTGCATTCTAAGGTACTGTGAGTTGGGGCTTCAGTATGAGTTTGAGGATGACACAGAGTTCCCCACCTGGAACATCCCCATTCCCCTTAGGTGTTAGAAGTCCTTGTGAAGTGAGGTTTAAGTCTCTGTGGCAGTGGTAAAAGGGAATGGGCTCTAAAGACACTGGATCTGTTCTGTCCTTTGCTATTTTGGAAATAAGTTCTGAGATTCTCTCTGCAGGGTATATGGTGTTAAAGTTGGAAACACCGAATGCCAACCATGATAAAGGGCCCTTTGAATGACACTCTTATTTACTGTTAAAGGAGCTGAGGGCCAGGGAGGGATTTAACTAGGTTTATAATTAGGACTTTTGGTTTACAACCCAGTTCCACTCACTTTAAGACAAATGAGAGCAGAAAACCAGACTGTTGGACACCACTGTCGCCTTTATCCAACATCCCAGAGACACTCCAGCACAAGAATGGTGTGACATTCTTTCCAAGGAAAGAGCCTGCGATGATGAATATCTCGCTGGGAATGTGCTAAGCACGTTGTGTCATCAAAAGCTTTTTGTCCAAACGGAGGACTTTTTAAAACACGCTCTTCCTTTTGATCTTCTAAGGGAGGTTGGGTTTCTCTCCAGGAGTTGAGGATCAAGGCTGGTAAGCCTGTAACAGGGTAGGGTTCAGCAACGGACAGGAGTTAGAATGATCCATTTATGTATTTATTTAATTCGGGACTAAGGTAGGACACGATTTTGTGTGCCTAACTGGTTTTAGAGCTAACAGACAATTGACATGTTTTATAATATCACATCATCGCCATTTCTTTTTGGAATTTGTGCAGTGTCGTGGAAGGCTGAGACTCTTGTCTAAGTGGAGTAACAATCAGCAGATGTGTGTTTCAGAGAAACCTTTTGAAAAACACACCTCAGATATGAGCAATGCTCTAAAATCCCATCCCTGTGCTAGGAAGTGGCTGTCCATATGACCCCGCAGGGATTTCCACACAGCCCTGCGAAGAGGCCCTGAGACAGCACAGTGACTCCCCAGTGGTCTCGCTGTCCTGACCCGGGCCTGATACTTGTTATTAAGCCAATAAAAGAGAATGGAATCCAGACTTTCCCCAGTCTGAAGCCTACGTCTGACTTTCAGCACTGGCTGCGGGTTATTTACAAAGTAAGTTATCTGAATGGACAAACAGATATGTCTTTTAACACATATACAAGAGCACTTTGCTGGGCTTAATTTATCTGCGTTAGCCATGAGATGGAATACTTGTAGACCTGTTCTCTATTTTAATAGATGATTTATTTAACAGACATTGGGGTGGACTTCTGTGTAAGGCAGGAGGAATGAACAGTCTCAAAAAAAAATGGTTTCTCCTCTCAGGGAGTTTGTATCTTAGTAAGAAAATAGGCTTTAATACAATAATTTCAGTTTTGAATGCACACTGCTTTGAATAAGTCCTCCAAAGGAAGGAATTTGATTCTCGGAGATAATGGAAGCAGGGAGGAAAAAGAAAAGCCCGCCTCAGGCAGGCCTGAAGGAGCTAGTGAGGACCTAATTCCCGGCAAGAATGAAGGATGAGGAATGAGTAAAGTCTGCGAGGGAGGCTAGAGAGAATGTCTCCGAAGTCACCGACTTAAGCAGAAGTTACAGCCTGTGCAATGAGGTGGTGAAATGGATAAGAGATGAGAGACTAGGTTTGTCTGCCTTTTTTTCCGTCTTGTTTTGTTTTGTTTTGTTTTGTTCCATCTTGTAAGTGGGACAAATTACTCTTTTGGGCTTAGGTCCTTTTTTATGTTACGACTCAATTTGAGTTGGAGAATCTGAGTGGTCTCAGGTTTCTTAGTTGTATAAGTTGCCTGCACACTTACCATGGACTGGGCAGTATGTGACCCTGGGGAGAGTTCTCTTGCTCTTGCTTGGCTCATCACCTAGCAGCAAATCTCCTTTCTCCAGCAGAGGTCCTCCCTATGCCGCACCTGCCATTTATGAGAGATTTAGAAGTTCAGATCAAGGATGAATTTCAGTTGGAAAACTGAAGGAAAATGAGGTGTTTTCAAAATCAAGGGGAATTTTAGTGCTGTTTATTGAAAGATGCATCAGAGCCTTTTCCACAAAAAGAGGCATTTGAAGAGCCATGCTCAAGCTGTTCACTGTTTGTTTGCTGGCTTGTTTGTTTTTTTCTTGTCACATATTTGTTAATTTTGAGCAGAGTCTGACTCTGTAGCCCAAGCTTACCTTGAATTTGAAGTGATCCTCCTGCCTCAGCCTTCTGAGTGCTGAAATTACAACAGGTGTGAGCCACCACGCCTGGCTTAAAGATATTTTCCTGTGTGTACGTGTGGACTTTTTCCTGGGAAGATATCTATAAAGCCACTTAACCTCAGTGAGCAACCAAAAGGAGATAGTTCAGTTTGTTGGGAGAGGGTATTCTTTAATACCCTCCCCTCCTGGTGTTTATAGTCTGTGGAATGATAAAACCTGCCAAAGCACCACTGAGTTTTTCAGTTTGGTAAACTGCCCTTGAAGAGTGTTGACCATAGAGAAAGCATACACCTGGTTGCAGGTGTTTGGAGAGGTGAACATTAAACTGGCATGTCCAGGATGTGGGTTTTCATGACAATCTAATGAAAAGAACAAATGTCAGCAAGTGTGGGCATTATTTTGCTCCGATTTGGTGTTGAAAAATTTGTATGTTCATAAGACGTCTGTGGGGCTCTGATTAATACAGATCTCCATGCCTTCCCCAGAACTAAGTCTCTGTGCTCTCTGTGGGTTCTTCTTCTTATTATTATTATTATCATTTATTACAATTTATTCAATTTGTATCCCGGCCGTGGCCCCCTCACCAAGTGGCTTCTTGGGCTGATACAGAGAGTGCAAATGCTTTCTCCTTGCCTGTTTTTCCCTCTCAGCTGGGCTTTGTAGGCACCTTTTCAAATATAGATGGTGCTAGGAGCCTGGGGCAGTAGCATTACAGAGACATGAAGGAGCCCAGCAGAGCCAGTTTAATCAGCTGGCCTGGGTGGCCAGAATGCCATTTTCCTTCCTCATGCTGTGCTGTTTCAGGATGCTTCCATCTCTCCTTCCAGGTGCCTTCGCATCTGTGAACGTGCTCGTCTTCACAGAACCCCAGTGTAGGGAGGAAAAGTTTAATAACCGTACCCTATTGATTTGAGTGTGTGTCTCCCCTCAATTTTACACCTTTCACATTGGTGCAAGCAGCTTAGAATTGATGAAGTACCTCGTTTATTTTATTTTAATTTTTTTTTTACAATTTTTGAGAAACAGTGCATCTTAACAAAGGTTTGATTAGGTGAGGTTGCTCCATTTACAGTCTGAAACGCTGAGAAGGTGATACCCCATTAGCCAGGGGATATCACTATGGCTCAGGGAACCATTTTCATATTAGCTCGATGCCTTTTCAGTAGTTATTGACAGCTGACTAAGCAGCCCCAAACACAGTAGGCTAGTAAGTGAATATTATCTTGGATAGATTCTTGGAACCAAACGTTAGGGGTAGGCTTAGCTGGGTGGTTCTGATTTGGTGT
Organism: Pachyuromys duprasi; assembly: GCA_028658305.1. NCBI lineage: Eukaryota > Metazoa > Chordata > Mammalia > Rodentia > Muridae > Pachyuromys > Pachyuromys duprasi. The sequence goes on along the minus strand of CM053753.1, from coordinate 49,794,510 downwards.
TTGCTTTGGAAGGCTGTGATTTACAGTTAGCTGGGGCTGCTGTTACTGAAATGCTTGACTGAAGGTGCTGAAGGAGCCACACTGCCAACACAAACATCTTCACAGCATATTGACTGGCTTTCTCCAATGATTCCAGCAACCTAGGCAAGGAAAACTTCACAGCGCTCTTAATGGCTTGGCTTCAGAAGCCTCCCACTAGCTCCTCTATGCACTCATTTGCCACACACCCCAGCCCTGAGTCACCAGGAGGCATTATGAATGGCATGGGTATCTGGAGGTGAAGGGCCGCCGGGGCTGGCTCTGCTTCCACCACACCGTAGTGTCTTTCCAGCATGGCTTTGTCTTCATCATCATGGCCATTTCATCCCTTTATGTCATTTCTTAAAATGAAAATTCTCCATGACTTATGGCCCAGTCTAGCATTTCTGAAATTCCAGCGTGACTCCAGATCCCCAGATTCTGTTCTTTAAAGTGCAGTGTCTGATTCTGTAGGTCTTGGCTCAGTCAGTCAAGAATGTGACTGAGATTTGGAGTTCTCTCTTGCTCCTGGTTTTGTATGTGATGTTCCGAGTGGCAAAGCAAACAGAGCCAGCAAGTCTCCAATAGTATACGGTCTCCAGTGCCCCTGCCTCCTCTATTTAGCAGAGAGACAAACAGTTTGACAAGAAGGAAGCAGGGAAACAGAGCTGCCTCCTCCACAAGGTTAGTTAGCTGGGAAGGAGGTATGGAGCGGAGTCCACACATTTTGAGGTAGGCAGCTTGCTGGAGCTGTGAGCTTTCTCACAATGAAGGTCAAGTTTCAGGCAGCAACAGATGGGTGCTCCAAATGGAAAGGTAATTAGCTTGTGGGGCTGGGGGCTGGTTGGGAAGGGATGAGATGGAACTCAGAACAGTGCTTAAAGTGAGATGTGCCAATGTTTTCTTCAGATGTCTCCTGGTGAATCCTCAGTCCTGCAGTTTCACTTTGCTGCCCACTTCCGCTTAGAGAGACAGACAAACAGACACATAAACACAGATACATATACACAAATATGCTGGCTCACTCACACACTTTTGAAATACTAGCAATAAGAAGAGCTCTGGGCTCAGAAAGAGAGACAGACAAACAGACACATAAACACAGATACATATACACAAATATGCTGGCTCACTCACACACTTTTGAAATACTAGCAATAAGAAGAGCTCTGGGCTCAGAAAGTGTTTCTCTGAATAAAATTACAACTGAAATGGTCCCATGAGAGCCACATACTTTAGACTGCTTAGACAGAGGCTGGATTGCTGGCCTGGCACCTGCTCTTCTTCACACTTCTGGTAAAACTTCCCTTCGTGTGCTTGCAACATCCCTTAAGAGGAACAAGAACAGAGTAGTGTCTGTTTCGTATCTAGGAACCACTCTGCTTATCTCTAAGCACAAACCTAAGAGCTCTGTGTGATAGAACAGGGAAGTCAACAGTACACGAGCTGAGAGGGAACTCTGGGCTTGTGAATCAAGTGAAATATGGTGGTCTCTTCATGCCCTGCACAGGGCATTGTTTCCACTCCCAGTGTTTTAGAGGAACATGGCAAAGCTGGAAAGGCTGTCAGCATTGAGTCCAGTGTCTGTTTTGCCTGTGCCCTTGGCGCTGTGAAGGTGGCCATTGGATAGGGGCTCTGCTGTGGAAGATGCTTTAGAAGGGGCAGTTCCTTGCAGTAACCTAACAGTCATTAGCTGAGGCACTCTGCTAAATACTAGCCAGTTTATATATGTCTGGCAGGAATACTAAATCTTGTAACTACTTTGAAGAATAATGTGGCACTTTGTTAAAAATAAAATAAAATAAAAATGAATGCATCAGATGCTAAAATGCCACACCAGCTACACACCTGAGTATTTACTAGAGAAAAGTGGGATTTATATCTTCACAAAGGCCTGCACACAAACATTTGCAACAGTTTTATTCAAAAGAGCAAGATACCAGAAAGTGGCAAATGGATAGATTGTGTTACATGCAGACAATGGGCCACTACCCAGCTGTAAAAAGAAGTAGCTTTGATGAATCAATAAGGTGGGTGAGACTTAGAAGCATCATGCTAAACAGAAGGCAGCCACACAAGATCACCTGCTGTTCCAATTTATGTAATTCAGTAAATCCCAAAATTATTTCAATAAGACAGGAGATTGCCTAGGATCCAAAATGGACATTGACTGCAAAGGGTTATAAGAAAACTTTGAGAGATAATAGAAATTCCCCGTTTCTCTCTCTCCCTACGAGGAAATGACTAGATATAGCATCCCTGTGATCAGGAACCCAGGCTTTCCTGGCCCAGTCCTGGAGTGGGTTGGAGCCTGGGCACATTACAGGTGGAAGTCAATTGTTCACTGCTCAGCCCATGTTCTACGCCACCACCCATCAGACTAATAACCTGCCACTGGCTGTGGGTGTCCTCACTAGAAAACGAAGCGGATTTGTTAATCCAGCTGATAACCCGAAAACACAGCTTCTCATCCTGAATTTTCATGTGGACGTGCTGCTGTTTTGCCTTTATGTAGGTTTTGAGGAAAGCAAAGCAGAATCATTCATGTTTTCAGAAGGGTGGCTTGTAGGTGGCTGCTAGTCAGTCAGGAGAAAAAGTTTCAGCCTGGCTTCCTGTACTCCAGAGCAACCGGCGTGTTTCAGTTCCTGGTTTTTTCACTCCTGACTTTACAAACTCTTCGATGAACATTGTACTTCTTTGTCTACAAGTGATGGTGATTCCTGTTTTTTGTTTGTTTCGTTGGATGTTTTTTTTGTTTTTGTTTTTTTGTTTTGGTTTGGTTTTGGTTTTTTGAGACAAGGTTTCTCTGTGTAGCTCTGGCTGTGCTGGCCTGGAACTTACTTTGTGGATCAGGCTGGCCTGGAACTCGCAGAGATCTTCTACCTGCCTCTGCATCCCAAGTACCCAAGGGATTAAAGGTGTGTGCCTTGTCATCACCGCAGCCAGCCTCTCTTGGGTTTTAAGGGAAGGGGTATACTCAGCCCAGTGAGGGGAGGCCGCTAATATGACCACCCTGGGCTGTTTGCACCCCCTATCTTAGGTTGGCTTTATCTTTGTGTGTGTGTGTGTATGTGTGTAACATGGAGGTCCTAAGCCAGGGACCATCTGTCAACAGTCATGGCCAGGGCCATTGCACTACCTGTAGATATTAGCAAATGCCTACGGGTGAGAATCAAACTTCAGTAGGTTTATGGTTGACTCTTAGGGAATTAAGTCTTTCCCTTTACAGCTGTGCTACTACTCTTAAGTAAAATTTCCTCCTTTGCTTGAGAAAACTCCTGTTACTCAGTTGTGTGTCAGATTTGCAAAACAACAGCTAGTTTTAATGCAAAGACAACTTGCAAAGTGTCAATTCTCAAACATATCTAAGACAATCAATCGGTTCCTGTTTTACATGGTGTGCTCATGTGTTCCCTGTGCCTGGACCCAGTGTTTCTTTCTAATGTCTGCCTTCCAGTTAGACTCAGAGTTCTGACGTGTCCTATTTGTCAACTTGGACCACTGTCATATTTTGCTGTACTTAAAGGGCATAATTTGAGCTTAAAAGTAAGCATCCTATTTTCCAGTCCGCAGAGGAATTTTTGTTAAATCTCTGTGTGGGCAAGAAAGCACCTGCCATTTTAGGGGATAAAGATTTCCCTACTGCCCAAAGCAGAATTGCCATCTTCTCAAATAGTTTTAGAGCCTGATAATTAAAGAAATCGAAGCCAAGACTACTGGTCGGTAGTAGTGGGAGCTGATAAGGATTCCAACACCAGCCCAGAGCTGTTTCCCCTAGCCCCCAGCACTCTCTCTTTGTGTGGGTTATTTAATAAATTCATTTCACAACCCATAGAGCACAGTAGGAAACAATGCAATTACTGAACCATAGGAACACAGCTGCCAACATCTTGTTGATTCAGAATTGTCCAAACACTTCCATGTGGGGGCGGGACTGATGCAATTTGCTGGTTCAACAGTTGACATTGATAAATTGGAGTTTCGTTTCCTCTGCCTTCTGTTGGAGGTACTAATGAGCAGTGAAAGGCTAGAGAAACAGAGGGAAGGGCCTCATCTGCATACTAAGTAATTGAGCCCAGGAAACTCGACACCAGTAGGTAATAGGTGGACATATTTGAAGCCACTACTAAAAGCCAAATAAAATTAGAGTTGTGAAATATTAATTTCACTTGCGCATTGTGTGGTCTGTAGTCTTTATCCTTAGGAGAAAGTATTGCTTTTCCTAATATTCTTTTATGTAGCTCATGAAATGTTCTTTTATGTTAAATGGGGTACTGTGCCAAGATTCCATGGCATCTGGAAAATTATCTTTATGGTCTCTTCCAAGCTCTATTTTACTTATTTATTTATTTATTTATTTATTTATTTATTCATTCATTCATTCACTTTTGTGGCATAAGAGTTTGCCTGAGACAGTGTGCACGCCCTCACAGGCTTCTGTTTTGTACATTTATCCCCTCATTCATCCAACAAGTGTACGATGTGCCAGAAATAAAGGAGGTAGCCATCTGGCTCTTCCCCGGGCCTGTCTCAAGAGCTGCCATTCTAAATGGGGATGGGGGGAGTAAGAGGGTGGGCAGGTAGAGGAGCTGGGGGATGGGCTGGAGGAGCACAGGACCCAGAAAGGAAGAACTTCCCAGAGGAAGCTGCTTCCTAAGCTGGGGACCTGCAAAGGTTGCTGCCGGCAGCTTGCAGCTTTTTCAGGTAGATTCCTGAAATAGAACGGTAGGGGCTGGGCAGAGGAAGAGCCCAGGGTTCTGTGCTGTCTGTGCTCTTTTAGGTATGGGGAAGGTTGTGAGTGCATCCTGAAACATGAGGTTTGCTGGGATGAGAACATAACAGAGAGAGGAAAAGGGTGGTGTAAGGAGGCTGGAGGGAACAAGACTGACACAGATCTGACGCGCAAGGATTAAAAGGTTTAAATGAAAAACCTTAATAATATGATTTTATATTTCCCTTCTTGCAACAGAGGCTGCAAATGAACTTAAGCATACCTTTGTGGAGTCACCTATTTTAATCAAATCATTAAAACTGAAAACTGTGGAACAGGCTTTCTGTTCTCATTTCACATGAGGTAATTGATATCCACAGAAGCGCGTTTGTATTTCTGTCTGGACTAATTTGAGCTGGGGTGGAACTCAGTGGGAGAGAGCCAGGATCCACCTCTGTAGCTCCTCTGGGCTCTGGGGAGCTTCTTTTTGCACATGGCACTCTTGTCTCTGTTAGCTGCCAGCCCCTAATTTGTGCCGGGAGTTTCTGACAGGCTCCTTGAGGTCTCCTCCTCACCCACCAGCCTCCTTTAGTCATTGATTTTTTTTTTTTTAAATCTAGCAAATCACATGTTCACAGAGGCTCAAGTGTGAAGATTCACATTGCTTTAGAGGATGAAATATTTTGGAGTAAAGTCCCTCTTTGATCTGAGTTTATTCTCACATCCAAAACTCTCTCCATAAATCCAGATATATCCCAACAAGGGATTTCTTCTCCCCTCTCTCTCTCTTTTTTTTCCTCACAAAGGCAAATCCCTGCTGAGCATGAACAGAGACATGCTATGGTGAGTTCATCTCTCTAGGAAAGGTCATTCGGCTGCTGATGGGATATCCTCCGGAGAAGAAACAGGCCTTATTTTTAGGGCTTATAATTTTGTTTTAATATTTTTTCCTGTGCCACTTCTGTTTTTAAATTTTTTATTTCATCTTATTTATTTGTGTGTGTGTACATACAAGGGGTATCAGACATATGTGGAAGCAAGAAGACAACTTGCAGGAGTCTATTCTCTCCTACTGTGTGGATTCATGGGATTGAACTTGGGTCTGTGGACGTGGCAGCAAACACCTCTCCCCACTGAGTCATCCCCTCCATCCTACAACTTCTCAGATGAGCATGAGCATCAGACTTCTAAACTGACCATTTGCATTTTGACCGCGTCAGAATCCGTGTCACCCTACGGGTTATTTACCGGTCTGTGACGTTCTTGAACAGAGTTAACCTGGAAAGGTGAATTTGGGCATACTGTGAGGAAAAGTTCTTTAGAAGCTGGTATTGGCTGGCTGGTTTTGGGTGGCTCCTCTCTGCACGTGTTACCCATTTTTTTTTTTTGTCTTATGAGAAGGTGGTTATGTTGCTCAAGGCAGCCTTGAATTTGACTCAATGATATCCCTGCTTCATCTTTCTAAATAGTTGATTTTAGGACTGTGCTACCATGACTGGCTTGAGCGTTAAGTAGATCCATTTTTCATGTGATTTTAATTAAAGTTAAGCCTGTTCTAAAGAGAGTTTCAAAGTAATCTTGACTGTGTTTGGGAAGTTTAGGATATTCAGTTTGGAAGTTGAGGTATGGACTTGGACTTTGACTGTATATTTACATTAGATATGTGTTGGATGAGGCTCCTGTCTCATTGTTACACCCTATCATATCTGCCGGGTGGAGGCTTACAGGAAGCAGAAGTCAGCCGGATATTGTCATCAGTGATGGCCAGACTGCCTGGGGAAGGACTTAGACTCTTCACTGGCTCAGATTGTTGGATTCCTGGTTGAAGAAAGTACCATGGCCTGCTCTTGGCTCTGATGGTGCTGTGTGACCTTCAGTCACGTGCAGACTCCGTGGCCTTTAATGGCTTCATCTTTAGGGCAAAGCCATCATCCAGGATGCTCTGTGGGTGAATAGTAGTGGTGAGCTCTTCCCTTTGGGTTTGCCCTTAGAAAAGCAAAAGCCATAAGCCTGTGGGGTTACCCATAGCTACAGGGAAAGCACTGGCTCAGCAGGGACAGGCCACTCTGTCACATTTTTGTTCCTCTCCTCTTACTTCTTCCAGTCTGCATCACTCTGAGAGTGCCCCCACATACTGGGCTTTATTGCCACCAGCTCCAGTCCCTTGTGTTGGCTGATGTCAGGATAACATCCAGGTGGGCATTCAGAAGGCCATCAGGAATAAAGTTGATTTGCAAATCTCCATTCTAGTTCTGAATTCTCCTTCATGCTGTCAAGATTGTTGTGTAAGCTGGGTGTGGTGTCTCGTACATGTAATCCCAGCACTGGGAGGCTGAAGCAGGAGGATTGCTGTGATTTGGAGGCCAACCTGAGTTATATAGGAAGAAGAGGAAGAGGAAGGGGAGGAGGAGGAAGAGAAAGAAGGAAGGAAAAAAAGAACCCGGTGTGGTGGTACATGCCTTTAATCCCAGCAGGAAAAGAGGCAGAGGTAGGTGGTTCTCTGAGTTGGAGGCCATCCTGGTCTACAAAGTGAGTACAGGACAGCCAAGGCTGCACAGCGAAGCCCTGTCTCAAAAACAAACAAACAAACAAACAAACAAAGGATGTCTGTGATGAATGAGTTTACCATTGTTGTTGAATCTTATTTGTGGGGAGAAACTGCTAGCTGAAAGTAGAACATCGTAATTGAGTCTCCAGTGCTCTTGTAGAAGACCCATGTCCTCTTCCATCACCTAAAAGCTGGCTCACAGTCAGAAGTGTAACTCCAGTTCCAGGGGATCTGGTACCTTCTTCTGTTCTCATGGGCTCTTACAGGCGCGTGAGACACATACAAACACTGAGGGCATACATACACGCATAAAGCAAATCAATGTTTAAATTTAAAATCAGATCACATATTCCCCTGTAAAGTCATTGCCTGTGGTGCCTAGACTCACAGCTGCCACTGTTTGGCAAGTGAATAATAATGCACTATTAACCTGGGCACGGGGAATTAGATGCTACATGTGAAGGGAGGGAAAGGAAGGAGAGAGAAATTGAAGAAAGCTGTCCAAGCATCTGTGTGGTCCTGAGTGCCTCCTGCCTGCCTCCCCCATCTTCTGGCCTCAAGGCTGATGTCTCAGCATCTCTGTGGTCCTGAGTGCCTCCTGCCTGCCTCTCCTGTCCTCTGGCCTCAAGGCTGATGTCCCACCTCCACGGCAGTTCATCTGCAGATACTCAGTTCTGCTTCCATACAACTCTCCCACGAGGGCAGATGTTCTCTGCTGCTGTGAGAGTGTCACACTCCAGTTGAACACATCTGGGGGATTAAATGGTAATTAGCATCTTAGCTTCCAAGAGATCATTTCCATTTTCTTAATTGTGAACCTAATTGGTAGAATTGATCAGGCAAGACAAGGGGGCAAAAACAGAAAATTCAGCTTAAAGAAAAAAAAAATCCTGTCTGCAGGCTTAACTCTCCTCACTTGCCAGTGTGATCCCTGCTTCTTTCATTTCGGGATCCCCCTTGTGTGTGAAAGCTTGTGTGGTTCCGCCACCTCTTGGGACAGCATTAGGGTTGTGGGTGGCAGTGAAGAATGGACAAGCAGGATAGGAAGTCCACACCACTGGCCTGTGTGAGATGTTTGTAAGCCAGTCCTTTCTTTGGAGTTAGACACTTGTGTTCTAACACAAAATTCACAGAGTATGTAGCTTGGGTGATCACTTTAGCCTCAAGTGTGTCCCATTTACTCACGAATATAGCAGGGCTATCATGAAAGCAATGACAATATAAAAAAAAAAAAACCCTTCTGGGCCTAAAGTAGATGGTCAATAAGAGTTCATGAATGGGCAGACAGGGACAGTAATATCTGCGTGCAGCCGCATCATGCAAAGGGACATATGTGCACCGTTATGTTTGGGGTACCTGCCCTGAGACATATCCCTTGTGCAGTGGATTAGTGGGATAGACAGCAGGTGATATAGTTGAGATATGGCTATCTCCTCTCCCTATGTGCAAATGAAGCCAACGGAGATGTTTAGAGGAGGGTGGGCTTTGCAGGGGCAGCGCGGGGTGGGTGAATGCTGGAGGGATTCGTGCTGTTACAGGACATGCACACTTTTATCAGCAGCCAGGCGTCATCCAGCTGAGGCGGGTAGTCAGTGTAGAAGCAGAAGGTGACAGATCTGTCATCGCCCAGAGACAGCTATAAATCTAGTGCCCATTATTTTCTTTCTAACCACTTTAAGGAAACTTTGCCACATGTCCTTTCTCTGCAACGCCAGGCATCGTCTTCGGATTTCGAATGCCTTTTGGAGAGGCACCAATTACCATCTATGCTGTCAGGAGTCATGGGGCCATTAGGTCGGCTCCGCTTCGTCCAGCGTGAGCTGCGCAGCACTATTCAGATGGCCTTGCTTTATGTTTTATGATGTGCTTGTTGGCACTCATGAATTTTAGAGAAATAGAGTCTGCACCTGAGTCTGGGTCTTTGACTTCTACAAATATATTTTTTAGTAGCTGCTTTTTTTTTTTTTTTAATTCCCAACAGAATTAGTCATAGGAAAGAAATGAATGTGTGGCCACTTGAGCTTGGGCAGGAGTCTTGCTGCTGCTGCTGCTGCTGCTGCTGCTGCTGCTCCTTCTCCTTCTCCTCTTCCTCCTCCTCCTCCTCCTCTTCCTCCTCCTCCTCTTTCTAACCATTGTTCTTGTGTAAAGGACTTTTAAAGTAACAGAAAAGTCACTGTCCGCTTAGAGCTGGGGATATGGTTTGATGGTAGAACACTTACTTGCCTAGCATGTGGGCAACTCTAGCTTCAAGCTGCAGTGTGACAGCAACAATTAATGTATTTGTTTGAATATATTGACAGACTGAGTAGATTGTAATGCACTCCTATGTGTATGAAAAACTATCATGTGTATCTACGTATTTATCATGGGGGTGACTTCTAAAACCATTGAGACTAGATCAGTTAATCATAACTACTTAATGTGTACCCACCATGTCCGAGACAGAAAGAGCCAGCTTTTCGATGTCATGTAGTCATTCGCTATTCTCTTTCTAGATCTCCTTTGTGACTCAGGTATTTAATCCTTCTGTGGAGCCCCAACGCCATCTGGGTCACGGCCACACTCTCCTCACTCATTTCATTACCCATTCTCCTCATGGTGCTCTTTTCTTGGAGTTCTCAACCTCAGTAATTTTATATATCACTTACAACGAGGCAGCAACACTTCTTTGAAGTGCCACTTTAATTAGCAACTTGCTAACCATGTTTGCATATACTATTGTTATTTATTATTGTTATTGTTATTATTATTATATGTTTTCGCCCCGAGTGTGGCTTTACATCCAGCAGGCGAGCCCTCTACCTATGAGCATTATTCTTCACTCTCTTTCACTTTTTATTTTGAGACAGAGTCACATTAAAATGCCCAGGCAGGCCTTTGCCAGCCTCCTGACCTGAGCCAACCGGCCTCACCAAATTATTTTTTTTAAGATTTTATTTTCAATTATGTGTATATTTGTATGTCTCTATGTAGACGTGTGCACCAGTGTGCAGGTGCCTGTGTGAGCCAGAAGAGGGCACCAGATCCTCCAGAGTTGGGCTTGTAGGTGGTTGTGAGCTCCCAGTGTGGGTGCTGGGAACTGAACTTGGCTCTCTCTGGAAGAGCAGTATTTGCTTTGACAGCTAAACCATCTCTCCAGTCCCAGATTGTTATTTTCATAAATACATCTCTCTCCCTTTCTCTTAACATAGCAACACAAGCACATTTTTTATTCATAGGCTCTTGGAAATCAGAGAACATGAGAGACAGTTTAGCACAGTCAGTTATTTTGCAGTTAAAGAAGTAGAGGCGAGTGTAGGGGAAGTGATGCCATTCCTGGTGTGGCAGGGCCAGGCCACAGGTGTCCTGCTTTGGATGAAGGGCATGTCGGCAAATTCTTGGCAGAAGGGCACTAATCCCTGCTTTCCCTGCTCCAAGAGTGGTTGGGAGGCGCCCTGCCTTGGACTGTCTGGTTGTGGAGCATTTGAACAAGGCAAGAAAGCTGACCAAAAGAAAATCTTTCAGAAAGCTCAGAAATGATGAGAGGTAGGGAATTTGGGACCCTGCTGAAGGCCTGCCTCGGGCAGAATTGGGACGTAGGCAGCTTGCAAACTGATTTCTCCAAAATCAAAAACACTCTCCCTGTGTGCCTCCCCCCTGCCCAAATCCCATAAAACAAACAAAAGTGAAAGAAAAGAAAGAAACCAACTGTGGGGCTCTGACTGCAAATGAAAACCTGAGAGGAAGCCTGGGATACCAAACAGTCAGGAGTGGGTGCGGTGCCCAGCTTCTCTTCACGCTTCATCTTCAGTATCCACCCTCACACGACTGTGCTCCACAGTAGGCCTGGCTCTGCATGCTGTTTGGAAACCATATTGCTTCTTAAAGCCAGTGTTCTGGATTCAGAACTCTTGTCAGTTACCGCAGGCAAACTCTGTAACCACGAAGCCTGGCTTTCTGAAAGTCAGACAGGAGGCTTATGTTCACTACCTCAGGTGGCATGGAATACGTCTGAGCTGTAGAAAGTGCACTGTGAGCTCCTCTATACCCTACTTTTTTTCCTTTTCACTCTTGTCTCCTCTCACATGTCTTCAGGAGCCTAGGGTGGGGCTCGGGCACCAGCACCCTTCACACACGCTCTGCTCTCCAGGAAAACTCTGAACCACTCTGCGACCCTTCCCTTTAGGTTAGTCCATCTGGCCAAAGATCATCTCCTCTTGGAAGCTTCTACAGCTTCTAGCAGAGAAGCTCTGTCCCCGCCTGCAACTGCGCTGTGCAACCTGAAGGCAAGGAAATTTCATTGAGGAGCCTTCTAATCACTCAGTGAAGAAATATGGTCTGCCTTCTGCCCTTGGCTATCTATAGAGTGTAGTGCAGGCATTGACAAGAATACAGTGGACGGTTACCCTGAAGTCCTTGTGTTCTGCAAACCTGTATTCCTAAACCAGTGTAATTTGTTGAAAAGATGGGGTCATGGGCCATCACCCCAAAACTGTTCAGCTTAGAAACAGAAAACTAGCAAAAGCAATTAGCCATACTAAGAAATAAATATCACTCCAGCATAGGACTTTAAAAGTTGGTTTAGGAGGCAGACACAGTTGGAGCTCTGTAAGTTCAAGGCCAACCTGCTCTATGCAGTGAGTTCCCAGGCTAGTCAGAATTCCATACTGTGATCCTGTCTCTAGAACACACACACGCATACACACTCACTATCCATACACTAATGGTTGTAGGGATAAGATTAAGAAGTTGATGTTTGAATTTGCTGACAAGGACAAAATTCAGTAAAACCACAGAGTGCAATAGAAAGAGAATCATATACAAATCCAGCCACAGTAGCCATGGCATCCCTCTTTGGGGTGTTGTGCTCTGCTGTGGTTGGGCACATTTTTTTTTTTACTTCGTTTACAAAATAATAGCATTTTGAGAAACAAGTGTATTTGAAGTGTGTTAATGTAACTCCTCAGTTCACACGCACTGTGCATGCCGGTTCATGTAGCGACACAGGGTGCCCACAGAATGCACACAGAGCCTTAGAAGGCTCCATCCCGATGAAATTCATGGTCTTGTATAAGTCACACTGTAAATCTCCTAAAATACTGCCCTAAGCCAAATTCTGTGCCGAGAAAGGATATGGCAGCGTGCAGCGGTGGATTGGGAGGAGGCGGCAGAGCTTGCATCCTTTCTGCAGTCAAACCTAAGAACCAGTCAAGGAATGAGATGAAATGAGTGTGGAAAGCTTGGCTGCAAGGATGGGGTACCTCCGGAGGACTCCCCAGCAGGCCACTGGGGTGAGCGGGAGCCCTCCTTTGCCAATGGGGCTGTGTGGCGGTGATGGGAAAGAGGCCAGTCAGGAGGTGTGGCCACCATCCCTGGTGTGGTGTGAGGTCCTTACTGGTTGGTGACAGGGGCACACAACAACAACAACGGGACCTGAAGGGAGGACACTACAGCAGGCACTTTAGAGACAGGATGTCAAACATTTGACAACTGAATTGATGGTGCCTGACTCTGGCGTACCTGCCTAATGATGACAGATGTGCTGTTTTTCGGCAGGAACCATTACTGCTGTGAAGCTAGCTGGGCTTAAATACTGAAGTGGCTAGTGAAGGAGGCAGGAGCTGGGCTCACCTGGTGCCTGCCACTCCTATGTACTGAAGTTTGGGCAAGGCCTGCGGTCCTCAGGCCACTGTTGGGTGCTCCCTTGAAGCAGGATGGGAGTGCCTTGTTCTTTGCCGCAGGTAGGGAGATGGCGTTGTCTGAGTTGCCTGGAGCTCTGTTCCTTACCCAAGTCCTGGCCTAAGGAACAAGGCATGGTTTTAGGTAGGAAAATACTATTTTGGCCAAGCAAAGTTAGTGGGAAGCCAAGTTAGTTAGCTAAAGATCTCCCCGATCTTTAGACAGTCTATCGTGTAATGGCTGTTTTTCTCTTCCTCCTTCTCTCTCTTCTCTTTCCCCTTCCTTTCCTCCTTCCCTCGCCTCTGCTCTCCTCCCTCTCCTCCCTCTCCTCCCCTTTCTCCTTCTCTTCTTCTGAGATAGGGCTGACTTCTAACTCAGAGGATGACCTTGAACTCCTTTTGCTTCCTCCTCCCCAGTGCTTGGAGTTCTAGTGTGAGCCCTCACACCCAGTGGATTGTGTCTTCTTTCAGGGAGTCTTTTAATTTATTTTTTTAGTTAGTTTTTTTTAATTGAGTCCTAATTTACCCCTTTACTTCTTCGACCCTGATTTGACCTCATCTGTAGATACTGTTTGCTTGTACAGGAAGAGTAGAGGTGGAAATGGATGGCCAAGCCTGCCCTTGTCAGAGTGAATTGCTGGGAGGTTAGGACTACAGCCTAAGGTTAGTGTTCTGCCTCCTCCGGTCACACAGTTGATGCTAAATTCTGTGGCTGTGCTCATCGGGGTTCTTCAGGATATGGCCCTTGACTGGCAGCCTCTCCCACCTGGGAAATTACTCCAAATGCAAATTATCCAGGCTTGCCAAAGCAGATAGCATAGGGGCAGGCCGAGCCAGTCAGACCTCAACAAGTTCTCCAGCACAACCGCGTGGCACAAAGCCAGAGCCCATGCAGCACTGAAGGGAAGGGAATTGATTGAATGGGTAGAAAACAATATATTAAGCAAACAAACAAAGAAAAACACCACATGTTCATCTAATGCTAAAAGCCAGTGTTGTTAATTGATGCAGAGTGGGTGTGGACAGAGTTGTATTCTCCAAAAAGGGTTATATTTCCCCAGCATTTTTGACGTTCCAGCAATGGTCCTGGGAGAGCTTTATAATACAACTTTCAGTCAGTTCTCATAGGAGCCACATGCCATACATACATATCCTCGGTGTTTTTAGAAATGAAGAAACTGAGGTTTCAAAAAGCCCACTTGGGGAGAAGGCTCTGCCTATAACGTGCCTTACACCTTCAGAGCCCAGCTGAGTGCAGATCCTTTGCACCCACGTAGCAAGTCAGTATCGCTGCAGATCTCAACTCCAGCCCTGTGCACCTGGGGCCTGGGACGGTGGGTCCCTGGAGCCCACTAGCCAGCTGATTGGTTAAGTCCAAGGACAACAAGAGACACAGTGTCAACAAATTTAAGGTGGAGGGAGTGACTGACGAAGACACCTGACCCTCCGGCCTCCAGCCTCCACGCACCCCCACGCCCCAGCACGTACAGGAGCACCCCTTCACCGTCAGATAACTTACCCAAATATTCCAGGGCACCTAAGTCGTTAGCCTTGTCGGTATCCTGGGTTTAGACTGTTTGGATCTCACCATCTACATTCATCTGTTTGGGCATCTTCCCGGAGTCTCTTTTCATCCTGATACCGTGAAATTTTATCAGTGATGTGTGACATCGCATTAAACTGGGGTTACTGCGAACTGCATGCAAGTATCAGGGACTCGCCAGCATGAAGCACGGTAGGCATCCTGACCCGCTTTTAAAGCATGTCAGTAAAATCAGGTATGAATTACACAAAATTATGTCAAACCTTCAGGCCTTTTTTTTAGGCTCCTCTTACTTGGGTTGGAGCCAGTACAATTTTAAGGAAACGTTGTGGAGGGGCGCCCTCAAGTGGAGAGTAAGGAAAGTACATCTTCCAGTGGCTAGACCAAGGACCGTAAATGGGGTTTGCTGGATGATTTCTCCCTAATCCCTTTCAAGACTGAGCATTTCAAGATGGAATTTTTTTGTTTGGTGGTTTTTAATCTCAGAGATGGACTCTGTTACTTTTATAAGAAGACATGGGTCTGGGTCGTATTGCCACTATCTTGAGAACTGGATTTCTGCATTAGTTTGACTACACCAAAGTTTTATGTCCTTCAGTGACTTTTCTCAACTCTTGATCATTTTCCCACTTAAGTGTAAAATCTAATCCGAACAGGCTCCTGAAAGACATGCAGCGTGAATGTGCATGCCTGTGTTTAATCCTTTGGGTTAAAATTTGGCTCCCAGGCTGCCCATAGCTTTGGGAATTGTATACCTCTGTGGATCTAGGTGATCCAAAACATGACATCTTGGGTTTCAGGGTTGGCACCGTAACCATGCCGTCAATACAGGCTATTTCTGTGCTGCCAGGCCACACACGTGATACTCCTTGACCCACCTGCAGGGCAGAGTGCTTTGCTAGCTCTCCTTGAGGACGCTCCGCTCAAGCATGCTGTCTAGGCATCACATGGATTTAGCCCTCTCTGGTAGGTAAAGGATAGAAAGGTGTTGGAACAGCTAACCATCAGAGAAATCTTAGCAGAACACATCTCTTTTTTTTCTTTGAAAGGAGGATGGCTAGGAATGGATTCCCAGTTGTGACGAATAAAATATGTTCTTTTTTTAACCCCCCCCCAAATTTAATCACATTCGTGCCTTCCAGGAGTGGCACCTACGTTGTGCCTCCCAGGAGTGTCACCTACGTTGTGCCTTCCGTAATTCAAACAGTAGCTGCTCTGCTTCTGCAGACTTTAGAATTGCCTGGTAGTAAACCCAGTCTTTATTCCGTGCAATTAGACTTTTGACTTAAAATTGGGGGAGAAATTGCAATATTGACAGTTTCAAACACACACCTCCTTGAAGGCTGTTTCAGCCCTTTGAGGTGAGGCACGGAGACCTAAAACTTACACAGAAAGAGAGAGAGAGAGAGAAATAGAGAAAACGTGCGCACGCTTTGGGTTGAAAATCAGAGGCTAGAATTATATTCCTAGGACTTTTGGCTTTGTGCTCTGACTCTCTGGCTCTGATGCTCTGGTCTGTACCGTGGCAGTTGCGCTAACAATTCTGGGAGTCAAATTTGGCTCCAATAATCTGACCCACTCGTTCTTTGTGTGGGGAACACACAGGTAGCTTAAGCTTCAGTCCCCAGAGTCCAGGGTCTACAGCTTGTAGCTGATTCAGATGATAAGACTGTCAAAGGGGCGCCAGGTATCGGCTCCTCTCTGGAGCTGCTGATTTGATTGTTGGCATCTAGCTGGAACAGTGGCCGCAACTCTTCATCCACTGGGGAGGGCAGGGCAGAGGAGCTAGCTTCAAATACCACTCTCCCATGCAAGCACCAGGAGGGCGACCTTCAAGTGGCCTTCAAAGTGGCCTGTCGTGGGTCAGATGTGGATTTGAGACACTGCAGGAGGTCATCGTCTTCAGAAGGCCTACCTGTGCCTCTAGCCTGCGCTAGTGCACACCTGCAGAGGGTTTTTGCTGGTTGTCTTCTGAGGTCTGACTTCCTCCAAGCTCACCTGATAAACTATGCTTTGTGTCTGATATTGAGAGTTATTGTGAGGTAGCCGATTATGTCTTGAAAATAATTCTGTTCTTTGCCATCAGTTAGAGTGCTGGCAACTTTTCCTGTGACTGTTTTCCTTGGGGAGCTTGTCTGACCAGTCTGTCCCCCAAACCCCCCATGTAACTTGTAGATGTTGAAGTGCTTGTACTAGTATGAACTTAAGGATGGAACATTCCTGCTGTGCACAGTGAAGAATGTTGGAGCACACAAGCTCAGTTATTTTTGTTTCCAAATAGCGGGAATTTAGGGTACTGTTTGTTTAGAAACAAGTAGGGAATATTAGTATTTGAGATATTATTAAAGGAAAGTAAAGGCAGGATACGTATTAATTAATCATATGGATAAGTGATTGGTCACTATTAAATCGGACTATTAACACTTAGAAGCAGTTTTCCCCCATTGGGAGTGATGTGGGTTTATTTCCCTGGGTAATAAGGCTCTGTTGGTATGCTGTATACAGAGTCTAGACATGCCAAAGTCCTTTGCTTACCATCTGTAGTTGCCTCCGGTGCCTTTTTTACCTTTGAGTCCATTGTTGCAAAAAAAAAAAAACCCACATTGGCAACTCGGTGAGAAACCCGTATGGCATATCTTTCCTTCCTTTCAAAATAGTGATGGAGGCCACAATAGTTGCCAGTCTAACAGAGGCCAAAGAGCTAGGTGAATGTGTTTGTGCTTACTGGGGCAGGACTGTCTACAGGACCACATTGTTTCCACAGGCCCATTGACCGCACAAGTGGAAAAGGCCCCAGCCCGTTGCATCATACAGTGGTAATCTTAAGGGCCTGACTGAAGCGTGCTCTGAAATTCTCATTCCCCCCTTGAAGTCATCTGAGCTCCTAAAATCTTTTATGACACTGCCATCCACATCACAGACTGCTGCTTCTGCCTTCTCAGAATCTCATCCTTCCTGCCATGTGAAACTTTATCCGTTTTTTTTTTTTAATCGCAGTTTCAGCAAAGGGGAGCTGGAACCCCATGTTGGGCAACAAGGCTTTAGCATGCCCTGCTGGGACTCCAACCTCCAGCATACTATGCCTGTCTGGAGGAAGCTCGAGCTGCCGAGCTGTCACTCCGTTTGGCTCTTTTCTCTGGAGTTGCAAAGGCAGAGTTAGGAATCAGGACGCATCTAGATGAGCTGAGGCAGACAGGTCGAGGGTGGTGGTTTTAATGTGTCTGTCAGAGGCCCCTCCCTCTGTTAAGCTGCTCCACAGCCTTACAGTGATGGTTTTGGAGCCTAGCTAGCCATGTTTGGTGAACGGATGGAGCGTGGGCGCCATCTGTTGGCAGTTTGTGGGAAATCGACTTTGGTTCACTCGGTAACCATCAACCCCTTTTTCCCCTGCCTCTTCGCTAGGACTGATGGTTGCAAATGGTGCTTTGGACTGTCCGCTATAGAGTGAAAGTTCTATCAGAGAACAAGTGGGGGCGCCCTTGTGGCTTTAAGACTATTTCACAATCACTACATTATCAAGCTTCATTCGTCTGCTTGATGCCTTTGCTTGGGGATATGGGCGAGGCAGAATTTCTTATGAAGTGTCAAAACGACAGTGTGACGGTATCGAATTGACACTGTCGTTTTAAGCATATTACCCATCAGTTCCAGCCTCTGTGTAGACAGCTTATTCCAGAACATAGGATCTAGTCGCTTATTTGGTTTCTATCTGTTGAGCTCAGGTTGTAAAAAGAAACACAGGTTATCAAGTAGAGGGGGCGGATGGGTAATTGAATAACTGATAACTAGCGTGAGAGAAAAGTGGCTGAGGGCAGAGATGGAATGTATACTTAGAATCAGACCGCACATTTCAGAGGGACAGGGATGGTTGTCTGAGCCAAAGCCGAAGCTACCCCCTTAATCCCCCACACACCCTGTAAGCCTTTCCCTCCACTGTCCAGTCTGTGCGTTAGCACCAGCGGCCCGTGCTGAAGGCGTACATGAGACCTGGACCTAAGGAGAACACAAACTCTTCGTGCTTTGAAGAAGATTCAGGAAAACCAGGAGTGTCCGTTGGCTGGCCAGCAGGATTAGGTAGTCAACAAGGCCATGAGCAAACAGACAGGATGCAAACTATAAACACGCTGAGCACACTCACGCTGAGAGCCGGGTGACCTGTGGGGGCAGTTTTGCCCAGATCTCGTTTTTATAAGGAATACAACAGGGACACATTATATATACTAGCTGGGTATGTAGTAGCTCATTGTCGCTGGCCTGTCATCATGGTCAGTCTGGCCTCTGAGGTTTGCATCATTGTGGGGACGCTAGGAGCAGGGCAGGGAGCTGAGCCGAGTCAGAAAAGAGGGCAAAGCTGCCATAGGCTAAGGAGGGCTGGTGCTGTCTTGTGGACCCTCTAGGAAGCCGTGGGACTCATCCTGGAGTCATAGCTGGGGTTCTTGCCCGCCATTTCTGCTTCCTCTCCTGCATAGGTAAAGGACTACTCCCAAAGTGCTCTTTTTGCATGGACTTCTGAACTTTGTGCTTGTGGTTGGAAAAGTGGGTGGCATGAAAGTGTCACACTGCAGGAATCGCCTATCATAGCTGTAGATGAACCTGGGAGACACACACATACTACACTACACTTAATAGTTTCTTGTCTTCATATACACCTATTAGGAAAAAGTAAAATCAAGTCAACTTTATAATAAATGACTTAATTTGTTGTTGTTTAGAGTGAGAATGCTGGATATTGTTTTGTAAGCTCATTATCCATTAGATGTTTGGAAGTGTCTGTGTGAAATTAAATGACATTTGGGTTACACTTTGAAGCATTGTAGCAGAAAAATGAGATAATAAGTGACATTGACGAATATAGTCCTGGAAATAGTCTCTGTAGTTGTATATATTTGAAAATGCCCAAAGTAAATTGGTGTTAAGGCAAGGTCTTTGACTAGCCCAATGGTGGTTTTAAATTTGTTTTGAGGACCCCATCCTCCTAACCCCCAAACTCGTGTAAACTGGAACCTAAAGTCTACAGACCCCAGCTTTTCCTGTGATGGGATAATAGCAGATAATCACCCCTAGGCACAGTGATAAACCCTGGCCACAGCTACAACAGCACAGGTTTTTGATGAATGTGACCTCTTTGTGTAGGCAGCATGGGATATTGTATTTCAGACTCTCCTGTTCTTTTCCATCTTCTCCTAGTATCTGTGTGGTTTTGTTTCCTTGACAGCACTTAGAGGAACCTCCTGCTTCTCTCTCCTCAGCGTGCCTGAGTGGAGTTTGGTGCTCAGGCGTGACTGTTAGATACTGTCACAGAGGAAGAAAGTCACCTGCCAGAGCTGGGGCCCGGCTTCCAGGCGGTTAGTGCTTTGGTAATTGGATACCCAGCCCATCTCTTTAACCTGGTAGTGGAAGCTTCCGGGAGCCAGGGCTGGGGGAGGCGGGTTCCTGTGACCCCTGACTCACTTGTCTCATACTCTTTATTTTCTAGGCATAGCTAACATCATTTGAAAAAAATGGCTGTAGAAGTAATTCCTTGGGGTTTTTGTTTTATTTCGTTTTGTTTTTACTTTTGGATAGAAAATCAATCTTCTTGCTGTTTCCCTTCTTACACTATGGTGTCATTGTAAAAGCTTGAACATATGAGTATTTTATTCCCCTGTGAGAGGATAATGTCAAAGGTAGCGTGGAATAGGAGAGTGGGGATTCAAATTGTGTTTGAATGCTAACTCAGCTCTTATACCTGGGTCCGGTTTCTTCCACTGTTGTGCACCTTGATTTCCCCAGTTGTAAAGAGGGAGCAACTTAAAAGTGTCAGGCCAACCTAGGAGACGATTCAGGTGAAGTGTTCAGCCTATACCTCAGTGTGCAGTGGTGCCAATCAACGCAGCCTGCACACTTCGGGAACGTGAGCTTCTTCCCTCCCCCAATCTATCTATAGTGTAGTGTGCTCTGTCTTTAAAACTGACAGGTAGCTTGTGGCAGCAGCTTGGCTGCAAAATGGAAATGACACACCAAATCTTGAGAAGATAGTAGCACATAGTAACCCAAGCCCATGATGTCGGTGCTCCCTAGATATTTTACTGCCTCTATTACTGGGCCTGCGCTAAGCCATCAAGGGCTGTTGGAGTCAACACTGTTGTCTGTGTTTGTTTGGTAGCAGGCTGCTGTGTTGGGCAGCTACCTTGGGTGACAGTCACCAGATGCCATTTCACACTTTGGTTTTTAGTTTTCTCTGCTGAATATTATGGCCAGCCGCCCCTTGAAGAACACACAGCTTCCATAGTCAGCACTGTTAGAAAAGCCGGGCCAGGTGGAGTTGCAGTCCATGTTCTAGGCTTGCTTTTTATCCCTGTGCCCTCTGCATACTAAAATGACAGGTGAAGCTCACTTGTTCTTTATTAGCACAGTCCATCAGTGATTAGAGGGAATCCCTTAGCCTTCTTGAATTGCCCATTCTCCAGGGGAAACATCTGCCCCTCTTCCTCAGTCTCTTGGGATTTGGCCAGAACCCTTATTCATTTCCCTTCGTCTTTTTTACTTTCTACTTATGTTCATTATGTGTGATGATTATTTGTTTGTGCTGCTTGTCAAATATTCCTGGCTCCCTTCCATCCCAGCATGTGTGAAGGGTGAACTTCCTCCTCAGTGGTTGGCTGGGACAGCGTGCTAGTTTGGGACACTGATTTGTGAACGAAATGGTGCATCACTTCTAGCTAGAGCTCTAACTTTTGTGACAAAACTTATCTCCGAAGAGCTTTCTCTCACTACAGTTCAGGGGCTGTGGAAGTTGTGGGTAGGGTTGCATCCTCTACTTTTGTCCTGGGATAAGGGAAGGAGATCCTCAGTTTACCTACCCTTGACGGTCCTATCATGCAAATGGTTTGTTAGGTTTGTTATTCAGCACAGTTTCACCTCCCTTGATGCAGCTAACATCTGGATTCCTCTGGAAACAATCCGCATTGTGCATGAGAGACCATTTTTCCTCACCTGGGTGTCCTCAGTGTCTGTGAGTGTAAATACTTACATCCCATTCCTGAATGAATTAAACAAGTCCTTTTTCCTTCCCCAGTAAACTCAACATGTCTGCTTCAGATGATTAACTAACTTTGCACATACAAACCCAAATGAGAAAAGGATGGAAACCAGCCCACTAGGTCTTGTACAGAGGCAGCTGGTCTCAGCTCCCTGAGATCTGAAGGTCTATGTGAAAAGGGTTTTGACTATTTTGCATGTGGTTTCCAACCCATCTTCTGTTTTAACATGACCGCCTGGCTCCACACTGACACTGGTTCTTACCTCCGCTGTCTTTGTTTTTGAGGAACATGCGTTCTTTGTCCTCTGGCATGACTGTGTGAAGTCCAGTCTCGACTCTTGCCAGTAAGTTCTGAGTTATGGAAACCATGCTTTCTATGTATCCTCAGAACCGAGAATAATGACCCTCAATGGGAAACGTGTTGCCAATGTGTGTTCTTGTACAAGTCTGACTGACAGCTAAGCAACCAACCACTCACAGCAAGGTGTGCTTGCGTTTTACCATGGCTACCTTACAAACGTAGAGTAGTTAGTGTACAATTTTGTTGAAGGAAAGTGAGGTGTTCATTGTATTTGTAATCATTGTAATTGGGTTCATTGCATTTTGTCTCAGACTCGAAACCCTTGTGCTGTCTTCAGTGGGTTGGTGGACTTTGACAAGGCCACTGACTTTCAGAACTTGTTCGAAAGGAAAGTAATGAAATACTGAGGCTTTTTGTTCTCCTTTCCCTGCCTGACTTTTTGACAACCAGTACACCATTTTCTACATATAAGCTGCCAGTCCTTCTGTGAGGTTTTAAAACTGACGGCAATACATGATACATTGCACAGGCAGCTGCCTTCCAATCCCGAAGTCTGTTCTAGACATAGGAAACTAAAACCTTGATTACAGGAGCTGTTATGCTTTGCCTGTGATGACGCAGCTTTCCTTTGACTGAGCCTAGGCTAATTTCCATGTGGTTTGCTGTTACCTGATTTGGGAGGGAGAGAACACCTCAAAGCTGGCATGCCACTGTCATAGGTAGTGGAAGGGCTTTCATTAGTCCAGGTCAAGGCCTCTAAGGAGCTGCATGAGCTGTTCAGTCCACAGAGCACAGTGAGTGATGGCATCCAGCGTGCCCCCATGTTTGCCAAAAACTATTTGTCCACCAACATGCTGTCACCCAAGGACATGTCCCTGATCCAGCAGGAGTCTTGTTGTATCCAAAGGAGAGGCTGCACTGTTCACTCCATGTCATTGAATGTTTTGTGTGCCTTGAATGTGCTAGACGCTCTGTTAGATTACTTTAATTAGATCTTCAAAACCACTCTATGAAGTAAGTTTGGTTTGCTCTTCCAAGTGCAGATAGGTGGTGGAAAAGAAAGCATATGTGAGTAAAATGAATTATGTCTATTTTATGCTTAGATTCTTGGTGTCAATGTGTGATGATGGCTTACTTATTTGCTTAAGTGAGGGACTGGAAACTCGGGAGGGTTAAATATCTTATCAGGCTCATCTAAATTGTAAATGACAAACCCAGGACACCATCCCAAGGCCTCTTATTCTGGTCCCAGAACTCATGTATATTGATCAGGGTCAAAATGGACAAAGACCAAAGAAGTTCTTTGGGGGAAGATCTTTTAGTCATTCCCGCTCTTGTATACTCACTACTGAATAGTCATGAACATTACCATGCCTAGGTTTTTAAATTAGATTTTCAAAGTGTTAAGTAAAAAACTACCTGCAGTTTTCTAAGCAGTTGTGCAAATAAATAAATAATAAATAAATAAATAAATAGATAAATAAATACATAAAGCCGGCTCGTTGGCTTTAAAATGTTATCATAACGTGAATGTTAATGGTGACTGGAAGCTTGCTGGACAGCTGGGACCCCACGAGTGCTCTCTGTGTTTCCAGCATTGTACAGCTTATTTATTTGGTTATATTAATAGCATTTTTCAAGGCCAATTGGGTCCATTCTTTCTTGATAAATGTAGGTAGCTAGATATGATCTGTTACTGGTCCAAGGTCACAGTAAAGCTTCCAGCAACAGAAACACAAAAGCCCGAACTCTGCCTGGAGAGTCCAGCTACTTCCTTTCCAAGCCATTTTGCATTCACGTCAAGCCAGGTCCTTGTCACAGAGAGAACAATATGTATGTGACACGCTGACCTCTGCAGCATATGTAGGAAGAGGGCAGTGCGCTGGATGTCACTTCAGTGGTGTGGCCTTCAGTGAGTTATTTCTCCTCAGAATCTTAAGCGTTTGTCTTTGTACTCCTCCCTCCCCCACTAGAGAGTGAGAGACTCCAGAGAGATGACTTTGTGGGCATGAATAAAGGACGCTAATACCTACAAATGGGGCCATTTAGAATTTTGTATATGGTGCTCTTTTTAGAAAAAGTTAGCCCTGCCCACATCTAAGGATGCTTCTTGGAATCTATTCTTTTTAAATTAATTAACTTATTTACATCCTGATCATAGCTTTCTCTCCCTGTTCTCTTTGGAGTCCCTCCCTCTCTCCTCCTCTCCCCCAGTACATCTTCCCTTTCTTCTCAGAGAAGGGGAGGCCTCCCAACAATATCAACCCACCTTGGCATATCAAGTTGCAGTAGGACTAGGCACATTTTTTCCTATTGAGGCTAGCCAAGGCAGCCCAGTTGTGGGGAAGGGATCCTGCAGACAGGAATCTAGTATAGCCATCCTCTGAGAGGCGTCACCCTGCAGCTGATGGAAACAGATTTAGAGACCCACAGCCAAACAATAGGCAGAGTTTGGTAATCCTGGGGAAGAGGAAGGATTGTAGGAGCTAGAGGGGTCAAGGATACCACAAGAAAACCCACAGAATCAACTAACCCGTGGCTCACAGGGGCTCACAGAGACTGAGCCACCAACCAGAAAGCATGCATGGGACAGATCTAGGGCCCCTACCCATATGTAACAGATGTGCAGCATGGTCTTCATGTGGGTCCCCTAGCAACCGGAGCAGGGGCTGCCTCTGCCTCTGATGCCTGCTTCTTGGAATCTTGAGTAAGCTCGACCAAGTAAAAATGCTGCTGTGTTCACAGGAATGTTTCTGTTATTTTTCAGCCAAGGGCTCTGTCACCCTAGAGCACTCTGTCACTGTCATCCCACACTGTGTTCCTCATTAAGAATCACTCCTGGAAAAAGGCTCTTTTTGTTAATTGTCTGTGTCATAGAAGCCGAAGCCACAAAAGTGGCAGCACACTTATCCCAAACCAGTGGTATGCTGAGCTCATAGAAAGATATTTGTATACCTAACCAAAGATAATTAACCTAACTATAACTGCAAGACATTAAGACTTTACAACTCTTTGTCCAACAATGTGTGTGAGTGTATGTGTGTGTAAAAGAAACCTCTCCATATACCATTTATCTACTGAGTATTTAAGTGGGGTCTCTGAAGGTGCAGTGTTTGTGTCTTATGTATGAGGTTAAAGGTCTGGTATCCTGTCTGTACTGGTGGAGTTAATTTGGTTTCACGGTGCAGTTCCAGCAGATGCCGTGTCTGAACTAGTTCATTTCTTAAAATGGTGTGGCATTGGCAAAGTATATTCCCTAGGACTTGGGGAGATGGGTATACCTCTGTTCTTTTACTTGATCTTCTGGAGATCCACAAAGTAGGAAGGGATGGCAGGGAGCTCCTTCCCTAAACTTGAGGCCCCGGTGTCTATAAAAAATAATATTAAGGCCTTTGTCAGTAGAAGCAAAACCAACTCGTAGGACAGCAGTTCTTAACCTGTGGATCAAGGCCCTTTTGGCAAACATTTGTCTCCCAAAATACTTACATTATGATTCATAACTGTAGTAAACTAACAGTATGAAGTAGCAACAAAAATAATTTTATGGTTGGGGTTTCACAACATGGTGGAACTGTACTAAAGGGTCGCAACATCAGGAAGGTTGAGAACCACAGCATAGAGGGTTATGGAAAGATGGCTTTGCCGTAGAGTTTCTTAGGAGTGAATAGAAGCCAGTGCCCCTGGGAAGAGTAGACTCAGTAAAGCCTTTCTCGGTTCCTC
Source organism: Pachyuromys duprasi (assembly GCA_028658305.1). NCBI lineage: Eukaryota > Metazoa > Chordata > Mammalia > Rodentia > Muridae > Pachyuromys > Pachyuromys duprasi. Next base: position 49,768,991 of record CM053753.1, on the reverse strand, counting down.
CCTTTGCTTCTGCTGGTGAGCTCTGCAGGCTGCTACCTCTGGTGCTCTGTTTACCCTCCCCCCCTTCAGATGTGGCTAATAGCAAAAGTGAATCTATTCAGAGCCCCACTTGCTGTAACCAGCCCAGAACCACCAGAGCACTGAACTCCCTGCACTCCCTGGGTTCTCTCTCAGCCCTTGGCAATCCATCTGCCTTGATAGCGAATATCAGCCCCGTTTGGCTTAAACTTAGGCTGGACAAGTGTGTTAGGAGGCAGTGGCGGGGCGGGGGGGTGGATAGAGCTGGGGAAGGCTCCTTCTTGTCACAGTTTTCTAAAACTTCAGAATACCAGGCTCAAGAAGGCCAGCTGGAAGTGAGGGTATCACAGGGTTGTTTCTGTAGGTGGAGTTGGTAGAAGTGGCCACTGCTCTAGTCCAGTAGAGGGGAAAAGGGAGATTTTAGCTCCCCCCTGCCCCAACCCAGGAATGATCATTACACCAAAGTGTAAGTGGACACAGCCTCTCCAAGCCAGCAGAGGGAGAAGGGAGTTTTTAGCTGTTTTTCTTTTTTCTTTTTTTTTTTTTAAATATTTTTTATTTAATCACTTTACAGCCTGATCCCAGTCCCCTCCCTTTTTTCCTCCCAGTCCTCCCCTTATGCCTCCCTCCCTACTCTTCCCCTCACCCAAGTCTGCCTAAAGGAAGCTGTTAGAATCCAAAGCAGAGCTCAGTGGTACTTTGTAGACAAATTAACCCTGGGTTGTTAATATGTAAACTGTATTGGTTATGAGATCGGGCCTAGGTGGTACGCTTAGGGGCAGCTTGCTCATACGTAGGCTGAAAAGCAAAAAGAAATTTGAGTTGTTTATACCCAAGAGGAGATAACTGTGTGATGCCCAGATGACAGCAGCACTTGGTTTCCAGCTCATTTCTTGGCCCCACCCAGCACTTCACTCCTCGTGTTTATAGCAGTCCATGGGACCACCCACTAAATCACCCAGAGCAGCACAGGCCCTGGCCTTTGCACCTCCATGCAAGTGCCAAACAGAAAGGTCAGATGATGCTAGGAACGCATCATCCTCCGAGAGGCTCTGAGTCACCTTGAGAACGTCTGGTTCAGAAAAAGGGTCACACTGGGGGGAGAAGCTGGGCGAGGCGAGCGAGGCAAAACACGTCATAGCTTCAGCACAGAGAACGGGGTAGTAGTGAGACACACAGAGGGAGCCAGAAGAGATGTGGACAAGGTTTGGCAGGACAAGGTCAAGAAGAGTAGGAGTGTATGGATGAATGACTGAGTGTATGCTGAGTCCCAAGGAGATGACTAGGGAAGAGGAGGCTTGGTTTACGGTGAAGAGGATACTATGTTTCAGGCATGTGATCCATCAGAACCCTTCTGCCCAGGAAGGGGCGGACCCTGGCGCTGGTAAGAGGGAAAGGTGCTGTTAGCTGTGCAGTACCCGAGGTCTGCTTTTCCTGCTTGCTTCCTGTAACAGTGCTTTCTCTTTTTGTTCCTAGGCATGGTGCAAAAGCTAGATCAAAAACTTCCTGTGGCTAACGAGTATCTGTTGCTCTCTGGAGGAGTCCGAGAAGGTGTGGTGGACCTAGACCTGGATGAGCTAAACGTCTACGCCCGGGGCACCGACTATGACATGGACTTCACTCTTCTGGTGCCCGCCCTGAAGCTGCATGACCGCAATCAGCCTGTGACACTCGATATGCGCCACTCAGCCCTGTGCCACTCCTGGCTGAGCCTCCGGCTCTTTGATGAGGGGACAATCAGTAAGTGGAAAGATTGCTGCACAATCGCAGATCACATCAACGGTGCCACCAACTACTTCTTCTCCCCCACCAAAGTGGCGGACTGGTTCTATGACTCCATCAGCATCGTCCTGTCGGAGATACAGAAGAAACCCCAGAGGGGGATGCCAAAGGTGGAAAAGGTAGAGAAAAACGGGACCATCATCTCTATCATTCTGGGCGTGGGGAGCAGCCGCATGTTGTACGATATTGTCCCTGTGGTGTCCTTCAAAGGCTGGCCTGCTGTGGCCCAGAGCTGGCTCATGGAGAACCACTTTTGGGATGGGAAGATCACTGAGGAAGAGGTCATCAGTGGCTTTTACTTGGTGCCAGCCTGCTCCTACAAGGGCAAGAAAGACAATGAGTGGCGACTGTCCTTTGCCAGGAGTGAGGTGCAGTTGAAAAAGTGCATCTCGGGCAGCCTCATGCAGGCCTACCAGGCCTGCAAAGCCATCATCATCAAACTCCTGTCAAGGCCCAAGGCCATCAGCCCCTATCACCTTCGGAGCATGATGCTCTGGGCCTGTGACCGGCTCCCCGCCAGCTACTTGGTTCAAGAAGACTACGCGGCCCACTTTTTGCTGGGCCTCATTGACGACCTGCAGCATTGTCTGGTCAACAAGATGTGCCCTAATTATTTCATCCCACAGTGCAACATGCTAGAGCACCTGTCAGAGGAGACAGTCATGCTCCACGCCCGGAAGCTGTCCTCAGTTCGCTCCGACCCGGCCGAGCACCTGCGCACGGCCATTGAGCATGTGAAGGCGGCCAACCGGCTGACACTGAAGCTGCAACGTCGGGGTAGCACCACCAGCATCCCCTCCCCGCAGTCCGACGGAGGGGACCCCAACCAGCCTGATGACCGCCTGGCCAAAAAACTGCAGCAGCTAGTGACTGAGAATCCAGGGAAGTCCATCTCAGTCTTTATTAACCCCGACGACGTCACAAGGCCCCATTTCAGAATCGACGATAAATTTTTCTGAGTGTTTTGTTGACTTTCCCCCCCCCCTCTCGGTTCTAAAAACTCATGTACCGTGTAGCGTGGTTTGTGATTCTGTCGTTCTGTTTTTACATATCCAGCTTACATTGGATTTGGTAAGAACACATTTTAAGTTTCCTGGTTCTGCAGGATGGTGCAGGCTCTGAAACAGTATTATTACTATTTCATATTCTGCCTGACTTTGCTGTTTGTTTTCTAGTTATTGTATGTGTTTTTTTTTTTAATGGTGTTCATTTTTAAGGAGAACTTGAGCCATAGATGACACTGCCCATGAATCTGTCTCGCGCCCAGTGTAGATTTGTTGGTATGTTTGGGGAAACACATTTCATTCTGACATATTTGAACATACTCTCTTTGGCATTCATTCTGTTTTGACCTTGTTCTTCTGAGTTTTCACTGAGAAAGATATCTGAGAGTCCTAAGAACCTAGGGGCCCTGTACAAGCTGGCTGCATTTATTTCTTAGCACCAGCAGTCAGAAAAAGTTTCCCCCTTTCCACCAGACAGAAACTTCAAGAGAGAATGATGTACACTGTTTCTGAGCAACCTCATTGAATGTAATTGTCTTCGAATCAGCAAACATTGGGTGGCTTGGAGGGAGGGTTTGATAGCTTTCCAAACAGAATTAAGGTTTCCAAATGTTAGTTTTAGTGTTTGTAATTATTTGAAGCCTTATTTAAATCCTATTAAGGAGCACACCATTCTAATTGTTATTTGCACTAATGAAGTCTTTGCCATTGTCATAGCTGCGATGTGTGTTTCAGTATACATTAACATCCTTTCTGGAAAATACCATCGCTTTTCATTTAGTTTTTCAGTCAATAGAGTCTGCATTTGTCTAGTTCTCCTCTAATTGTGGGCCTGTTTTGCCCTCTTTGATAGTTCTGGTTCCTGCCTTACTGAGGGAGTCTTGAAAGCTTTATACCTGTTCACTGACTGTCGTAAACTAGGGGAGATAATACTGGATAAAGTGGGTATCTTTGTATTTATTTCTTTGGGGGGTTCTAGAGATTCTTCTTTTCCCCTCTCCTTTTATAAAGTCTCCTTAGTTCTCCTGAGATCTTGAGGGAAACTGACTGGCAGAATTATCCCCAAATTGAAGATACCATGCCTGTTCAAAGCAGGTTTCACTGTAGAGCAGGAACCAGGAAATACCTAGGTGGCTGTGTTAGGAATCCTATTTTCTGACTGAAACTATTTCCCAGATTTAGGTGCTGTGGGGCGTTGGCCCATGTTTTGGGGTGAACTCAAGGTGAACTGTGGTGCTTGAGTCCTGGACAGGCCTGCTGATCTAGATGACACTGATGATGTCCACTAGTGGAAAAGACAAGCAATGTGGTGGTTTGGGGTTTGAAAGTCCAAACTCATAGGTTGAGTTTTGGCCAAGTGGAATCAGACATATGTGGTCTTGGAGTTTTGCATGGGAATTAATGTGATGCTTATGAATCATTCAACAATCTCAAGTCAAACACAAAAATAAAAGGAAACATACTGGCCTTGGAACTTTGTTGTCATTACTACTTTGTAATCTCAGAGCTGCTTTCTCCCTCTCCCCCTCCTCCTGCTTCTTTCTGCCCCTTTTCACTGTGTAGCCACTTAGATTTAGCCTGGAGCTCTAGATCTTTCAGCCTGGGCTCAGAGTTCTGGGATTTCATGTATTTATCAGCACACCTAGCTTTGACATTGTTTTCTTCTTAGTAATGCAGTAGTGGTTCGTAAGTACAGACCCCACCTTTAGGCTAGAAGTCTACATAGCGAGTGAGCAGCCTGTGTTCTTTCCTGGCAGTTTCTTATTGGTATTTACATATCTTCCACACAACATATTACCTCATTAAACAACTGCTTCGCAGACCCAGATGTGCTTCTTGATTGGAAAAGGGAGTGATTGAAACCCACATTGACTTGGTCACAGATACTAATGAGGGCTAGCCAATTCCAGTTCCTCCAACTGGGGAATTACCCTGTGGAGAGCTGGGACAGAAGCACATAGCATTTGGGTTATATGGGTGTTGACAGCTATCACCGAGTCATGAGAGTCATGGTGGCTGACAGCTGATGATACTGTAGAAGATGGAAATGAAAGCATGAGCCATCAAAACCCAGAGCCTGAGGCCTATTTTCTTAATGGACTTCCTTATCAATGGCATTTTAACTAGTTTTGAATAAGATTCAGTTCATCACCATGTTTAATCAAGTGTGCCAAGCTGAGCTGTTTTGGTTGGTGTGTGTCTCTTTTCTTCCTGGGATAGCAATGAAGGATTCATGCCCTTTTTCCTTGTATTTAGAGCTGGTATGTGCTGATTTCATTCAATCCCCTCATAGTCTATGTAGCTACTGTGATCATTTTGTTATATTGTATAGGTCTAAAACACAGGTGTACCATGGATGTGGGCAGATGTATTCCAAAAAACATTTCTCTGAAATCAGCTATACTACCAGAACATACCAAGAACCCACATCTCAAGTACAGTTAACCACACTGACTGTACTTTAAATCCTTTGCTTTCAGATAAAATTGCATATAATAAGGTTTTAGCACTGACACTTTCCCCTTTTGCCATATCTAGTCAGTGGCGAACACAGTATGTAAGTTTCACACAGAAATGTGCAAGGCATCTGGGTGCCGGTAACTTTAACAGCCATTATTTAATCCCCAGAATTCCTGTCCAGGCCATAAATCTAAGATGCTCTGAGGTCAAGGGTAAATGCATGGAATGTAGCTTAATACCTTTCCCTTAAACATACTCCATTGAGTTCTTACCAGTGTGTCTTTCTGCAGCCCAGAACATTGCATTTGTATTTCAAATACAAGATAAAAGGGCCTTAAGGCTGGAGCCGTAAGTTTAAAATTACATGTATCTGAATTTTTTTTTTTGACATTCACAACTTACTACTCAACAGGCTTTTGGCTCTTGTATGGGGCTGGGTCTCAACTTATCTCAGAAGATTTTCCTCTGTCCTTTCTCTTTCTCTTCTGAAATGGAGGATCTACAGATGCAAGTAAAAGTCATTTTCAGAGTTAATGGGGGCCACTCAAGTCGAAACACTCTAAAAATAAGACTATTCCTGAAGTTAATTTGCAGATTATCTAATAAGAAATGGTGGAATCATATGGCTAATTTTGCTTTGGGGTGGTAGTGTGAGGACCAGGGAAGGGACATCTGAGCCTAGTGTGAGAGCCCCTACTGCACGCTCCTATGTCATCCTGTGCACGCCTACATATTCTTTTACGTCACCAATTGGAGATTTCCTCAGGTTGACTTTTGTTAATACTTTCCGGTATGATTTGGGATGTCACAACTCCATGTTGGTTGTTTGGCTCAGACACCAAGGAATTCACCTTTAAAAAGGGTTATGTTCTTAAATTGTGTGTGTATGTATGTGTTTGTGCATTCAAGTGCAGATTTCTGCAGTGGTGAGAGGCATCCAGTCCTCCTGGAGCCAGGGCTGACAGGTATTTGTGAGTCACCTGATGTGGCTACTCGGGTGTGACCTCAGAGCAGCAAGTGCTCTTAACCACTGAACCATCTCTCCACCCTCTGAAGATATGAGATGCTGTGTGTGTGAGAGAGACAGAATAGTCGAAAAAGAGTTAAAGAGGCCACAACAGAGTTCGTGGAACCCCCAGAAAGCCTGAGAGGCAGAAACTGGATGCTGATAAGGATGTAAGGCAGAGAGATCAGATAATTCACCACAGTGAGCATCTTCTGTAAAGTGAAGCCATAGGACCAGAGCTGAGCTGAACCTCAGACTTGAGGCTTGAGCGAGGCTGTAAAGGTCAAAGACAGGGCTGGGTCCAATTGGGTGAACTGGAGGGTATGCAAATGACAACCTGAGCAGGTCATAATAAGAGGTTCAAAACTTAAGAGTTAATTCCTGGGACTGGGGCAAAATCACCAGATCACAGTCCTTTCAGAGCAGAGGCCTGATCATTTGCAGTCTTGGAGCCTACAAACAAACCAATCATTTTATAGGTCAGCCCCCCTAGAGACCCTCTTACCCAATCCTGTAATGCCAAGACTTGAACTTCCCGCTTGCCTTTTGTCCCTTTAAAAACCTTGTTCTCCTGGAGTTGGGGGGGGGGTCGCTTGCCCCTTTGTTTTTGTAAAGGGTAGCCACCCAGCTCAAGTTTGTAATAAAAGACCCTGTGTGTTATGCATCGGACTCAAATCCTGTTGGTTGTTTGGGGACTCTCCATCAGTAGTAGGGACTGAGCAGAGCTGAAGCTGGACACAGAAGCAAGATATGTCAGTACCGTGAAGCACACACCAAGAGCTCAGTTGGGGGCTTTACGTTGATGGTTTTGAGTGGCCTCTGGGGTCTAGATGAGCAAGTTAGACTGCTTTCCTTGGTCTGGCTTGTTCAGTAAGTTCTGAAGCCTGGTTTTCCTGACCAGATTTTACTGTGTCCATGTGCTCCTACCGTGTAACTTCTGTGGTAAGTTTATAGTTGCACCCTTCTCCCTCTTAAGAACAAGGTACTTATTAGCCTGTAGCTCGTGGATGGCTCCGGATGGTGTTCCTGGACCCACAGGGTCGAGTCATCCTGCCTCTGCGTATGCACTTAAAGTCAAATCCCACTTGTAAAATGGAGTTGCCTAGGGCAAAGCACAGCCTGAATAGCTACCGTTGTACACAATATGGTGGCGCAGCGTGATAGTAGCAGTCACCTAGAAGGATGATATCTGTCTGTCTATCTGGCATCCTCGCATCCCAGCTGTGTGCTGATTATTAAAGAATGAAGAGAGATCTCACTCACTCCCTTTCTAGCAAATTGGAGGCCGGCCTTGTCCATATGAGACCTTTCCTCAAAGCAAAAATAAATATGTAACAGCAAGTACCAATTATTACATGACTGTTAAAATCATAATTCATCTTGAGCCTGGGGTGGCTGCCCACAGGGGGCCTTGTTCTCTGGATCACTCCCCACTCTGCTCAGGATCAAGGAACTGTTATTTGGGTCTTAGTAAGGACTCTAAGCAGCTTAATCTAGTTTCCATTGCTGTCAACCCTGTCAGTTAAAGAAAAGGGGGTTAAATGTGAGAGCATGAAATACACCTTAAGATTTTATTTAGCTTCCATGTCTGTAAAATAGAGAATTTGAGGAGCTATTTTCTTCCTTGCTGCTCTTCAGTAGCTAGCTTAAAATTGCCTCAGTCTCCAAAGAAAAGCCAATTTTAGATCCATAAGGCCACTTCCTTACAAGCTTGGAGTCTTCATTTCCCCAGCACTGAATTGTTAAGAATCTCATTAAGTTGCAGCAATATGTCCAGTGGGCAGAATGGGCACCTCTGGGACACTTGTGTTCTTGTTTGATTCTTAGCATGTGTGAACGTGTTCAATCATCACAAAACTTCAAACATTGTAAGTCTCAGTGTTATGCCAAAGTGGATGACTTGTTCAAACTTACAGATAATTAAGTATGTAGAAGAGTCAGGGCCTGAGCTTGTCTGTCTGCTTCAGAATTGGGGCTGGGGAGATGGCTTAGCATTTAGGAGCATACTGTTCTTACGGAGGACCCGAATTCAGCACTTTGGGCAGGTCATGACTACCTGTAATGCCATCTCCAGGGGGCAACCAATGCCTCCAGCCTCCTCGGGTGTCTTCACCCATGAAAACATAGCTACCCCTCTACACACACCCGCGTGCACGTAATTAAAAACAAAACAAATCTTTCTAAAAGGGAATTTAAAACTTCCTGTGTCATGATGCCTCTGGGGTTGGAATCTAGTCTTCACTGTTTAGGACACATTGTAATTTGTGGGCACCTGCATTCAGATAATAAGTCTTGGGCAAGATGTCAGTGTTTTTATCAGTAGAACAGATAGGTAGGTCTCTAGAGAAATTTAACTTATCACTGAAAGACTCACGGGGAAGAAACATAACTACTTACAGGAAGTTTTTAGTGGACAGAAGAGGAATGATTGAAACGGCCCTACGGTCACTGTAGTTCCTGACTGAGAGTCAGGAAGTGAAATCAACAAAACATTATTCCTTTCAAGATATAAGGGGAGAGGTGGTTTTTTTGTTGTTGTTGTTTTGGGTTTTGTTTTGTTTTTGTTTTTGTAGAAAAATGTGTAGTTTAGGATCTTAGTTACATTTAAGAGTTGGGTCTAGTTGGAGGCAGCCAACAGCTTAATATGAAAATGAAAGATGTGAACATACTATTTTGTATTTAAAACTTATGTATTTATAATTTTAAGGCTTAAAAATAGGATATTTTAACAATTTGCAGGTATTTGTTAAAGAACATTGAGAGACTTTACCTGCTCTAAAATCTTTGCCATGACGCTGTGTACATCTATATTCTTACATTCATAACTTTAAAGATTGGAATGAGAATCCTAATCCAAATAAGAGACTGTGGGATACAGTTTTAGTGACAGTGTAAGAGCCTCGTCCATGGAGGAGCTGATCTTTCCTATGATGACCAATGCTATCTTGAAAAACAGACATTTGGTTTTGACTTTTGTTGTCCCCTTGATTGTCTACACAGCCTCCCCCTGGAAGATTTAAGCAAATACCTGCTATCTGAGCCAAACGTGTCCTTGCTAAAGGGACTAAATGCAAAGAAGCTTCCCATTTTGGCACGCAAAATGAAACTGAACACATCAGATCCTTTGTGGGTGATGGGCAGACATTTCCAGAATATTTATTTATATTTCCTAGATCAGTGTCCTGAGAGTGGGAAGCTGGTGAAAGAAGAGAATTCTTCAGTAGCTGGGGAGGTCAGGGAAGATGGACTTGAACACTAGAGTTTGGATGAGTTGGACCACCTGCATCAGAGAATGTTCATTTATCACCTATATGGCTTTGAGAAAAATTGTTCCCCCTCTCTGAGACTTACTTGCTCTTTGTAGATTGAATGGTGAGATTTGCAGACCTCTAAAGATCCCTCTCCTGTAGATAACTTGTGTGTAGAGAGAAAATAATTATCTGGACAGAAGATGGACACGAGATTAAACAATAACAGCCTATGCATGACTGATGGGTGGGATTTTCAGACTCAGGCATGGGCTCCAGGTGAATTGAGAAGGAAGGAGGTATCTCTCAGATAGGATATAGTAATGAGAAGACATTGCTTCAGCCTTTATGGGTGGCATATGTTTTTTTTAAATAAGTTATTTTTATTTTATGTACATTGGTGTTTTGACTGCATGTATGTCTGTGTGAGGGTGTTAAATCCCCTGGAACAGGAGTTACAGAAGTTGTGAGCTGTCATCTGGGTGCCGGGAATTTAACCCGGGTCCTCTGGATTTGCAGCCAGAGCTCTCAACCACTGAGCCATCTCTCCAGACCCAGCATATGGTTTTGAGAGCTCTCCAAAGTCAGGCTCTTTGCCACAGGTACAGATATCTCTCTGTACTTTCTGCATAGCTGTTTTTTGTCATTTCAAAAGCTATTCCCTACAAATGGATTTTTTACTGGTAAATTGAAGGCTTTGTGGCTCCTTAAAATATAGTTAAAGCGTTGACCTTGACTAGCTCACATATCAGTTTTGTTCAGTTTTATATGGGAATTATAAAAGAAAAATAAAGATGCCATTTATCATGTGACAGTGACTAGATTGTATATATAATTTACTTAAATTTGATTTTTACCTCCCATGTGTTCACCTTGTGGTGGAAACCTTTGGGGACAATGTCTCCCAAAAAAACCCTGTGACTCTGACAGGATCGCAGCGTGACTCTAGTCAGGACAATCCTTCCTCTGGGTCACATTCACCTTCTGGCCCTCTCCTCTATGCTAATGTCTCTTGAAGGATACCTGCAAAGTACAGCAGAACTAAAAAGAGTCAGGCAGGTCTGTGGATGGGTTCCTCATCTTTACAAACATGGTCTTAGTCTGGTGAATACTGAACTCAGGCCCCAGTTGCCTTGTACTTCCCTATGCTTGACTTCCAAGACCAACTTTATAGCACAAAGAAGATTTGCCCTAGAGGGACAAAGGGCTGGGAATAAGAGACAAAGACAGGAGAGGGGACAAGGGAGAAGAGGACAAGGAAGAGAGGAAAGGGGTATTTGTCTGTGGTTGGGGGTTCAGTACAAAGGACTGTTTCTGGATACAGAAGACACAGATGGCCAAAAGGGAAATGCCACATTGGGATGGGGTATTTAATTTTAATTGGACATATTAATTAGGTGAAGAAAAGGGGGCTTTTGATTGCTGGGCTTCAGTACTTTGATAGTTGGACTTTGGCAGTCAGCTTTCAGAAGAAGAAATGGTCAAAGAAGAGAACTGTTCTTGCTGACTAGCTTTAGGAATGTAATCTAGTGGTTTCCTGCAAGGCAGAGGGAATGGGGAAAAAGGTCAAGGCCTGCCAGAGTCGCCATACTTGGGCTGGCTAGAGTCCCTTCAATGCCCAGTCTCAATATTTATATATTTTTAAGGTAACAGCCACATCAAACATGGGATGAATTAAGAGGTCCCTCTCAAGTCTGTATATGAAATAACATGTTTCCTATTTCTCACTCTAACAACCTGCACTCTTTTGATAAATCTCAAACTCTTAATGTTTCGACTTCTTAATTCCTTCACACACTCCCAACGTGCCAGTTTCCCATGACTTCTTAGAAAAAATTTTGCTTTCTAAGCATTCCTATTATCCTGCAAAAAAAGTATCTTGGCAAGCTCTCCGAGGTTTGTATAAGCAAATGCAGGTGCTGGAGTTTTAAATCAATGTACAGACGGTGTTTTCACACTATCTGTGCTCCTAGTTCCAAACACTGTGATGCGGCAGCCCCTCCCCCACCGCCACCAGTCACATGTGGAAGGGCAAGTGCATGGTGAAGGGAATTTCTGAATTTCCTATGCTCAATCAGTGGTCTTCAACCTACGGGTCAAAACCCCTTAGGGGAGGCATTGGCTGATCCTATCACAGGGGTCGCATATCAGAAATCCTGAATATCAGATATTTACATTATAATTCATAACAGTGTCAAAATTACAGTTATGAAGTAGCAATGAAAATAATTTTATGGTTGGGAGTCACCACAACATGAGGAACTGTATTAAAGGGTCGCAGCATCAGGAAGGTTGAGAATCACAGGCTTAAATGATTCTCACAATAGAATGCCTTGGAAGAAAATGATTTGAAAGGAACTATGTATCTTCTTCCTCCGTACAGTTTGTTCCAGCCTTTGAACGAATTTCTCACAAATCAGGGAAGGGATTGGAGCCTCCTGGAGCATTTATCCTGCTGAAGGGGACATAAATATGGGGGAAGAATCAACTCTGGGAAGTAGATCGCCGCACAGACATCTCTAGCCACACATACATAAGACATAGGGTAGTACCAGCTTATTTCAACAAAATAAGAGTCTTATCCCTGTGTTTTTGTTTCAGAGGACTTGATAAATAAAAGCAGCCATCTTTTGGTCTGTCTAGCCATGTAACTCGTCTGTCTCTTTGCTTTCTAGTCCAGTTTTGCCCATGGATATTTCAGTGAGTTCCTTCCCAGTCCTGGCCTGGGGGACAGAGTACCTCACTGTGTGCTGCTGGTGTCCTTTGGCTCAGTGAAGCATTTATTTGTTGTGCATATGAGAATTTCCTGTAGAAACTTTTCGGAAAAAAAATACCCACATTACTTTCATTGACCATTAAAACACATGCGACGAAATGATTTGTAAAGGTGTTCATTCCAGCCAGGGCTGATGGTGCTGGCCTATAATCCTAGTTACTCTGAAGGCTAAGGGAAGAGGATCAAAAGTTCATGGCCAGCCTAGGTTACTAGGTTAATGTGTAGCTTGTTAGGAAGTAAAAAGAGAGCTTGAGATAGGCTCAGTGGTAGAGTGCTTGCCTGAAGGTAGGAGGGCCCTAGAATTCTAGAATGCAAATGTCTAATCAATATATTGGAGATTGAGGACTGTGCTAACACTTCAATACTTAATTGTTCACTCGACAGATATTCATAGAGCACCTAGTTCAAAAGGCCTGGGAATCTTGATGATGCTGATTTGTTTTTTTGAGACAGGGTTTCTCTGTGTAGCCCTGGCTTTCCCTGGCTGTCCTGGAACTCACTCTGTAGACCAGGCTGGCCTCCAACTCAGAGATTTGCTTGCCTCTGCCTCCCCAGCGCTGGGATTAAAGGCATGGACCACTACCACCTGGCAAGCCTGAGAGTCTTAAAGAAGAGAACTGGAGTTTTCAGTCTACTGAAATGGGAAGCAAATGTTAGTCCTAGATGCAAAAATTAGCACTCATGTGAAAATTTTGTAACTTGAATGACACATATCTGTTGATACTGGCTTGCCAACTTGGGAACTCGTGTTTGCTGTGGCTGATGTTTTGAGCCAAGCATCTCCTCACTGTGAATGAGTGCCTGGCATATATCCCATGCTCACTGCAGCATCTTTTGCCTGGACCACTACTACATGTCAGTAGCGAACTATACACCCCACATGTATCCAAAAATAGTGCAAATATTACCAGCAGGGCCTATGACCCATACTCATCAAGAAGTATCTTTTCAGGTAGTGAGGTGGGAAATTTAATGGCTAAGATGCTGGTTACTAAAACATAAGAACCTGAGTTTGAATTCTCAGACCCCACATAATGTTGGGGGTGGTTGCACATGTCTATAAAATTGTGCTCCTAGGTCAAGCAGAGCAGGGGAGTCTCTAAAAGCTCTTATGCTGCCTAATGTTGGGTATGCAGTGGACAAGAAACCCTGTTTAAAACTAGGTAGAAAGTGAGCTGTCCTCTCATATCAATGTATACATAGTGGTATGCACTCACCCTCACCCATATATGTGCACACATATCATATATGTAATTATAGAATATATTATATTCATATAATTATATAATTATAATTAGCTATCTATAATTTATGTATACACACATATACAGACAAATAAAAAGATTTAGCTTTTCCTTTAAGGAGTGTAAAGTACATAAGGGGTGGTGTTAATTATAAAGTTGGAAATATATTAAGTAGCAAAAGGACTATTGTAGAAAGTCCAAATAAAAAACCAGCAACAGTTCTCAAAGTTGAAGTTAGCTAGAAGCACTGGGCTCATGTATATAGCAAGGGCTTTGGAGGTTAATTGGGCCAAATTGTCAAGATGGTTAGGAAAGATCTGCAGAAGGCTAGATCTGGAGAGGGCTAGAAGTAGAGATGCGCTCACTTTTTACAGGTCTGAAGAATCCTGCTGCAGCAGCGACACCACAGCCATGTTAAAAACAGCTGCAGCAAACATGTCAGGAGATGGGGTCTCACTTGGCTTCTGATGCACAGGACATTTATATAAAGCGGTTCAACTGTACTTTAGATTTAAGGTTCAAATGTTGTCACTGAAATGACTGCGGTGGCAGAACCAGGTTCACATCTGAGTGCTATTTTGCTTTATTATTTTTGGTTGGATTCATTTAAAAAATCAAATCTACAGAAAAAGTTAATTTCTAAAGCTATTCAAGGTCTAATAATAGTCACAGAGGGCAATTAAAAATTTTTCATAGATGAAGGTCTATGCCGAAAACACTACATAAACAAAAGTATTTTTACAGTCACTATGTTATTAGTCTTCTGTGTGGTTGTGAAAATAAGAACATCCACTAGGGTCCGCAGCAGTACGATTATAAGTGCAAGGCCAGCCTCAGCAACTTAGTGAGAACCTGTCTCAAAAGAATACAGTCAAACACAGTACAGTACAATCAATAAAATAAAATCAATACAATGTAGGACAATCAGTGCAATACATTACAGTCAGTGCAATACAATCGGTACAATACAGTGATGGGCTAGGAATATGGATCAGTGAATAAAATGCTGATTGTGGAAATATGGGGACCTATACCCATGCAAAAGCTGTGCATGGTAGCACATGCCTGTAACCCTAGAGTTGGGGGATCAGGTGCAGAGACAGGAAGATCCCCCAGGATAGCTGAAGGAGTGAGTTCTTGGTTTAGTGAGAGACTGTTCCACAAACCGAAGTGAGGACAGCAGAGAAACACATGTGACATCTACTCTGACCTCTACAAATTCATGCACACGTAAGTGCACCTCCCTACATATACATGAATACACCACACACACACACACACAACTCATGTACAAACACAACACAACCACATCACAAACACATACCACACACACACCACACCACACACACATGACACACACCGCAAATACACACCAAACATACCACACAGTCACCCAACCTCAACACACAAAGAGAACACTGCCTAGCATATGCAAAGTCCAGCAAAAAGAAAAATTAACACTGAAAGAATAAATATAAATATTTAGTACTCAGAAAAATAGTAGAAGTTGTTAATAGTTATGTTCATAAGAACATTTGAAATTCACTATTGATGTGACAGGCTCATAACACATCATCAATTTAGTTGTAATTCTCAAAGTATCTCCTGATGAACAGCAAAATATTTTTAAAAATCTGTTTGATCAGCCTGAGGAAGATGCTGTTTCCTTGGAGTCATCTGCCACCTTTTGTTCTTACAGTATTCCTACCTCCTTTTCCACTTGGTACCCTGAGCCTTGAGGGGGCTGGTGATAAAGACATCCCATTCTGGGCTGAGTTCCCCAAAGTCTCTCGTTCTCTGCATGCTGTGCAGTTGTGGGTCTCTGTTAATTCCTGCCACTGCAAGAAGAAGCATTGAGTGATGCACTGATTTAAGGGCATAGCAGTCCATTAGGGGTCCTATTGTCACTATGTTACTTTGGCAGAATGATAGTAGTAGGTTTTCCCCTGGAGCTCATGATCAGTCTAGCCCCATATACTTGGCCAGTTTAGCAGTATCAGGTATGAGTTACATCTCACAAGTTCAACCAGACAAAATCTCAGTGGGGATCTAAACCCTACTACCTCCTCTGTTTCCTCCCAAGACTCCCAAACATATCTCTCTCCCTTGCAAATTCATCATTGTCTCCTCCTCCTCCTCTTCCTTCTCCTCCTCCTTCTCCCTCTTCTTCTTATCTGGTGTGGCCTATATGCTTATGGATGCGAGAGTATCTGCATGAACAGCCTACATGTGGTCATACCCCCAAAGAAAACTGACTCTCCCTCTGTCAGCAATCATTCACTGCCAATAGTCTCTGCTAGACGGGTTCCTGTGCTTCATGTACTGCTGTGAGTTCTTGTATCCAATGGCCATGCCATATCTAGAAGATAGAATTTCATACACACACTACACACACACACACACACCATGCAATTTTATAGCTCTCACATTCTTCCCTCTCCCTCTTTGACAATGTTCTGTAAGCCTTGGATAGAGTGAGGTTGAGAGAGATGATTCATCTATGGCTGAGCACTGAGAGTCACTTATTCTCAAATAAGTGATATTAATTAATACCACTTTAATTAAAATATCTTTGCATTAATTTGATAATGAAATTATCAAAGCAATCTCTGCATTAACCATTATCCAGTGCATAAATAAGATTCTCCAACTAAGGGTAAAAGATGCATACATTAATGGGATAAAAATAAAGATCTAGAAGGCAGTTTGACAACATGACCATTTAGCAGAATAACAGTACCTTCCCTTAGGGACAATAACCTTCTTACTCGTGGATCTTTACTATGTTTAAAGTTCCAGGAACAAAATGTCTCCTGTGGAGAAGACTGCAAACAATCAGAAAGTGGCTGGTTACCCCATTACCCATCATGCCACTATTGTACCAGTGGGTACCTTTTGCCTCATAGGTCAGGACTGTAGCATGTGGGAAACTGTGCTGGGTGAGACCACTGAAGTCTTTTATTTCCCAGAAGCAGCCTGCATAGAATCCTTCTGTGTATCACTGTAAGATACAGTCAAAATATTTTAAGACATTTTAACAGTTTTCCTTGTAACATATTTTATGCTGTTAAAATGTACTCTCTGCTCCCCTTGTTTTGTTTCCCCCTTTTAAAACAGGGTGAATTATTATTATTGTTGTTATTATTATTATTATTTGGACTGTTAGAGCTCTTTACTGGAAGGGAGGGAAGATAGGATGACTCAGCATCTCCCTAAGCTTTAGAACTCAGTGACACCATTTGTATGACCACTGAAAAGTGGTTTAGCCAGGACAGACCCCACGAGGTGTTCTGAGGATGTCTCCTGACTTCAGAAAGTGCTAACTGCCTTGGCCCTTCTCAGTGAGTCTCATGCTTTGGAGGCCACTGTGGTCAGCTGCTTTTTTACTTGAGAGCTATCTGGCCATACTTTCTGCTTACCTTCCTACATTTCCTTTATGCCAGATTTAGCAGCTACTTTTGTGACTTTGGGACATAGTGCTTCCTAGTTATGTCATAGAAAATATTTTTAGTTTTCTCTTCCTTTGTTGCTGTTGTGCGACTGACCACAGAAAGGAGAATGGAATGATTAAGATACCACCAACCATCGGTCTCTCAGAAAATTCTAACTAGCTCTACTTCAAGACCCAGATATCCAATTCTGGGCATATACTCCAAGAAGTGTTCCACCAACAAAGGCACTTGATCAGCTATGTTCATAGAAGCTTAATTTTTAATAGCTAGAAACTGGAAAAAATCTAGATGTCCCTCAACCAAAGAATGGATACAGAAATTGTGGTACATTTATACAATGGAATACTACACAGCTATTAAAAACAAGAGCATCATGATATTTGTAGACAAATGGATGGAACTAGAAAATATCATCCTGAGTGAGGTAAGACCTAGAAAGGCATTTATGGTATGTATGTCATCCTATCTTCCCTCCCTTCCAGTAAAGAGCTCTAACAGTCCAAATAATAATTTATGGATATTAGCTATAAAGTACAGGATAACCATGTTAGAGTCCACAGACCCAAAGAAGCTAAATAACAAGGAAGACCCAAGGGAGGATGCTTGAATCTCACTTAGAAGGGGAAATAAAGTAGACATTAGAGATGGATGGAAATTGGATGGGGAAGGGGATGCAGAACAATACAGAGTAGGGATCAGGTGTGAAGAGAGCAGGGTGGGGAGCTGGGAGAAAGAAAGGAAATTGGTTGGGGGCATTTCTTGGATGAGCTGGAATAGGGAAGACTCTCAGGAATCTACCAGGGTGACCCTCACTGAGACTCCTAGTGGGGGGAATATGGAACCTTAAGTGGCCTCCTCCTGTAGTCAGGCAGGACTTCCAGTGGAGAGAGGGGGATACCAACCCACCCACAGAAATTTTGACACTAAATTTGTCCTGCCTACAAGATGTACAGGAATAAAAATGGAGCAGAAATTGAGGGAAAGGCCAACCAATGACTGGTCCAACTTGAGATCTACCCTATGACAGAGAGCCAATCCCTGACACGATTAATGATACTCTGCTGTGCTTGCAGACAGAAGAACCTTCTGAGAGGCTTCATCCAGCAACTTATTGAAACAGATGCAGAGACCCACAGCCAAACAGTAGGTGGAGCCCCAAGGAGTCTTGTGGAAGAGTGGGGTTAAGGATTTAGAGAGCAGAAGTGGTCAAAAACATTGCAAAGAAGACCTACAGAGTAAACTATGCCATGGTGGCTCACACAGACTGAACCACCAACCAAAGAGCATGCATGGGTTGGACCTCGGCCCCCACTTGTATGTAGCATATGTGTAGCTTAGTCTCCATGTGGGCCCCATAACAATGACAGTAGGGCCTGGCTCTGACTCTGTTGCCTGCCTGGATCTTTTTTCCCTAGGTGGCCTGCCTTGTCTAGCCTCATTGGAAAAGGATGTACGCAGTCTTGCTGTGATTTGATGTGCCAGGGGAGGTTAGTACCAGGGAAGGTTAGTGTGGGGTGTTGGGAGGAGGTTTCCCCTTCCCTGAGGAGAAGGAAGGTTGGAGGGAGTAGAGTGTAAGGATAAAATTTTTTTAAAAAAGGAAAGGAAAAAAAGAAAGAAACTGCCATATTTCAGCTTCTGTACCTGGTCCTGTTTGCCTTTGTCATAAACAAAGTCTGTCTTAGTTAGGTTGTCTAGTACTGTGAAGAGACACCATGACCATGGTAACTCTTATAAAGAACAACATTTAATTGGGGCTGGCTTACAGTTTCAGAGGTTTAGTCCATTATTGCCATGGCGGGACATAGCAGCATTAGACAGATGTGCTGCTGGAGAAGGCGCTGAGAGTTCTACGTCTTGATCCACAGGCAGCAGAAGGGGACTGTGTACCACACTGGTTGTGCTTGAGCATAGGAGACCTCAAAGCCCGCCGCCCCCACAGTGACATACTTCCTCCAACAAGGCCACACCTACTCCAAGAAGTCCACAGCTCCTGATAGTGCCACTCTCTATGGGCTGAGCTTTTACATACATAAGTGTATGTAGGCCAAATCTATTCAGACCACCACAGAATCACTGACACTTTTGCTGAAGCCTACCAGCCTTTTCAACGATGATTACTGATTTTGTAGTTACTGTTATCTGTTTTTCTTCCAGTACTTACTCATGTCTGCCTTTACCTCACTGGTGTAATGCTGAAGAATGTATTGTATTCCCAGGGAGCCACCACACAGCTCAGTGGACTGTTCCCTCTGAATTGTTTCAGCTTGTTTACGGATTAGTAGTTACTGTATTTTGAATATTATATGAAAAATTTATTAGGCCATCGCTTTATTTTCTAAACACGATCTTGGCTACTTCAGATATTTAGGTGAATTAACTGATATTTATTTCAGCTGAATTAATTGATATGTTTATACTTTTTCATCCCTTTCATAAATATGGAATGCCTATCCACTATGTCAGTATTTCAGTAAATTTTTCCACTTTTCTTCACAATTATTTTATTACTGCAAACCTGACTGACATTCTCATTCTATTATGTATTTTCTGATAGCTATGGCAGCTGTAGAGAGAAATGTAATAGAATGTAGTCCAGCCTTGCGAAATTAATTGGATGGCCATTAAAAATTCATTTTCAAAGGTTTAAATATTAAGAATGATCTGTTCCTTGAGTACTTACAGGAATTTTCATTAGTGCCAACAGGATGGATGCCATGCTGTAGGAGGGAATTTTTAGAGAATGTTTTGAATAGATTTTTAGGGCCTTGAAGAGACAAAAGCATTTACTTCCTTCAGTCTTTAATCAGCATTCTATGCCAACACTAGGCAGTGCTAATGTGGAAGGAGGGCTGTTCTTTGCATCCCAGCTTCTCAGGGACTTATTTAATCCTCTTGCCTGAATAATGATGAGACTGGTGAAATAGGTCAGGTCTAAGGTCTTTTGACAAATCTTCCTTTGAGTTATCAACACATGAACCAATCCTGGTGGTCTGGATGCTGTAACCATCAAATGCATCATTGATCAGCTTTCTTTTTGAGTCTCCACCATAACTTCTCAAGAGACATTCTTTCCAGTCTTCCTTCCAACCCAGTCTCCCCTTGGAGCTTTAGCACTGTGGCTAGTGCTGGCTGATAACAGCAGGGTAGCATTTGGGCAGTGTGAAGAAGTCTTGCTCTGATTCCCTGCTTACACCACACATGGCCTATACACTCATCAAATTACATTTCAAGATGGTAGCGCCACTCACGGGTCACCCCACACAGCTATCCTTTTGTTGTATGGACCACAAATTCACAGGGGTTCTTCCTTTGCTTCTCCAATTGTCCAACTTTATATGTAATGCAAAGAAAAAAATAATTCACTTTCTCTACTGTTGTCTAAACTGGAACCATCACAGTCATTCTTGTGAAACGAACCATTCAGACAGCAAGCATAAAGTGTGACCCTGCAGAGTACCTTTAACACATGTGTTACACAGCACACATGCGACTCACCACCTGGGCCTGGATGCAGAGCATGCCCAGTAGGATCCTCTCAGTCACGTGTTTCAAGTACCTCTACTCTGCGGCTCGCCTTTCAATTCTCTTAAAAAACATTTTAGGCTAAATAGATATTCTTGATTTTATTTTAATATAAAAATATTCCCGGTGGGGGAGGGGGAAGTAAAGGAACCAGTTGTTGAGTTCATGTTAGAAATAGTTCCTGTTCCCCTTACTAGGTAACCTACTTGGTTACTGAGCTACTGTGGGCTATATCCGAGCAGGGGTTCTATCCATACATGGTCCTTGGTTGGAGAAACAGTCTCATAGAGGGCCTCCGTGCCCTGATATATTTTGCCCTTGTGGAGCTCCTGTCCTCTCCTGGTCATATTAACTCCCCCTTCTTTCATATGATTCTCTGCATTCTGCCCAAGGTTTGGTTATGAGACTCCGCATCTGCTTTGATACACTGCTAGGCAGGGTCTTTCAGAGGCCCTATATGGTAGGCTTGTGTCCTGTTACTTGTTTTCTCCTACTTCCCCTGTCCATCCCATTTGTTGTTCTAAGTGAAGATTGATCATCTTACTCTGGGTCCTCTTTCTTATTTATCTTCTTTAGGTGCACATATTTTAGGACATGGCAGCCAGTCCTGGAGATACCTGATAAGCTAGGGTCGGATGGAAGAAGAGGAGGACCTCCCCTAGCAGTGGACTTGGAAAGGGGCAGGGAGGAGATAAGAGAGGAAAGGTGGGATTGGGAGGGAATGAAGGAAGGGTCTCCGGCTGGAATACAAAGTAAACAACCTGTGATTAATATAAAAATAAAATAAAAAATTTAAAAAATCTCTACATTTGGGTTGGAAATTGCTTCTTGGACTCATGGTTGAAGCTGTTCTACATACACTACCTTGTAAAAGCACCATGTGGTTTTTTTCGTTTTGTTGTTGTTTTGTTTTGTTTTTTGTTTTTGTTTTTTTAAAGCTTAGACAGCTATGGTCCATCTGGGAACATTAGGGTTGTTTGTAGCTGTAGGCTATCTCAATATTTTTTTAATGGCTAAGAATAACGCTTCTATGTACATTTTGTACACACATTGAGTGAATGTATGTACTTGCTTGCCTTTGGTGTATATCTGAAAATAGGATGTGAGTTGGTGCGCAGTAAATAATTCCAAACAGTGATTCTGAGTATTACACCAATTTATACTCTGCCAGTGAGGAATGAAACCTCTTCTTATTCTATAACCTCATCATCACATTGTATCAATGACTATTATTTTTACGTTTTCATCCACCCACCCATCCATCCATTAATTCATCCATTCATCTGTATATATGTGTGTGTGTGTGTGTGTGTGTGTACAAATCCATGCATTTGCTACAGACGTGTGTGTAGTTCAGAGGAAAACTTGTAAGAGACAATTCTCTCCTTCCACTATATGAATTTCAAGGATTGGACTCAAAGTCTTCAAGCTTGACTGGCAGCAAGTGCTCTTACTCCCTAAGTTATCTCGGCAGCCCTGTTTTTAATTAAAACATATTTTGGTGGAGAATTTGATGGTAGGTCCTGTTGGTGAAGACATCACACCCTTTGGTCTCGGTACATTTAGCAATCAAACTGGTACTGATCTGGAAGTTTCTTCCCTGATGACTAGCTTTCATGGAAGATGCTGTGTAGGTTCCCAGGAGAAAACAAGACAGCCTTACCCATCTTGAATCCTGAGAGCTT
The DNA here is from genome assembly GCA_028658305.1 of Pachyuromys duprasi. Taxonomy (NCBI): domain Eukaryota; kingdom Metazoa; phylum Chordata; class Mammalia; order Rodentia; family Muridae; genus Pachyuromys; species Pachyuromys duprasi. Next base: position 49,746,794 of record CM053753.1, on the reverse strand, counting down.
CAGTAATGACCAGCCTGTCAACATTTGCCTATTGATGGAAGGGTGTCATGGGAGTAATCAATTGCTTTTTGGTAGGATTTTAAGTCCATTCCAAGAACCAGTGGCTGGGGAGATAGAATAACCTAATACCATAATTTTGCTAAATGGACATGGTATCAAACTGCCTTCTAAATACTTATTTTTATACCCATAGATTAGTGCATTTCTCAGCCCCTGTCAGAAAGGCTGCTTTGTACAGTGGACAGCAGTTGCTACAGAAATTGAAATCTGGCCAAAGTGCAGGAAGAGTGACTGTGGTGTTCTCAGTCCTAACTTGACATCTCTCTCACATCTCCCCTGCCAAAGCTGAGGAGATGTCACAGAAGAGGCCACAGAAAGAACATGAGAGACAGAGTTTTCAGAGGACTGACATTAGTCACAGGACATTACAGGACTACTGTACTCACCAAATATCAGCAGCTGTTTTTACTTAACAAGATCTGTATAAGATAAGGCCAGTCAACATTTCTGAATAGAAGAGGGAATAAAATGTTTTGTTTGTTTTTATACGAAATCAGTGGATTTACGAGAGGATCATCTTCTATCCTCTGAATTGCATGAGTTCCTTTGAGAACTTAAATCACACACACAGACACAGTCACACATACACACATATAGACACAGTCACACACACAGATAGAGACACAGTCACATATACAGTCACACACATAATCTCATGTACAGTCACACAAAGTCACACATACACACAGTCACACACACAGTCACACACACAGTCACATACACACAGAGACACAGTCTCACACACACAGCCACACACACACACACACACACACACACACACACACACATATGTTTATCCACAGTTTATTGTGTCTGTGATTGTGTTTTTCTCCCCATATACTTGTGGTCTGGTTTTAGTTACTGTGACATTGTGGTACTGTGGTTTTAATGTAACCCACTAAATCCAGTAAGTGCGAGACCATCCCCTAAAGCAAGGGTAACTTGCCAGGCACCTCCCCAGAACCTTCCTACTACTAAAGACCCTCAGCTAGGATTGAGATGTTGTGTGCCACTCCCCCTAGCAGGAGACCCTGTTTCAAATACTGAAAGAACAAAAGACAAAAAGCACATCTTCAACTCTGGACATATAACTTCATCCAAAAGAGTTCTTGGCTATTTTAGGTTTTCTTTCATTTATGTCATAGGAGTTTTCGAATTGATTACCAATTGTCTTGCATGCACAAAGCTTACTTGAAGTGATCTATCATCAACTGTCACAGTAAACAAAGCTTCCTTGAATTGATTGGAATTTTGTGTCTTAGGACTTTGGATTAATTTGGGAAGAACATTTAATAATCTGTGAAAGATGTGCAATTAAATGGTATGCTTTCCTATCTGAAGACACGATACTGTTCATTTGCATGATCTTAAATTCCTGGCCGCTGGGTTTGCAGTTTTAAGTTAGAGGGTAAATTCCTTAGATTTTGTCACCTCGACACAAGCTAGAGGCAGTGGGAGGAGAATAATTTCACTTGGGGATTTATCTCTTTCTGACTGGCCTTTGGGCATATCTGTAGGGGCATTTCATTAAATTCAAATGGATGTGAAAGGACCCAGCCCACTATGGGCAGTGACATTTCTAGGCAGGTGTGATTGAGTTGTGTGAGGAAGCCAGAGGAAACCAGGCAGTGTGCAGGACACCTCTGCTTCAGCTCCTGCCTCCAGATTCCTGCCTTGAGTTCCTTCTGTGACTTCACTTGATGATTATTACCTGTAAACTGAAATGAATGTGTCCCTCTCCTACTTGACTTTGGATAGCTTTTTATCACAGCCACAGAGAGAAAACTAATAGAGAACTGTTATGCAAACTTTGTTAGAGTTATTTCTATGTATCAGAATTTTATAGTACTATAAATAACATTTTAAAATAAGTAGTAAAATTGTGATTTTAGTTTTTAGTTAAACTTATTATTTTGAGCTGGGTCTGGTCCCACATGTCTTTAATTTCCAGTACTTAAGAGGCAGGGGCAGGTGGATTTCTGTAAGTTCAAGGCCAGCCTGGACTACAGTGTGAGTTCCAGGACATCCAGGACTGTGAAAACCTGTCTCAAAACAACAAAATGTGTAATTTGGAACACCTTAAACTACAATTTGCTTTGATATAGTTTTCTTTCCTAGGTTCCATTCACTTTTAGTTCACTATTTTCTTTTCTTCTTTTTTTGTATATGCCTTTGTAGTGTGTTTTAAAATTTCTAACCTGAAATCTTTTTATATTTAAAACATATATATGGCTATTTTAAATCCGTATAGGACTGTTAGTTACAGTTTCTTCTCTCTTGAGGTTGGTTGGGTTGTACTTTTCACTAGCTGAATATTTTGATTCTTATTTTATGCTTTTCACTCAAGGCTTTGTATTTAAGTCTTATCAGAAGCTTTATCTTGAAGTGTAATAAGCAATTTTTATTGTCAACTTGACTGGATCAAGAGAAACCTAGGGTGTTGGTGAGGGACAGCTTTGATTGTGAAGGCTTTTCCAGGGCAGATTAGCTGCGGAGTGGAACGGCATGGGACCGTTCTACTGTGGCTCCAGGCTGAACAGAACGCAAAAGGCAAAACCCAGAGCGCTCACATTCTGTTTTCACATCACAGGGACGTGAGCACCCCTGCCTCACACCTTATTGCCACGGTCCCGCACTGAGACTTCTGCCACGCTGTGCCTTACCTTCAGGTGGACCATACTCCAAACAATTCCTCCTTACAATTACTTCTTGTCAGTTATATGATCATAGCGATTAGAAGTCTAATTAACACATATGCGTAGGAGTTTCCTTTTCCAGACATGACGAGTATTTGCATGAAAGAAGTGTGGGGGGTATTCAGGGGTGAACTATGTTTTTTTATCCCAAACGTGCTTCATTTTGTCACTTCAGTTTGGCTTTGTTAACAAATGACACCCTTTGGGGGTAGGAAGTACATTAATATGACTTCTAAATTTGTGACATTCTTATTTGAGTAAAGCAAAACATAATGTTAGTTTTGACCTATGATTTAAGAACATTCTTTCCATATATACAGGCTCTTCAGTGAAAGCCACCTACACTAATCCAAAATTTAGATGACATCAAACTTAGGAATGAATTTTTTTCCTCTAGTTTTGGAACGTTAACATTACAAACTCTCTTCTCTGAGGCTTTATTAGGAATCTCTGGCATAAAAATATCTCTACTTCATATACATTCCTTGGCTTTCGTTTTTCTGCAATACTTACCAGAACATATTTATTTAAATTGTATAGTTTCAGTGATAGTAATATTCAAGGCCTTTGCAGCAGTTGACCCTTTCACTACAGAATTTTAGAATAGTTTATAGACATCAGCTGGTGGAGAATGTCATTAGAAAGAGACAGTTAGGCATCTGTGTAACTTCATCATGACTTTCTGTGCTGAAAGGAAAAGCACAAGTTTTCAAAAGTTAAAAAAAAAACCCTAATCGGTATTTTATAATATTGTATTTCTTCTGGGATCAAGCATTTAAAGAGATTACTTTAAAATGTTCATGATTAACCAGAAGGGAAATAAATGTCCAGTGTGTGTCAAATGGCAACATCAACTATTGGAACACTCAGCAGAGTCTCACATGCGTAAGAGTATCTCCACAGGCAGAGAGTGTTCCAGCCTTGGGGCTTTACCTACAACTGCTTCTAGAGAAAAGCATCTTTCTTACTGGGAGTCTTCCAGGACGAAGTTCAGTCCAACAGCGCAAAGCCGGCTGGTGTTCCCCAAGGTCCTCTAGGGGGCAGCAGAGGAGCAAGCGACCTCTAAAACTGCTTGAAGGCGTTTTGGGGTCCTGGGAAACTCCAACCTACATAGAAATCGGGAGAGAGAGTGGAAAAGCGTCAAGATCAAGAACTTATAAAAATATAAAGGTTGTGTTCCGAGGACCGAAGCGCAGATTTGCCAGGAAGGTCGAGGTTGGTGGCATAAATGAACAGAGAAAGGAACACATTATTATTTTCCTTCCCTTTGTTTTACCTTTATATGTTGCTTTGTTTTATTGTTTTGTTTTTGAGACAGGGTTTCTCTGTGCATTCTTGGCTGTCCTGGAACTCTCTCTGCAGAACAAGTTGGTCTCGAACACAGAGATCGTCCTGCTTCTGCCTGCCTGCTGAGTACTGAGATTGAAGGCGTGCACACCACTCCCTGCTAGAAACACTTATTTTTTTCATCAAATATTTTCTTTCTACCTAATGGGGGGCAGACCCTTGAAGGACATATAACGAGTAGTTATTTGCTCAATATGCAAATTAAGACGTATAGCAAATTATTAAGTACAGTGCGTTTGATGAATGCAGAAGGTGCTATGGGAATACAGAGCCAGGAGAGTGGGAGGTAGTAGTGAGGCCGGATGCAATTTTAAGTGACTTTGTTTCCTGGTTTGGACAGGGAGTTGTCAAAGGAAGACAGCTAGAGGCTCCAGTATACTGCCGATCGTCAGGAGTGATCTGTTCACTGGAGCTGCTGGAGGTTAGGAGGACACAGAGTTAACGCCTGCGTTTCTCATTTTCTGGATGAATCTTGGTGGTACTACACAGCTCTCGATCCTGGTTGGGGGTGGGTTTCTTCATCTGTTTTCCTTCCTTCTTCTCACCTTTCCTCTTGTACTCTCCCTCCCCCTTCCTTCCTTTTAAAAAATTAATTAACATCCTGCTCATCTCTCTCTCCTTCCTCTCCTCCTAGTCTCATCCTCCCCCCTCTTTCTCCATCCCTCCTCCCCTAGTTCCCAGAAAAGGAGAGCCCTCCGGCCCCCCACCCCACCCCCACTGCAGTTCATCAAGTCACATCAGGACTTTCCTTTCCTTTTTCCTTTCCTTTTTCTTTTTCTTTTCCTTCCCTTTTCCTTCTTTCTCTGATGTCTGTGTGTGAGTGGGTCTGTCTCTGATCATCCGTCCATCTACTATATATCAACTGTCTATCTATCTATCTATCTATCTATCTATCTATCTATCTATCTATCTATCTATCTATCTATCTATTGTTTAGAGAGTATCTCTCTCACTGAATCCAGAGATTACTGGTTGTTTGGCCTTCAAAGAACTCCCAGCCTCCAAACACTGAGATTTACAGTTGCTGGCCACCATGCCCAGCTTTAAGAACATCAACTCAAAGGCATTTTCCCTTGCCAGACAGTGGATTTTTATTCGCTTTATATTACTCTTGGTGGAGCATCCTGCTGCCCAGGTTTTCTGTTTGTTTGTTTGTTTGTTTTTAAATGTGGGGGCTGCAGATCTGAATTCAGTTCAAATGCTTGCACAAGAAACACCTCACCCACTCAGGCATCTCAGCCATGGGCTTAAGAAAATGAAGGCTTATTTGGTTGGCAGAAAATCAGGAGGATATTATTTGATTGAAGCAAGAAGTCATGTCATTTGTTGGAAGGTGGGTGGGAGTGGAGACCATGTACTAATTTTAAAAAGCCAGACACAGAAAGAAAAGAATTACACTTCCCTCGTGGGTAGAATTAGTATTTAAACATTTAAATGTCATAGGACATGGACCTAGAAAGGGGGCTAAGTTGAGTGGGAGGGAATGAAAGGAGGGAGAGGGCAACAGGAGAGGGAAAGAGGAAGAATAGAGACCAAGCTTTATTTTTCATTTATATGGAGAACCTAGATTTAAATGGGTGTGAACCGTGTGTCTATACATACATATGATCTGAAAACAGAATGAGGGTTTGAGGGTTATCTGAGAGGAAGCAGGCAGGTGATTAGAGTAGAGGTAGGGGAGAGTAATGAAGGTAAAATATGAGTAACACAAAATAATGCATGTGCTTATGACGGATTTCATAATGAAACCTTTTATCTTGTGCACTAAATAAGATAATTTCAAAACAAAAAGTTTCATGTGATTTGCCAAGTGAGATTCAAGTGAGACTCAAGACAAGCTTTTTCATATAAACTTTTTTTTTCAAAGCAGCAACAATGCCTTAACTTGGAAAAGATATTTGCTCTGCTGACACAACTCCACTTAAAAAACAAAGGCATCTCAGGCTCCAGGAGAATGCTGCACAGCTCATAAAATAGGGAAAGTACCAGAAGTGCAGACATGGGCTCCTGCCTCACGAAGTTTCAGAAGGAAACACATGCTATCGCTTTGAACTGAAAAGTGATTTCTACTGGTTGATGAATCAGATATGATTAACAGCAGACCATTGCTTTACTGTGGTGGTTCTCAACCTGTGGGCTGCAATCCCTTTGGACAGTCACCCATCAGATATCCTGCATACCAGATATTTACATTATGATTCATAACAGTAGCAAAATTACAATTATGAAGTAGCGATGAGAAATTTGGTGGTGGTGGTAGGGGGTCATCACAACATGAGGAACTGCATTAAAGGATTGCAGCATTAGGAATACTGAGAACCATTAGTCTACTGAACAACTTATAATGGTAACCTGGGGCAGAAGAATTACCAGCGATTTAAAGAGCCCAGCCCCATCATTGATTTTCATTCTCTGATTCATAATGGAATTAAACTCCATTTTGTATGTAGACCACATTTCCTTTCTCTGTTTAGCTACTGATGGGAATCTAGTCTGATTTTACATATTGGCTATTAGGTCTACTGTCGCCATAAACATGATATTTAAGAATCTCTATGATATGCTTAGAATTCTTCCTCTATATACTGTAGAGTGGTATAACTGAATCACAAGATAGTGCTATATCTACTTCTTGAGGAAACTCCTTTCTATTTCCACGGTGTCTGTTCCACTTTACATTCCCACCAGCAATGTACAAGCATTCCTTTCCCCTGCATTTTTAATCTACATTTATTGTTGTTTGTTTTATTGGTGTTATTAATTTAGGTTGGAGTGAGAGTATGTATACACACACACACACACACACATATATATATATGTGTGTGTGTGTGTGTATGTGTGTATAACTCCAAGTTTGTTTGTATATAACATTTCAGGGCTGACCACTCTGCATTGGACAACTAATAAGGGAGCTCATCCCTGGAGAGGCTAATTCTCCTCCCAGCAGTCCTCAGTTCTCTGTAGTTCTTTGTCTAAGGGTGGGACCCCACAAAAATTTCCCCCTTTCATGCTAACATGTCCATTGATATTTGCATTTTCCTGGTCAAGTTTGTGCTGCCTTTTCTAGGAAAGACTACTTCATAGCAGACTTTCTGGTCATCTGACTCGTACAATTTTTCCACCCTCTCTTCCACAGTGTTCTCTTAATAATAGGCTGCACTATTCAATATCCACTGATAATTGCATTGTATCTAGGTATGGTTTTCTGTTATGGCCTCCATCTGCAATAAAAGAGGCTTGTTTATCTTCTTTAGGTGTATAGATTTCTGTATTTTTATCCTATCTTATAGGTCTATATAAGTGAGTATATACCATGTGTGTCTTTCTGCTTTTGGGATACCTCACTCAGGATGATCATTTCCAAGTCCCACCATTTGCCTGCAAATTTCATGATTTCCTCCTTTTTAATTGCTGAGTAGTATTCCATTGTGTAAAGGTACCACAATTTCTGTATCCATTCCTCAACTGAGGGACATCTGGGTTGTTTCCAGATTCTGGCTATTACAAATAAAGCAGCTATGAACATAGTTGAGCAAATGTCCTTGTTGTGCACTTGAGCATCTTTTGGATATATGCCTAGGAGTGGTATAGCTGGATCTTGAGGAAGAAGATTAATCCTCACTTAGAAAGACAAATGTGATGGACATTGGATGTAGGAGAAAACAAGTAGCAGGACAAGAGCCTACCACAGAGGGCCTTGGAAAGACTCTACCTAGCAGTGTATCAAAGCAAATATTAAGACACATAACCAACCCTTTGGCAGAGTGCAGGGAATCATATGAAAGAGGGGGGAGTTAGTATGACCTGAAGAGGACAGGAGCTCCTCAACGACCAAATATATCAGGGCACAGGGGTTTTTATGAGACTATTTCTCCAACCAAGGACCAGGTATGGATATAACCTAGAAATTCTGCTTGAATGTAGCAAATGGTGGGTCAAGTGGGTACCCTAGTAAGGGAAAAGGGACTGTTTCAGACATGAACTCAATGTCTGGCTCTTCGACCCTCCCGCCCCCACCTAGGGAGGAGCAGCCTTGCTAGGCCACAGAAGAGGGTATTGCAGCCATTCCTGAAGAGATCTGATAAGCTAGAGTTAGATGGAAGGGGAAGAGGTCCTCCCCTATCAGTGGACTTGGAAAGGAGCAGGGAAGAGATGAGCTAGGGATGGCGGGGGGAGACAGGGAGGGAACAAGAGAGGGGCTACAGTTGGGATACAAAGTACATAACCTGTGATTAATATAAAATAAAATGTTAATTAAAAGAGGTTTCTTTAATAAAGAGTGGTAGCTTTTACTCTACACAAACATTACATTCAAATGGGTCAAAGACCTCAATTTTAAGTATGAAATACTAAAACTTTTATAGTTTTGGTTGTGAGCCTAGCCTTTAGTGGCTGAGCCACCTCTCCAGCCCCTAACACTTCTAGAATAAAACATAGGCAGTATCCTATATGAGATAAGTGTAGAAATGTACTTTCTAAATAGAACTCCATTTGCCCTGAAGTTAAGACTGACAATTTATGACTGGAACCTCATAAAACTAAAAAAACAAAAAACAAAAACCCTTCTATTCCACAAAGCAAGCAATTAAGTGAAGAAAAATCCTTCAGAATGGGAGAGAATCTTTGCCAGCTATACATCCAACAGAGGATGAATATTCAGAAAATAAACAGAACTGAACAAACAAACAAAAACAAAACAAAACAAAATGAGCTAGAGGCCTGTGATGGCTAATCCTGGTTGTCAACTTCACTACATTTGGAAGCAACTAAAGCACAAGTACCTGGACATGCCTGTGAGGGAGTTTCTTGATTTGATCATTTCTAGTCAGAAGACCCACCCTAAATCAGGGCTACGCCTTCTGGTGGCAGCCTACCTAAAAAGGGCAGGAAGAAAGTTTTTGCTTCTTGCCTGCTTGTTTTTACTTTTGCTGATGAATTCCTTAGCTGGTATTAGAACATGCTTCTTCAGGATACCAACAAAATTAAATATTGGCAGCTTTCTAGGATAACCCTGGAACTCCAGCACCAGACGGGACTGCTGAGACATCCAAGTCCGTGGACCAACGACTACCAGATCCTTGGCTGTTCCATTGGTAGACATTTGTTGTTCAACTGCTCTGACCATAGACCACAAACTACTCTTATAAAATGGTGTGTGTGTGTGTTCTTTCTGTTCTATTTCTTTAGTGAGCCCTGGCCAATACAAGATCCAAACAGATATTTCCAGATAGAAGAAATACCTTAAGAAACGTTCATCATTCTCAGCAATTAAATATTAAAACAACTTTTAATATTCATCTCCCCCTAGAAAGAATGGATAAGATCAACAAAATAAATGACAACAAATGCTGGTGAGGTTGTGGAGAAAGAGGAATACCCATCCATTCTTCTAGAAATACAAATTGGCGCAACCACTCTAGAAATTAGTGTGGGGAATCATCAAAACACTAAAAATAAATATACCACATAATACAGCTATACTACTCTTTGGTGTATGTCCAAAGAACTCAACAGTAGAACTTTAAAAGTCACACAATCTTTTTCTTTTTTCAATTCAAACACTTAAAAAAATACAAGGTTGATTTAAAAATCCTATGATGTTTAGATGTTTCTTAATAGTTTGAAGAAGATCTGGCTTATTTCTTGTAGCTATGTTAATTATATTTAACTGGATATGGTAGAAACATTTGTTGCAGAAAACTAAATTTATAAAGCTTTTATCATAGGAAATTGTGAGTGTGTGGAGACTGTCGTAATTAACTTCCTATGACGTTACACTCTGCTTTAACTTAATCAGTGTCATAATGATATTTCTCTTACATTGAGAAAACACTACAGGTGCTGTGACCCGTAAACAGCCATTTTGTCAATAAAAGAAACTGCTTCACAACTAGGAATAGCGCTTCCTCAAGATCCAGCTATACCACTCCTAGGCATATATCCAAAAGACATTTAAGTACACAATAAGGACATTTGTTCAACCATGTTTGTAGCAGCTTTATTTGTAATAGCCAGAAGCTGGAAACAGCCCAGATGCCCCTCAACGGAGGAATGGATACAGAAATTGTGGTACCTTTACACAATGGAATACTACTCAGCAATTAAAAAGGAGGAAATCAGGAAATTTGCAGGAAAATGGTGGAACCTGGAAAGGATCATCCTGACTGAGGTATCCCAAAAGCAGAAAGACACACACAGTATATACTCACTCATATAGACATATAAGATAGGCTAAACCTACTAAAATCTGTACACCTAAGGAAACTAATCAAGAGGGAAGGCTCTTGCTAAAACACTCAATCCCCATCCAGAAAGGCAAAGAGGATGGACATCAGAAGAAAGAAAACAGGGAACAAGTCAGGAGCCTGCCACAGAGGTCCTCGGAAAGGCTCTGCCCTGCAGACTATCAAAGCAGATGCTGAGACTAATGGCCAACACTTGGGCAGAGTGCAGGGAATCTTATGAAAGAAGTGCGAAATAGTAAGATCTGGAAAGGAAAGGAGCTCCACAAGGAGAGCAACAGAACCAAAAAATCTGATCACGGGGGTCTTTCCTGAGACTGTTACTCCAACCAAGTACCATGCATGGAGATAACCTAGGACCCCTGCACAGATGTAGACCATGGCAGTTCAGTGTCCAAGTGGGTTCCATAATAAGGGGAACAGGGACTGTCTCTGACATGAACTGATTGGCCTGCTCTTTGATCACCTCCCCCTGAGGGGAAGCAGCCTTACCAGGCCACAGAGGAAGACAATGCAGCCACTCCTGATGAGAGCTAATAGACTAGGATCAGAGGGAAGGAAAAGAAGACTTTCCCTATCAGTGGACTTGGGGAGGGACATGGGTGCAGAAGGGGGAGGAAGGGAGGGATTGGGATGGGAGGAGGGAGGGAACTACAGGGTATATAAAGTGAATAAAATTTAATTAATAAATAATTTATTTAAAAAAGAAGAAGAAAAAATGGCTTCTCCAAACTAACCTTAAAACATAACATTACTTCTCAGAATGAGTGATAGGAAGAAGTTCAATGATTACCTCAATCTTCTGTTGAAAACAAGACACTATCAAGCATTCTTCCTATTGGAATAAATGTCAAATGCCTGCAGTACAATGACTTTGCACCACACACACACATATGCTTTTTATTTTTTATTTTCTCCTTCTTCTTCTTTGTAGCTCTCTCCCTCATCTTCTCCCAGTCCCATCCTCCCTCCCAATTCCTCTGCTATCCCTCTTTCTCTAGTCCACTGATAGGGGAAATCCCCCTCCCTACTGTCTGACCCTAGCCTATCAGGTCCTAACAGGGATGCTGGATTCTCTTCCTCTGTAGGCTGGCTAGGTTGCCCCACCAGGAAGAAGTGATCAAGGAGCAGGCAACTGAGTTCATGTCAGAGATTTTCTCTTCTCCTTTACTAGGGAATTCACATGGAGACTGAGCTGTCTATGGGCTACATCTGAGCAGGGATTCTAGGTCCTCTCTATGCATAGTCTTTGATTGATGCATTAGTCTCTGCAGTCCTCCTGGGCCCAGCTTATTCTTGGCTTTGTTGGTCTCTGTGTGGGGCTTCTGTCCCCTCCAGGTCCTTCTATATCCCCCTTATTCTGTGAGACTCCCTGCACTCTGTCCAAAGTTTGGCTGTGAGTTTCTGTCTCTGTTTCAGTCTTCTCCTGGGTGGAGTCTTTTAGAGGACATCAGTGGTAGGCTCCTATCCTGTTCCCTCTCTTCTACCACTTCCGGTATCCATCCTGTTTTCCCTTCTGAATCTGGTGCTTTCTCAGAAAACTGGGAATAGTGCTACCTCAAAACCCAGTTATACCACTTCTGGGCATATGACCAAAAGATACTCAAACATAAAACAAGGGCATTTTGCTCATCTATGTTCATAGCAGCTTTATTCCAGATTCTGGAAACAACCTAGATGTCCCTCAACCAAAGAATGGATACAGAAATTGTGGTACATTTACACAATGGAATACTACTCAGCTATTAAAAACAAGGAAATCATGAAATTTGCAGGCAAATGGATGGAACTAGAAAAGAGCATCTTGTGTAAGGTAACCCAGAAACAGAAAGATACACATGGTATATACTCACTTATACATGGATATTAGCCAATTAATATAGGATAAAAATACTAAAATCTACAGATCCAAAAAAGCTAAACAACAAGGAGGATCCTAGAGAAGATGCTTTGTTCTCATTCAGAAGTGGCATATTTTAAGAAGTAATAGAAACAGGTTGTATATTGACAGTACTTATCTGGGGTCTATTTGACCTGTGAGAGGTGGATTCAAGTCAACTCTCTGAAGCTTACAAGAATTTTTTCAGTTTACAAAAAGAGTTAAAAGTTTTAGATATGCGAGCATTACTACTGTTTGTAATCTGTATTGGAATCCATATGGTAGACACAGCAGCAAACAACTAAAGAAAATTTAAAATCTTGATCTTGTGACTGATACTGTCAGTCAACAGCCTGACCCCTCACCTACCTATTCTGCCTTTACCTGAGGGTGGGATCTCCCTCTCTCATGGTCATGGGACTTTCCTCCCCTCCAATTACCAGGACCATAGGCCTGGAAGTTTCAAATGTACACCCGGGTAAAAAATTTTCTTTAAACTCCTTAATTTTACCTTCTGTTCCTACTAAGTGTCTGTTCCATCAGATTTCAAACCAACTAAAGACTGCAAACTGCTCCAAAGTCACATGCCTAGGTGCTTCTGATGGAATTGCCAAGCATCCAGAGCCTCTGCACCCTAGATGCAGCTAGTCCCACGTGGTCCAGCCTCACAGACAGCTCCAACAGGGCCTGGACTTCCCTAGCCCCAGATGATCCCCGAGCCTGGACAGCAAGCTAAATAGCGTTCGCTCCTCTCTCTCTCTCTTCCAAGCCTGAGCCAACATTACAACATTCTTATGTCCACAGCAATGATACCCCAATGTCAGCAGGAAATAGTCAGAAAAAGATTACATCACCCCTTATCATTTATTAACAGCACAAAGGCTGGAAAAATGTTAGGTTTCAAACCTGAGACAAATGCCTAACTGAGATGCCTATTTAACATATCAAGGCAGACTTGGCTACCAAGTTCTCCCAGCATCCTTCAGTCCCTACCAGTCACTGGGTATAGCTGGCATACTCCATCTGCTATCTGAGTCTGAGATGTCCTTCCCCCAACTGATCTTCCTTATTTAATTCATCCATTTTTGTTACCTAGCCTTTTTTGTCTTCTCTTCACTCTCCTGGCCTCTTGGTCTCTTGGTTCTCCCCTCCTTCCTTCCACTTCCCTACACATGGCCCAGCTTAGGGCCATATTTGCTCTCGACTCTCCCAGAAGTCTCTGTTCTCCCTCACATCAAGGTAAACTTTCTCTTTTACCCTTTAGAAGAAAAAGAAGAAGAGGAGGAAGAGAAAAAGAAGAAGAGAAGGAAGAGGAGGAAGAGGAAGAAAAAGAACTAATAGTGGTAGTAGAAGAAGAAGAAAAGAAGTTTGTTTTTATCTATTTTAAATAATTCAAAGCACTCAATATTCACTATCTAATCCCCATTTTTAATCACTCCACTCCTAGGACCTAGGACCTTGGTACAGGGAAATGGTATTAGTCTCTTGACATCCTCCTTAAACCTTTGCAGCTATTAGTTGGTGGCTCCTCAAACTCACAACACCTCCGGAAAAGGCATGTAAGTTGACAGAGAACATAATGCTTCTCTTCTAGCAGCAGCACAGGCCTTCCTCTTGTCATGGCTGCTAGTTTGTTTCTAGCTGGGAAGGGGTTAAAGAAACTGAAAATACCTACAACAGCATACAACCAAGAGGAAGCTTAGGCAAATCATGGAGTGAGTTAAATATATCATTGGTTTTTATATTTTGGGGAATAAAACAAAAAATTTCCACCTTTCTTAAAATCAAAAGTATTGCTGATGAATTTGAACAAATTAAGTCTATTATTCCCCAATTGTGAACCATTATTTATTTATGGTGCATGACTGTGAAGGTGCTGTTGTGGTTTTGATCTGGAGTGTTTTCTCAAAAGATTCATGTGATGGAGGCTTAGTAACACTTAGCTGAATGTAGAGGGCTCATGGAGAAAACAGAAAAAAAAGTTTCTGATGCTTCATGGAGCTATACCTGGAGGGTCCGCTAGAAGGCCTGGGATAATGCATTGTCGAGAAATTTTAATTCAGAACATGGCTATTCTGGCAAGAGATCACATCCAAAGACCTTCCTAGGTCTGTATAATCTGCTGGAATACAAACAGCTCTAGTCCAGGAGACAGAGGCCGGCAGATCTGAGTTCAAGGCCAGCCTGCTACAGAGCAAGTTTCAGGTAAAGAAAAGCTTAGGTCCAGGCATGGTCGTATATTCCATTAATCCCAAACAATGAAGGTAAGGTTAATTTGTAGAAGGAAGCACCCGTATTGGAAAATTATGACTAATTGAGTGGCAGAAAAGGTGATGAATCAGAGAGGATTTGGCAGACTAGGAGATGCCTAACTCTCACAGGAGGAAAGAGGAAAGGGAAGCTACTGAAAGGCAGTGCAGAGAACGAGGAGAGAGGAGGCAGTTTTACCCAGAGAGAAGTTGAGTGAGAGAGCAAGCTAGACACAGGGGAAGAGAGAACAAGCCAGAGAAGGAGAAGGAGCCACATTAGAAAAGATTGCTGGATTTAGTTTGGGGCCAGGCAGTATGGGGATTCCCTGGCAGAAGCAGGGTTGCAAAACAGAAGGGGCTTGGATCTGTTGTTTTAACAGCAGGGTAGGCTGCATGAGAGGGATGCTGCTTTTATGTAAACCACTCAGGAATGGTCAGGAAATCCTTAGCAAGAATAACAAAAAGGCTGGAGAGACACTGGAAAGAGAGAGAGGATTCCAGAGGATGGTTTAAATCTTGGTATAATAGTTCTTCTTGGCTTACTGCCCTTATAGCCACCCTGATGGGACCCCTACTCATTTTGATTTTTACCTTTGGGGCCTTGTATTTTAAATCGCTTGATGGCTTTCATGAAGGAACACTTGGGAGCAATACAGTTAATGGTACTCAGATCCCATTATGGAAAGGTAAATCTAGAGGATACCAGGGTTCATATCTTAAAGACCCATGACTGGGTCTTCAAATAATCATGAGAAGTAGGGAATAAGAGACCAAAGAATTAAACTTTAGTTTTTTGGGTTGTTGGATTAAAGTTTAAAGCACAAACCTGAACAAAGGCCAGGCACATAGAGACATGTCCAGCCACCTGCGGGGAGGAACCAGCCTTACTACATTTTTCCCAGCCTACTAGAGATACAATTGCTACCAGCCCAGATCGCTCCTCTCCCCTAGCCACAGTCAAACAAAGGAAGCCAGACCAATAATGGTTTTGGTGCTGTCTCACAGCCAATCAGTTTAAAGTGCAACATGCTCTTCTGTGTTTCAACCAATAGGCTGGAATTCCTCTGCTTTGGGAACGCTGGGAGGGAATGGGACCTATAAATCACCCTCCTTGCCTGATTTTAGTTCTCTATCTTCACTTCATTGGTGAGGGTATGGGCTCAGCTCAACCGTGTAATAAAAAGACCCTACATCAGAATGGGCTTCTTGGTGGTCTTTGGGGTCCATGAGACTTGGATATAACATCTTGAATCAGAGGCTGCAAAAAAAAAAAAAGCCAGATTAAATCAACCAGCTAGGAGAGGAGTGTCAGCTACAAAAGCTGAATTGAACTAGTCAGCCCAGAGCTTAGTAAGAACAAGAAAATGTGAACTTATTGAGCAGCAGATCTCTGAGGCTGAAAACATTCTGGACCTAGATTAGATCTTATGGAGACTAGAAGCAACTAGGAGTAGGCCTAGAGTTAGCTGATGGAGGCAGTAAGCCTCCAAGACAACAATTACAACAGGAGATAAAAGTTCCTTGTTCACTAACATTATCAGTGGGCTTGTCCATTCATGACTTTGTGGCTGAATGCAGTGAGGAGGCAGTCCTAGTTGAAGGGATTATGCCATGAAAGATGTGCTTTTGAAGAACGTCTATTGTTTCTGCTTCTTCTTCAGCCACCATAAAGTGACCATCTTTGGGGTACCATTCATTCTGGAACATATTGCTCTGTATCACCACAGTCCAGAAATAATGCAAATAGCTGACTGTTGACTGAAACTGCTCAAACCATGAGCCAATTTTATTAGTTGTTTTGTCAAATTAATAAAAAGCTCAGTAAACAAGTGGTGTTCATAATACACTGAGTTAATTTTTTTTTTGCAGAAAAAAGAGTAGTTGGTGGTCACTAACTATATTGGCATGTAAAATATGAGTAGAAATGGGGTTGGTGTTGAAATTCCAATCAAGTTACTTATTAGCCCATTGTAGCATCACTGTAAGCTGACTGTTCTTCCAATTATCCCACCATTCTAAGGATAATTTATTTCTCTTATGACTGTAAATACCATCCCTGTGTGAATGGAGCCCAGACCTTACTGATGGAGCTAAAGCCAAGAAGTAGTTTCTTAAGAACAGCATCCTTCAACAGCATCCATCCTTCATCAATTTCCTTATCAGTAGAATTATTACATTAGTGTTACTTGACCCTAAACATTGACCCCAATTGTTTTCCTCAAGTTAGTTTCTTCTTTCTGAGCCATTTGACCTTTGGGTAAAGAATAGCATGAGTGTCTTGGCTAAGAACAACATCAGCGTCTTGTCAGTGGGCTGTCGGGTCTGCATATAAGTCATCGCTGATATTGTCAGGCATGTTTTCCAATGTGTAGAGAAAGCTGGGCTTTGGAGAGATGGAAGAAGCCATTCTTAAAGAAAAGCAGAAAAGGAGGGACTTGGAGACTCTCAGGTCTCTGCTTTCGGATATTTCTGAAGACTGAGATGGTCTCATAATAGCAGTATATTTCAGAATACATTCATTTTCCTTCAATGACTTCTTGTTTTGCTTAAATGCCTGGGGTTTGGTTATCTATGTCAAAAAGAATGTGAGCAACACATATTTCCTTTATAAATCCCATGTCTGGTTCTTGACAATGTTTAATTGGCTAGAATACTATGCTAGTGATAGCATTTTTCAGGACCCACCATCACTGCAGAATGCCCTTCAGTTTGAGAATAAGACTTTACAGGAAGTTGTCTATGAATAATTATTTATCAAGGATATTTTAAAAATGAAAGTTAACTCTGAATATGGATGCAATTATTTAAGCATAAGAAGAAATAAAGATAAGGATACATGACTATATGTGCAATAGTTGTGTATGGCTTTAGGATGAATAAAACAGAAAGTAATTAGATTAGAAGAAATGTTCTCTTTGAGCCTCTCTAATTTTTTCTCTTCATTTTTGCCCCAGGTAAATGAACAGAGGTAAAAATGGAGAATTATAGTAATCAGTAATATTATTATGGTTTCTTAAGTTCTAGATCTGTGTGGGTGAAATTCTGTGTGGGTGAAAGAATTTTAAGCTGTTGTGACCTTTCCTATGTGGGTCCCAGTGTGCCTTTTGTAAACTGAATGACCAGTACTGGTTGATATCTAAAACTCATTATGGCTCTAATAT
Source organism: Pachyuromys duprasi (assembly GCA_028658305.1). Lineage (NCBI taxonomy): Eukaryota > Metazoa > Chordata > Mammalia > Rodentia > Muridae > Pachyuromys > Pachyuromys duprasi. Next base: position 49,729,160 of record CM053753.1, on the reverse strand, counting down.
TCTATGATTCAATTGCATGCAATCATTATGAATGTTCATATGTCAGAGTGCCTTGATTTTAGTTTGAATATTTGGATCAAAGCTTTACTTTAGAAAAAATAGGTGACTAAGAGAGGGAAAGCAAGCTAGGCCTGAAGGAGAAAAAGAAGAAAAGAAAAACAACAAAAACAAACCAAGCCAAGTGGCACAAATTAAGACCAATATATAATTGACATTTTTTTTAGTAGCCATGTCTGGATTATAAAGAAATTCTGTTTACTTTTTTACTTTAGTCTAAATATAAGTTGTTGTTTTTTTTTTTTTGCTGTTAAAAATGTGCCAGAATCAGACTGAGGAAATAACTCAGTGGTGAACACACAAAACTTCAGCCTTGAGGGTGAGATGTGTTATATTCTAAAGGCCTTAGTCACGAAGCCACTATTGAACCACCCAGATCTTGAAGTAAGTTATATGGAGACAATAAACAATAATGCATCTCTCAGTAAGGTAGAAATTCCCACGACATATTAAGAAAGCCAAATTAAAGCTGTTTTAATAAAAAAGAAGCCAATGTTTATTCTGTATATACTCATTCAACCAGAGCCTTTCTGCAGAATTTCCTTTCTTTAGAATGGAGGTAGTATTTATATCCAATTAAAATTATCAAATATATTTAATGAGGTACTATGTATAAAAACTTAGCACGTCTTTCATCCAGAAAGTCTCTAAGAACTGCTCCTGTGGCTGAATCTTGGAAAATGACATTGAACTTATAGATAGCATTGATATAAGGGACCATAATCAAGATAGATCCCAGACAGACTCGCATAGACAAGTTAAATGAACCACATGGGTCTTTATCAGTGAGTGGGGAAATTTGATCAAAACATGGGTTTGCTTTGGGTTTTTTGAGACAGGGTCTCTCTCTGTATCCCTGGCTGTCTTGGACCTAACTCTCTATGTAGACCAGGTTGACCTTGAACTCACAGATCCACTTGCCTCTGCCTCCCAAGTGATGGAACAAAAGGTGTGCACCACCATGCTTGACAAGATGTGTATTTTTGTATTATCAAATTAGTACCTAAAATTGATGGAAATATTATTATTATTGTCAGTACTTTCAAATAAAAATGTGTATGCATATATATGAGTGTATATAATGGAATTTTTCTGAACACTAAATAGTTATGTCATTATTTCCACTTTTTACATAGAAACAATGATTTAGAAGGTTGATATTTGTATAGATGTTTACAGGAACCATTATTGGTGAGAAGCAAGGGAAGAGGCAAAAACAAGCAAGCAAACAATCAGAAACAAGAACACAAACAACAAAAACTCTTCCTCAGATGAAGCTCCGCCCTGTATTTGCATCTCTTGTGTCTCTTTCCTATTTCTGCTGGGAGGCAGTTCATAGATGTCCAAGATGATACTTGCCTGATTTCTGCCTCCTGACCTTGATGCCAGATGGGGAATCTTGGAAAAGAATAACTTCCTATCCAGACATTGACCTGTGGGTTTTGTACGTACTTCGGATAATTTCAGAAGCACTGGCCATCAACAATTCATGGACTAGCTCTAACCACAATACGACTGCAGGGATGCTCATGCAAAACTTTTCCATCTGAGAAACACAAACAGTTCCATCGATTTTTCGATCACTCCAGAGGTAAGTGTGAGAGCTATAAAAATTGCGTAGGGGGTTAAGATTTGGAGAAGGGATGCCATAACGATTTCTGAATTGTCTCCTAACTTTGCCAAAAAGCATTACTGAGAAACAGGAAGTGGGTGTGGTCAATTCTCAGCACCTTAGAATGCCATTGCAAGAAGTTGTGTGGTCAGAAATCCTACATTCGTGGGAGTCTACCAGTCTACTTCAGAAAGATCTACTGGCATGTTCAGCGTCACATGTCATGAATGATAGTTAACTATAAATGCATTGCATGTGTACTCCATACAAATTATCATGTAGCAAACATGCAATCATGTAAAAATGCACAAATATAGCTTAGAAGTGGCACGTTAACAGTCATGATCATTTGCTCAAGTTGCTCTGTCTTGTTAGGGTTTCTATTGCTATCATAAAACACCAAGAAATTAAACTTGGGGGTGGGGAAGGTTTCTTTCAGATTATAACTCTCAGGTCACACTCCATCACATGGAGAGAAGTCAGGGCAAGAAATCAAGGCAGGAACTGAAGCAGAGGCCATGGAAGAATGCTGCTTATTGGCTTACTCCTGGCCTGCTCAGCCTACTTTCCCATCCACCCCTGCACCACGTGGTCAGGGATGGCACTGACCACAGTGGGCTGGACTCCTGCCATCGATCATTAATCAGAAAATGCCCGAGAGGTTTGGCTACAGGCAAACAAACTGATGCTGTGGTCATGGAAATGTGTGTAGATGAGACAGGGGCTGGGTTGTGCAGCATGGCCGTTCTGCTTCTGTCTAACTTTAATTGCTGACATAGGGCCATGGAGTTCTTCCACAGAACATGCTTAAGTGAGTGTTGTGCAGGGTTATGAGGAGCACAGCTCCTGTGACTTGAAACAGGAACAGAAGGCAGTCGTTTTAGGAATTCCAGAAGACAACATTGGCCAGTCAGTTGACTGGCAGGTAGCTGATTTTTCTTTTTCTTTCTTACCCATCTCTTCCTGTTGGAAGTTGAGTGTATCATTTGACCTCTCAAAGACTCTCTATTTAAATACACAATCTATAACTTTCCTTATGGTATTTTGGATCAACACATCCAATATTTAGAAGAAAGGCCTCTCAGGCTGACATGTATTGCTTCCTTTGGAAGGCCTCTCAGTAGCAGATTTTTTGTTTGTTTGTTTGTTTGTTTTGTTTTTTTCCCAGCAGAGTGACTTTGGGACTAGGAACGGGAATCATGGCTCTGGTTTCAACTTTGATATCGACGTTCAAGGTGACCTCAAGAATGTGACTTTCCCTTTCTAGTTCTGTTTCCTTATTTAGACAAGAGATTTAGAACTGATGATCTCGAGGCTCCGTTTATGGTTAATATGGAACCATCTAAAAGCAAGATGGTAAGGACAAATAGATCAGGATTGTCTGTCCATTTATGGGCAAAAATCATTTTGTTCAGAGAGAAGGGAAGTGACTTGACAAGGTCAAGGACAAAGAAAGACAAAGCCACAGCCTCTGACTTCCTGTCCCGGACTCCAGGTTCTTTTCTCTCTGCTTTTCAGAGATTCTTTGAGTTGCACCATGCCTACCAAAATGTAAAGCCTAGTGCAAGCCCAGTTTCAACAGCATTTTTTCTCCTTTTTTTTTTTTTTTGTTTGGAACAGGGTGGTCCCACTATTTTGATTAGGCTGACTTCAAAATCTTCAACTCAGGTAATTCTCCCATATTAGCCAGCTTCTGCAGTAGCCAAGCCTATAGCCACATGATACTTTACTTTGTACATTTTGACTCTATTTGAGGAGAAAGAACCAAATAATGTTTTACCATTTGTTCATTAAGATAATGGTCTTACACATGGTATATGTGGGTTACACATTTATAAGTGGGTATTAGATATATAATATAGGATAATCATACTAAAATCTGTACACCTAAAGAAGCTAAGCAAGAAGAAGGACTCTGGGTAAGACAATCAATCCTCATTCAGAAAAGGCAAATGGGATGGACCTCAGAAAAGGAAGAAAACAGAGAACAACACTGGAGCCTACCACAGTGGGATTCTTAAAGATTCTGCCCTGCAGGATATCAAAGCAGAGGCTGAAACTCATAGCCAAACTTTGGACAGAATGCTGGGAATCTTATGAAAGAAGGCAGAGATAGAAGGATATGGAGGGGAAGGAGCTTCATAAGGAGAGGAAAAAATATCTGGGCACAGGGGTCTTTTCTGAGACTGATACTCCAACCAAGGACCATTCATGGAGATAACCTAGAACTCCTGCACAGATAGATGTAGTCCATAGCAGCTCAGTGTCCTTGTGGGTTCCCTAGTAAGGGGAACAGGGACTGTCTCTGACATGAACTCAGTGGACTGTTCTTTGATCACCTCCCACTGAGGGGTGGGGCGCAGCCTTTCCAGGCCACAGAGGAAGACAATGCAGCCAGTCCTGATGAGACCTGATAGACTAGGATCTGATGGAAAGGGAAGAGGACCTCCCCTATCAGTGGACTGGAGGATGGGCATGGGAGGAGATGAGGAACGTAGGGTGGGATTGGGAGGGGACGAGGGAAGGGGCCTACAGCTGGGATACAAAGTGAATAAACTGTAATTAATGAAACAATAGATACATTTAAAAAAGATAATCGTCTTTCTTATTAACTACAAAGGGGCCACAGGTATAATTTCAGACACACAAAGTAGAAAATGGTTCCCTAGCTACAGTTTCTCCCTTAGCATTGAAGGCTTTCTGTCACCTGTTTGTGAGTTTCAGCAGAGTTGGTCTTTCCTATGCTTTTACAACCTAGTTTCTTTCTCTTGTCTTTGAGGCCATCCAACACTGTTATAGCTTCCATAATTACCATTCCTGGTTTATCTTTTTATCTTAACAATTCCAATTCTCTCAGTGTTGATGGCTAGCAAACATTCCATGACATTTTCCTGTGATGCTTTCACCTGGTAGTTTGTGTCTAACCTGCAAACCATTGGCTCAGCCTATGGATAATTCCAAACATTGTTGCCCTCATGCTGCCATGCTTTGTCACATGTCTTCTCTGAGATATCCTGACTGGAATTTTTAATAGCACATGCACTCTATATTTTCCCCCTGCACAAGAACGGAAAGTGGTAAGCTTTACAAATACCCAAATAGAAATTAACAGGACCTAATATTGCTGAGATTTTAGAATAATATAATACTTGTTCAAAAGCAAGTTTAACAATCTATTTCGAAGTTGCCTTAATGAATAAAAATTTAATTGGTATTAAAAACTAAATAGCTTTGTCTGAATTCTTGATTCTTTAAAATTTTATTATTATTTATTATAATTTATTCACTTTGTATCCTGGCTGTAGCTCCCACCTTCATCTCCTCCTGGTCCTCACCCCCTGCCATGTTCTTCTCCTAGTCCACTGATGGGGAAGGTCTTCCTCCCTTACTATCTGACCCTAGCCTAACAGGTCTCATCAGGACTATCTGTATTCTCTTTCTCTGTGGTCTAGTTAGGCCACCTCACCAAGGGGAAGTGATCAAAGAGCAGACATCCAAGTTCATGCCAGTGATTGCCCCTCCTTCCTTTACTAGGGAACCCATGTGGAGAATGAGCTGTCCATGGGCTACATTGAGCAAGGGATCTAGGTCCTGTCAATGCATGGCCCTTAGTTCATTCATCAGCCTCTGCAGGATCCTCTGGACCCAGATTTTTTGACTTTGTTGGTGAATTCTAGCTTCTTTAAAAAAAAATCCAAGCTGGGCATGGGAGCACACACCTTTAATCCTCGCACTGAGGGAGGAAGAGGCAGGCAGATCATTGTGAGTTCAAGGGCCAACCTTGTCTACCAAGTAGTCCAGTACAGCCAATGCTACAGAGAGAAACAACCCTGTCTCAAAAAACCAAAACCCAAACCCAAACCCCAGAACAAAACAAAAAACTCATAAGAGTGTAGCTAACCTAAACCACTAAAGAAATGTATATAGATGCACATCCTAATTCTGTTAAGATATACATATGTTATCTTAAAACATATTTCAAAAATAAATCATTTTAAAGGTAGATGCCATTTGTAGAAAAAGAAAAAGTATTGTCTAGAGAGACTTTTCCTGGTAGAGTTAATTTTGAGTGCTTCCTATTGTCCATGACACTGTACAGGAATCATTCCATTCTTCTGAGTCCAATTTCTTCAGCCAGAAGATAATGGTGTCTGTTAAGTGGAGTTGATGTGATAATGGGCTTGAAAGTGTTCTGCAAACTGAAAAGAACATCATGCATAATGGAGACTATTATTATTATTAGTATTATTATTTTAGAAGCCATTCCTTGGGATATGAATGCAGTCTGTATAGCTCCTCCGGGTGCTTCTAAGTACTTAGACTGTGTTTACAAGTTTAGCTCAAATCTAGTATGGTGGCTAGCTTTAATTGTTAACTTGACACAATCTAAAGTCACCTGGAAAGAAGTTTTAATGAGAGATTGTTCGAATATGATTGGTTTGCTGGCATATCTGTGGATTATCTTCATTACATTAACTGAGAGAGAAGACCTGCCCACTGTGGGTGGCATCATTCCTTAGACAGATGTATCAGAATGAAGAAATCAAGCTGAGCAAAGCATAATTTATTGAGAAATGTTTTTAATTATCTATCTATCTATCCGTCATCATTTTGTCTATCATCTATGTATGTATGTGTGTATGCATCTATTTATCATGTATGTATGTATGTGTGCATCCATCTATCCATCCAGCCATCTGTCTATTCATCAATCAATTGATCAGTCTAAGGTTATTTTATCTCAGCAATAGGAAATGAAACTATGATACCCAGGATGAGGCATGCCAACCAATGCTAACACCATGAGGCCATTATTTTGAGAGCACCTTTTTTCTGGGATTATAGTTATTAAAGCCGGATCCACCATTCTCCCAACAGTCACTGTATGCCTGCTGTGTATCAGGCAGGATTTCAGACAAATGTTCATGTCCTGCTTATATTATGAGAAATGAGAGATTTCTCAAAGCTGCCTGCTCGGCAGAGGTGGAGGGCAGGGGTCCAGTTTGGTACTTAGGATGGGTAGTGGCCTATATTGTGCTAAAAATAGTTGCATCATGAGGTCTGAAGCCAGCAGCTCTGCTTAGATTTACTCATGTCCATGGGCTGCAAACTGGGCCTCTGACATTATGTGCCCTTAATGAGGACTTATGTTAGAGGCAGAAAGGAACATTGTATGGCCAGAGTTACAGGGGTTAGGTTTCTTAACTCTGCCTCAGACGCTAAGAAAGGAAAGTTTAAATCTAGCTATTGATTGTGAGAGCATTGCGCCTGTCCCCATATGACACCTGCAGAGCCTGCACCTGCATGCAGACATATCCACAGCCATACAGTTTCACTTTCATCCTCCCCAGACAACTGCCTCTTTCTTCCAGGTGGAGGATTTTTAAGGTTCTGAGATAAAAGCGACTTTTTCATGTGCTTGTGACTCAGAGAGCAGGGAGGCTTTAGGGATGTGCTGAGCTCTTTCAAAAGCTGTTCTGAATGTGAGGTATGCTTCCATTTGCAGAGTCAGAATCTCTGAAAATCATTTTTAAAAAAGATTTCTCATTATTTTAATGATGTGTATGCCTACTAGTGTGCAAGCATGTGCCTGCAAGGCTGAGGGTTGTCCAATCCCTTGGAGCTGAAGTTACAGGTAGTTGTGAGACTCCTGGCAGGGGTCTGGCAACTGAACTTCGATCCTCTGCAAGAGCAGTACCTGCTCTTGATTATTAAGCCATCTTTCCAGCCCCTAGACCTCATTTTCTACCAAAGAAGACTAAACATAGTCAATCTTGCAATTGCAAGTAGCTAGACATACCATTACGGCCTTTTCCAGACTGTTTAGCGTTGCCTGTACTTATATGACTGTGGGGTTGATCACTTGGTATTGGATAACTAATTATGGTGTCTGTCCCTAATTAGAGGGAGGATTACTTCTCTTGCCCTCAGCATTGTCTATATTCTTTATCACTGGGCAGGGATGGGTGAGAGTTCCCTCTTCCTTGTCAACTTGTGTAGTGGTGTACTTCTACAGGTCATGTTTAGGCAGCCATGTTGTTGAGGTAACATGAATGAAGCTTCCCTCTCTTTTCTAGGAGACACAATCTCTCAGCAGATTCTGCAGTGCTCTGGCTCTTACCATCTTTCCCCTCCCCTTTCCATGCTGGTCCCCGAGCCTTAGGTTCAGGAATTGTGTTGTAGATGTATCAGTTGGGACTGGGCACCCGGCAACCACTTAGTCAGGAGACTTTTAACTACCAGTTTGAGCTCATTGGGTGTTTTGAGTCTGTTTAAATTATTAGTTTTAATATGAATTCAATTTGGTAGGTCAAATATATCTAGAAATTCATCCATTTTCCAGTTAAGTGGAACAAGGGTTTTTATAATGCATCCTTGTGATTATATAAATTTTCTTGGTGTCTGTTGAAAGCTCCGTCTTTCATCTTTAATTTTACTAATTTGGGTCTTCTGTCTTCCTTTTGTTAATTTGACTAAATGTTTATGAATCTTGTTTATCTTTTAAAAGAACCAACTATTAGCTTCATTAATTCTTTGTGTTTTTTAAAATTTCGTTTCATATATTACTTTGTTGGCAATTTGTCACATTTCCTGAGAGATTATAGACATTGAGACACACACAGAGATAACATTTCTACTGGATGATGAGAGGCATACAGCAATAATTAGAAGAGATCTTGTGTTTATCAAACTCATGATAGCATGTACTTCCCAGGTTATATAAGTAAAAAAGGGTTTAATGAAGAGTAAAAAGGGTTTAATGAAACCAGAAAATCTTGTTTGCATTCTTTCTATATTGTAATATTTGAGACAGTTTTGTAGCAAACTCCAGAGAAATTTCTGGAAAAACTCCAATAAGATGGGGCAGGAAGAATGTGTTCCAGATGTGAACTATGTTCTGGAGCAAGGATCTACAGGAACTGATTTGGGCATCAGGGATGGCTCTGTGCAGACAGACAGAGTAGAACATCCACACGCTGCTTGAAGAGGCTCTGGAGGGTCACCTTGACAGCCAGCTCAACTTGTGTGTAATTGTATAGGCCATGCTGCAAGACACTGAAGTGCTATTTGGAGGCATTCAGTGATTGCCAAGTATAACCCAAGTCTTTAGTCTATAATTACTAGTTCATAATTGCTCAGCTTCCTGTGTGTGATAGATTTCCTAGGGTAACCGGAGATCCAGTCTCTTATTAAATAATAAATGCCATTGAATTTCCTGATAAATGAAGTCTCCTAAAAAAAGGGCTTTTCCAAATATTTGAGATTTGGTTTAAATATCATGAATAATTTTCTAGCTTTGGCAAAGGTGACCTAGAAGTTTAGTAAGTCTACTGAGCTGTTAGATTTTTTTTTTGATAGATGGTACATTGGCCTGGGGAAGAATAAAAAGGAAAGAAAAACCTTTCCCACATTCCTTTATCTTTCCTCTTTGCTTGGCTAGAAATGCCACCTTATTTTTGCATGTATTTTTACCTAGTTGTCTCGAATTTGTCAAAGTTTAGTTTTAACTTCGTTTCTTTTTCATATTCTTGGACAAACTCATGAATCTAAACATGACAGTTTATGTATGCCTATGTTCCATCTTTCAGATATGTCCTTTAAAATACAGGAAGGAGACAAACTCAGCCATCAAGCATCTCTGTACCAGTGGGAAAGTCACACACCTGTTTTGGACCTTGAGTTTTCTAGCAAAAATTCCCTCTCTTCCTTCCATCTACTCCTCTGTGTTGACTATCTGTTGGGTGTGGTTGACTCCCAAACATACCATACATGTGGCAATAGGTACTTCCCCTCAGACCAAAGGCTCCAATGTAGGCCATGAAATGGTAGTACTCAGGGGTTCCTTAGATCCCAAGATGAGGAACAGTAAATGACACTATGGGACATAAAAGGTTTCCTAAAATTGTGTTAAATTTTGAATTTGGAAAGAGAAGAGAGACAGCATTTTTGCAGGCTAGGAGATCAGTGTAATCTGGCTCCCTGAATCCAAGGAGCAGTCCAAGGCTGGGTGTGGGAGAGAGACATAAACTTGGAGAGATGTACTGTGTGGGTCTGTAATTTACCAGCAATATGATGGCCCTTTTAGGCCAAGCTAGTAATGACAGTAGCTTAAAAATACAAGTTAAAGTGTAATAATGAAACTTACTGTCTTATGTAACTATCGTGTGTGTAACACATGTGCAGGACCGGTGGAGGCCAAAACAGGGCTTTGGATCTCCTGGAACTGGAATTACAAGTGGTTGTGAGCCAGCATGTGGGTGTTGAGCAACAAACTCAGGTCCTCTGGAAAAGCAGCCATTGATCCATCTCTCCCGCCGCTACCTACAGATTTTAAAGATTGATAAAATAAATATTGCAGACTGTCTAACTTCTTAGCAAATAGTCATTTGTAATGCACATCATTAAATAAGTACTAACATGATAACTGAGCCAAAACTAATTAATAATGTCTAGTTGAGTCAATGAATCATGAAATCGTGTTTCATGATGTAAAACATTACAATTGTTCACTTAAATAGTCACCTATATGCTTTGATATTAATCCAAATATTTGCGTATCTTTCACAATAACAGTTTATTGTGGTATTCACCCTGTTTCAGCTCCTAAGCTTAAATATTCAGAATATGCTCTGGTTTTTTGGCCATGATTTTATGATTTTTCAAATTAAAGTGGCTTATAATGTTTATTGTTAACATATTAAAATGAAAGGAAGGGTTAAGTTTGAAATTGCAAGCAGAGAGAAGAACTCAAATTAAGTCCATCAATAGTTATTTAATCCGTTCACATGTTCAACTTACCAAATTTGGTTAGCTCTGCTTACTTAGCTGAGAAATCAGAAATAATGCTTAAGAAACTAGAAGACAATATATGCAAAAAGTAGGACTAGAGAGATGACTCAGCAGTTAGGAACACCTGCTGCTCTTCCAGAGAACTAGAGTTTGGTTGCTAGAATCCACACTGGGTATCTCACAACCACCTCTAACTCCAGCGCAAGGGTGTCTAGCATATTCTTCTGGTCTCTATGGGCACCCACACACATGTAGCACATGCGTACATATGCATAAATGAAAGAGAAATAAATCTTGAACTCATCCATACAGAGCACATAGCATCTAGGGAAGATTATTAATTAATTGTACAGGTTACTTATCAGACTCTAAGGAACCTCCTTCAGAGCAGGATAGAGAGAGGTGGCGAGCCAGTGCGATTTCTGTAGACACAGACCTATAAGGTAGGGTTGCTTTTCTGAGAGGTTGCTTTAAGAGATCCCATTATTGAGGGGAAGAGGGATAAATGCACAGCTGGAAGGAGGGAAGATGAGGTCAGAGCTTGGCCTGTGTCACGCTGCCTAGAGGTTGGGGGAGGTGGAGTGAAAGCACTTCAGATGCGCTAAGAGGTAGGAAGAGAACCGGTCAAATTGCTGAGTGGATGGGTTGGAGCACTAGGAGGTAGAGTTGCACCTGGTCCAGATTTCTTTTTTGCAGCCTCAGTAGCTTAGAAAGTCAAGATTAGATCCTCAAGGAGACTCTGCTGGCAAAGGCATGTCTGAAGAAAAAAACAACAAACAAACAAACACAAAAAAAACCTGTAGCACAAGTTTAGCCTCAACAGCTGTTGTGGTTAGTGTTTTGGTCAACTTGATGTAAGCTAGGGTCATCTAGGAAGAGAGAATTTTAACTGAGAGAAAAAAAAATCCATCAGATTGTCCTGTAGGCAAATCTCTGGGGGCATTTTCTTGATGCGAGAAGGCCAAGCTACTATAGGCAATGCCATCCCTGGGCGGGTGGTCTTGAGTGATGTAGGAAAGCAGACTGAGCAAGCCAGGAAGCAGGACTCCTCCCTGGTCTCTGCTTCAGATTCTGCCTCTGGGTCTTGCCTTGAGTTTCTTCTCTGATGTCCCTTCTCGATGGACTGCAAACTGCAAGGTGAAATAAACCATTCCCTCCTCAAGTTGCTTTAAGTCATAGCGATTTTCACAGCAATAGTGACTCCAGCTAAGACAACAGCCAAGGAACTAAATGTGACAGAATAAGCACACAAAAGTAGTCAATACTGAGCCAAGGGGAAGGAAGTCAAGGGAATCATCAGCAGGAAATTGACTTGGAAGGCCCCTCCATCCTGGCAACTCTCCTGCTCCTGTGTTATCACAATGGTTCTAAGTGGTTAAATTCATTGGGACAACAATTTGGATTGATCCCTCAGATATGGCATGCTCCAGCCTCAAGTAGACTCCCAGGAGGATTAAGGTTACACCCTCAATCCTTAGCATCATCTTTATACTATAGAAACACAGCACAATTTACCCCACTTCCTGTGTCCTCACATACTCTCCATGGAGCCTTTGCTGCTGAAGTCTTTGTCAGCTGGGCATTTCCTTCTTGGGAAAGAGCTCTCTATCCTTTATAGTTTCCTGGTCCTTTTGATTCTCCTGTCTACCTCCTCTCCCTCTTCCTCTTCCATGCCCCAGGGATGGTGGTATGATGCCTCACTTGACTATGCATGTCCTTGAAGCATGTTCAAAAGTGAAGTTCTATGCTCTGTAAGTGATTAGTTTGACTTCTAAGCCCACAGTCCATTTGCTGTGTATTTTGTAGAAACAACATGTCTTCTCAGAGTCTCAGCTCCTTATAGACATTATCATAGGCAATTAATAAATTGATAGATATGAAATAAGCATCACATTAGATCAAAATTAGGATATTTTGTTTATTTAAATTAGCATATAGAATTTTTAACTTCCTGACCACAAGTGAAAACTAGCTGCACACCTTGCATCTAAGCAAAAAAATGTGGTTTTCTAAAACATCAACCCTGCCCCTCTTATCACTTTTCTGAGGCTGTGCAAGAGCAAATCCTTCTGTTCTCTTGGCAGTTTTACTATTTAATCAGTATATTGATAAAATAGTGACATTTTAACTTTATTCTGTAAATAACCCCTGATGAAAGCTGCTCAGCTTACTTTCATAGGCTGATTTGACTTGCTAAGAGTTGCCTCTTATGAATCCTGTAGTTCTGTCATTCCCCCACCAACCCTCTCCATTTCCTTCAAGCTTCTCAGAAATCAGACTTTAGTGATATCCATTCAGGGCCAGAAAAATAATTGTTCTTCATATTTTAAAACAATTTAAGAACATGTATACATAAACAAAGTCCAAGTGTAAAGAAGGTACTATTCCTCTGGGCACTTCTCATCCCCATCTCTGCTGTCCCTGTCTTCCCTCTGGACTTAGAAGGCATTAGTCTTTTGGCCCTATTTTCCAGAGCAGATAATGCTGAATGTAATCACAGCAAATGATTTGGCGGGCGCATCAATAGGGAAATGGTTTTCCAAATGCACAGTAATGCATCCTTCCAGAATGCATCATCTTTTTCAATGCGTTTCTCAAACACAGTTCTGTTCAGTTGAGAAACCCCCACAGCCTCTATTAGAAAAGTAGAGTGCCTCTTCTCCTTCAGGGAGGTGGATTCTTTGTAGGTAGTTGCTATAGTTAGCGATGGACACTAACATTTTCCCAAAACAGGAAAACCACTGTGTTCAGAGATGGGGAGAGGAAGGTTTGAGCTAGATATTGTCAAGTTTAATGCCAACTTGATATAAGCTAGAGCAGATCTCTAGACTGACAAAATGTGCCTATAAGATTGTGTTGTAGGTAAGCATGTAGGGCAGTTTCTTAATTAGTGATCGATGGGGGAGGGCCGGGCCCATTATAGATAGTACAGCCCTGGGCAGGTGGTTCTGGGTTCTATTAGAAAGCAAGTTAAATGAGCCACGAGGAACAAACCAGCAAGCAGCACTAGGCCATGGCTTCTGTATCAGTTTCCACCTCTAGATTCTTGCCGTGTTTGAGTTCCTGCTTTGACTGTCTTCACTGTTTTATAGAAGTGTGAGTGAAACCCTTTCCTCCCCAAGTTGGTTTTGGTTAGGACATTTCATCACAGCAATTGTAACCCTAACCAGGACAAGGTATTTTAGATTTCCCATTTAAAAGGGAGGTCGTAATTGGGCAAAACTAGAGGAAATGGGTACTCTGAACATTCAGCTATATCCAAGGCTCAGAATTTGAAAATAAAAATTAGCAGATGATCACTTGTGAATTTCTTTACCTAAATGATTCTTTTCCCTCTGTCCATACTTGGGTAATGGTTCGGCTTCCGGAGACAAATAGGGAGACTGTGAAGACTGTGTATGTATTGTTGATGGTGGTAAGAAAGTAAGCATTTCAGAATCTCGAGACCAAACAGAAAAGAAAAACAGGTAGAAAAAAGCTTGAGTCAAACAAACAAAAACCCAAAAACCCTCACAGATCCTTTTCCTCAGCTTGAAGGTCCATCCAGAAAGGAGCAAGAATGAATCCAACGAGCCAACAACACTGAGGCTGCTCAGGCAGATCCAGCATAGAACCAACCCTATTGGTTGAGGCTCCTTCTCATCAGTTCCTAGCATGTTAGAAATGAATGAATCCAACAGGTTTAAGGTACAGTGTCAACTGGACCCTTATTCATTTAGGTACACCCTCAACGACTCATTGGGGACCCTAGAATATGCTAACTCTGTGCCTGCTTTGTGTTGACACTATGCTATGTAGTAAGAGTGAACACCCCACTTGTCTTAGTATGGAAGCTGGGAAATTTATAAATAACAGTAATGTACCGCACAGAGACCTGGTGTCTGAGAAACCCAAGGTCAGAATGCTGGAAGAGTTGGTGTCTAGTGAGGCCCCCCCTCCCTGGACTGCACTCAACTGTTTTCATGTAATTTCACATGAAAGAAGCAAAGAAGCTCCCTAGGATCCTTTTTATACTGGCACCAATACTATCCATAAAACCCTGCTCTCACTCATGGCTTATTCACACTTCAAAGTTCTCACAGGAAAATAACACAACACTGAAGATTCAATATTAACACAAATTCCAGGGACCACAAATATTCAACCTATAGCACTTCCTTCATCTAGAGGCAGATATGTAAATGGATGGTAGACATGAGTAAAAAGTACTGAAAATAATATCAAGACTCAGGAAATGAGTTACCTGGGTTTGGAAAGCTATGTAAGCAGTGGTGGGGTGGGAGGGAAGCTCAGAGTGTCTGTGATATCCTAAAGTTTCAGGGAATTCTCTTCTTCACCACAGCCTTGAACCACCTGCGGATTTGGGCCAATGGCATGACTTAGGTGGTGAAAATGAAAGATCCAGTGGAAGACATGAAGAAGGAACAAGGTATGGCAGGGAAAAGCAGGGTTTGTGTCTCTTTGTTCAGAGGTGGAGTGGCATTATGGGGCCTTAGTGGAACACTCTTCTTCATTCATTTGCTGTTCAGCTATTTTGTATTTCACCCATAGAGGAACATGTAACAGTATCTATTATCTATAAAATCAAGGTAGTAACATGTATCTGTTCTGATTTTTAAAGGGGGAGACATACAGCAATGGATCTATTCGAATATCTACATCTTTTGAAGCCAGATGTTTTGGTAGAATCTTTATGCTAACACCAGACAGGTGTTTGTTTTGCTATTAGCACTGGGAACTAAGGTTGAGTAAAGTCAAGAGACTGACTTTGTATGTTATTATATTATCTGCTCATTTTTCATTACCACAGTAAGAAGGGGACACTAGGCTAAAAAAATCATTTTCTGATCTTGTTTAGATTGATTATTTCAACCTATGTCAACGTGAGACCTAGACATTAATGAAATTGGCAGCTCCAATTTTAAATGGGCATTATGCCAGGGTAACAGATGGATTCTGAAACTGTCAGTCGCTGGCTTGTGTATAACTCGCTCATATTGTCCTGTGGACATGGTCCTTAACAAGAAATGTCAGAAATATTTGTCAGTTGGTTTCCAGATGCCTTGCGCATGCATCATTAGCCTGCTGCAGTACTCTGCAAGTCTCTTCTGACCTGTACTGTTCCCCCAGAGAAATCACCACTAAACCGTGGGGACAGGTAAAACACGATCATGTGACTTGCTTGCTTTCCTGCACTGACCAGCCTCGAATGCACTGTCCTTTACTTATAACCTGAATCATTTCCATGATAACTGCCGTTCATCATTTTCTTCTGAGGGAGAGTGCTCTTCCATGTTCACCCAAGGAAAAGAGTTGGGGACCTTAAAAAATAGTAAGTAATCAAAATATGTTTCTTCTCTGAAAGGCCATCCCCACTGTCCACAGAATTCACACACACACACACACACACAGAGAGAAATACACACACACACCGCACATCACATTGACCCATCATTTTGACATTTGAATTTTTTATCATCTATCTTATTCTTTCTTCTGCTGTGACTCAGGTTGCTTAATATGGACACTTGCATTTACGTGACACGTGAACTTAGGTCTTATTATCTATGGTCTTTTCCTCTGAGTAAGCACTGAGCACCTTAGTTAGCTATCCTCCTGCCTCACGGTGACTTTGTTACCCCTGGCAGATCACTAAAGAGCTAGCTTATGCCATTAAGATTAGTTATTGATGCCTCCCATTTGCCAAGTAAATTGGCTTTATTGCCATTAGAAAGCATTGTCTCATTAAACTCATTAATTTAATCATGAGATATTAAGTAAAACAATATTATTGTTTGAGTATGAAATATGCCTCATAGACTTATGTATTAAAGCATTGGTCCTTGGTTGGTGGTAATATTTCAGAATATTCTGGAAATATTAACAAGTAGAATCCATCTGGAGGAAGCAGGTTATTGGGGTTCTTAGATATATATTTTCACCGGATTCTTCCAGTGAAAGAAGAAGCTCTATGCTTCTCTATGCTCCATGTCTACTATGAAAATAAGAGCTACTTCAGCACAGGATCTTCCTGCCATGATCTTCTGCCTAAGTACATGGGGCTGGGCAACCATGAATTGAACCCCCTGAAATAATAAGCTAAAAGAAGTCATTCCCCTGTTGGATTATTTCCAGCAGGTATTAAGTAAAAATTAACTAATATGCCTCATGTATAAAACACAGTTCTGGATTTTGGAGATGTGGTACTGAGCAAAATGGCCATGTTCTTTGGCCTGAGGAAACTTGTAAGCTAGTGCTATATAAAATTAACATCTTTGGTGGAGATAATGAATTGAACTTCTTTCACCTTATGGTGAGTACTCATTTGCAGGGGCTGACTATACTTCAGTTAAAGATGGCCAACTGTTGTTTAGAATATATTATAAGAGGTGAATAATAACAATCTTGTATAATAAATCATAATAGCTGAATAGTAAGAAAATTATTGAACATAAAGACTAGGCTATGGATCTTCTCCATTGATACACAGCTCTTCCAGAAGAATAGGATAAGTAGGTACAATGAGCATATGTGGCTGGGAAGTGACTTGATACTAGTAAGGCAGTTTAACTTAATTATAAGGCAAAGCATTGCTGTTAATGAATTCCAATCCTGTGTATTATTTTTATATATTCTAGCAAGAAACAAAGCATTGTAATCATAGTAATTCTGATAGCTCAGAGAGAAAGATTTCAATTTCAAGGCCTGACTGGGCAACTTAGCCTAACATGTAGAAGGCCCTGGCTTATTATGGGAAAAACTCACTCACTCTCTCACCAACCTCCTAATCAACCAGCTAACTTACTAACAATCCAAACAAACAAATAAGTAAGTAAATAAATAAATAAATAAAAGCTGTGCTGCGGCAATGGGTAAAAATAAATGGACATTTTGGACAATGAGAATGCCAGAAAGTCAGGACATTCTGAGAACAGTGGGCCTAGTACTATCTAATTCTTGGCATTTGAAGCCTCCAAGTGCTAGGCTACCAGTCCATTTTTTTGTTTCAGTTCTTCACCTGTAAGTTCATTATGACTAACTCAAATGATCTCTGATTAATACTTTCAGGAAACATTTCTATCTTCAACTATGTTCCCATATTGTGCTGAGAAGATTAAACCCAATTACCAGAAGAAGCGTGGGGAACTTGAAGGCTGTCAGTCTTGAATTTTTAACCCACATGACTCCAATACCATATTACTATATAACAGCAAGTGAAATCTGCTTGAGTTACTGGTGATGCAGACAAATTTATATTTCTTATGGTCTCTGCCTCTTACTGTGGCTCTTTATTTACAAGAATTCACATCTTGTGGAAAAAATTCAAACAAGAGCACATTCTTAAGAGAACTTTTGATGTCTCATGTGGTCCAGTATTCCCTGTCCCAAGGCCAGGTTCATGAAGCTAGGACCTTAAAAACTAGCACAGTGTGTCTTCTCCAGGCAACATTCCTAACACCTTCAGTCTCATGGGCTGCCAAGTCTTCCTTCTCCCATTTCACCAGTGACAGCCTGGTTTACACATTACTATAGCTTTTAAATATAATATGTTTCTATTATAACAATTGCCATGATTCTGTAGGGTAGAGGTTATACTTTATTCATACCTTATATTCTCCGTGTCTCAGGTTGTCTATCTCCAAGATAGACATAATTATAGTACTAATCTCAGAGAGTTTTGTGAAGGCAAAATTAATCAATGCATTTGCAATCCTTATAGTATTGTAGTACATAACACATAGTAGGTTTCTTAGTAGTAGCTCAATATTGTTATCATTATTTGCAACCATGGTGCCTTAGTCAATGTCAATAAAGCACACAAGGGCCTATATACCAAACAGTATTAATTCATCCAGTGTGTTCTTATGGTCAAGAAACTCTGTTGACCTCAAAGATGACTGAGAGGCCCATTTAAGAATAAGGGTAGGGGTTTCCAGATGGCGGTGACCTGTGTGCATCATATTTAAGGGGCAGAAAATCAGAGATTGCAAAACCGATGAATAAATAGGTGGCTGGATAAAAACAAAACAAAAACAAAAACATTGACTTTGGTCCTTCCCAGACTGGAGGAGACAGTCTGGAAGTTGGGACTATCAGATACAGGCCCCAGTGGCTTTCTCCTGTGTCTAGGAGTCACAAACTGTGAGGCCCCTGCCTTTTCTGCAGGCCCCCAGTTCCAGGGACCCTCTGCTCCAGTAGCCAGACATCAGACATCATCCCTTCCTTTTCTCCCTCAGGGCAGCATCTGGATTCCTGCGAGTGTGTCCCAACATCCAAACCATAGCTCTGCTGTTCCCACTGTGGAGATCAGGTGGAAAATAGAATCATATGTAATCCTGGACCCAGGATTAGGTGGAGCCCAAATGAATGTTAGTCTCAGGGGCACAGGGTTTGGTGGACCTGTAAGCTGAAGCTTAGCTGTCTTCTGAGGCACTGGATCCCCTGAGATTCCCACCTGAGGTGGACACACACTTTCTCCCCACCTCCCCCTGCAGCTTCCACTTGAGGTGCCTATGCCCCCTCAGCTACCACCTACGACACTGTACCCCACCCTTCAAGGCACCCATATCAGTGGCCCTTGCTCTCCGAAGTACCTGCATCTGTGCCCCTGCCCTTCAAGGCACCTGCGCTCATGCTCTGCCTTCCAAAACACACACACAAGTATGGTTGCATATGAAACGTCAGCATTCTGGACCTCTGTTATTATCTTGAAGAGACTCCAGACTGCAGAGACAGGCAGATCCAGTTTTTGGTGCAGGGTCAAATAGCCTGTCCACAGCCAAGGCTATGGACAACCAGATGGCTAAAGGCCAACACTATCAACAAAGACCAGGACATCATTGACTCCACCAGAAATGTTCCAAAACAATGTATATTGTATTGTAATGCAGCTGAAACACAGGAAAATGACCTTAAATCTATGCTTAATAAGTTATTAGAGGCATATAAAAAGGAAATGAATAAATCTCTCAAAGAAGTACAGGAACGCAAAACCAAACAATAGAGGCCATTAACAGCAGACAGATACCACAATCAAACAGGTGAAGGAAATAAATAAAATTGTTCAAGACCCGAAAACAAAATTAGAATCAATAAAGAAAACACAAACAGAGAAAATCCTGGAGATAGAAAACTCAGAGAAGAGATCAGGAACCACAGAGGTAAGCATCACCAACAGAATATAAGAGATGGAGAGAATCCCAGGCATTGAAGATACATCTCTCAAAGAAAATATTAAAATGGAAAAATAAAAAAATATCTGACACAAAACATACAAGAAATCAAGGACAGCATGAAAAAAAGATGAAACCTAAGAATAGCAGGAATAGATGAAAAAGAAGATTCCAGTTTTCAAGGTCTAGAAAATATTTTCAAGAGAATCATAGAAGAAAATTTCCCCAAAAAGAAAGAGATGCTCTTAAACATACAAGAGGCTTACCAAACATCAAATAGACTAGACTAGAAAAGAAATTCCTCTGGCACATAATAATCAAAACACTAAATCTATAGAACCAAAAAAAACTATTAAAACATGCAAAAGAAAAAGGCCAAGAAACATGTAAAAGTAGGTCCATCAGAATCACAGCTGACTTCTCAACAGAGACTATGAAGGGTCTGGGCAGATGTCATGCACATGCTAAGAAACCACAGATGCCAATGCAGACTACGACACCCAGCAAAACTTTCAGTCACCAAAGACTGAGAGCACAAGATATTCCATGACAAAGCCAAATTTAAACAATACCTATCCACGAAGCCAGCCCTACAGAGAGATCCTAGAAGGAAAATTTCAGCCTAATGAGGTCAACTACACCCAAGAAAATGCAGGATAGAGATAACTTCACAACAGCAAACTCAAAAGAAAACAAGCACATAAACATACTATCACCACCAACTCCATAAAAAAGGAAATAGCAAAGCAAACCTCAACCAGTACATAAAAATTGAATTAACCCATTGTTCTTTATCATATCACCATGGATTAAAGCTAGACCCCAACAACAATAGAAACAACAAAAAGCCTACACATTCATAAAAGCTGAACAACTCCCTGCTCCATGATCACTGGGTAAGGGAAGAAATAAAGAAACAAATTAAAGACTTCCTATAATTAAATGGAAATGAGGCCACAATTTACCCAAACTTGTGGGACACCATGAAAAGCAGTGCTAAGAGAAAAGCTCATAGCACTAAGTGTCCCCATAAAGGAATTTGAGAGATTCTGTATTAGAAACTTAACAGATCACCTGAAAGCTTTAGAAAAAAAAAAGAAGAAGAAGAAGCAAACATACCCAGAGGAACAGATGGTAGGAAATAATCAAACTCAGGGCTGAATTAATAAATTAGAAACAAAGAGAACAATACAAAGAATCAATGAAACCAAGAGTTGGATCTTTGAGACAAACTCCTAGCCAAACTAACTAAAAGAGAGAAAGACAGTACCCATATTAACAAAGTCAGAAATGAAAAGAGGAGTGTAACAACAGACACTGAGGAGATCTAAAGAATCATTAGGTCTAACTTCAAAAGCCTGTATTCCATAAAATTGGAAATATAAAGGAAATGGATGGTTGTCTTGATAGATTTCACCTACCAAAGTTAAATCAAGAGCAGGTAAGCAACTTAAACAGCCTTATAACCCCTAAGGAAATAGAAGCAGCCATGAAAAGTCTCCCAACCAAAAAAAAATCCAAGGGCCAGATGGTTATAGTGTGGAATTCTACCAGACTTTCAAAGAAGAGCTAACACTAATCCTACTCACACCATTCCACAAATAGAAACAGAAGGAACATTGCCAAACTCATTCTATGAAGCCACAGTCACCCTGATACCTAAACCACACAAGGACTCAACAAAGAAAAATTTAGACTAATTTCCCTTATGAACATTGTTGCAAAAATATTCAATGAGATTCTTGCAAACCGAATTCAAGAACACATCAAATACATCAAGTAAGCTTCATACCAGGGATTCAGAGATGGTCAACATATGAAAATCCATCAATATACTCCACCATAGAAACAAACTGAAGAAAAAAATCACATGATCATCTCATTATATGCAGAAAAAGCCTCTGATAAAATACAACATCCTTTCATGATAAAAGTATTGGAGAAATCAGGGATACAAGGCCCATACCTAAGCATAATAAAGGCTATATATAACAAGTTGATATCCAACATCAAACTAAATGGAGAGAAATTCAAAGCAATCTCACTGAAATCAGGGACAAGACAAAGGTTTCCCACTCTCTCCATATCTGTTCAATATAGTACTAGAAGTTCTAGCTAGAGCAATAAGACAATAAAGGAGATTAAAGGGAAACATTGGAAAGGAAGAAGTTAAAGCATCACTATTTGCAGATGATATGATAGCATACATAAGAAACCCCAAAAATTCCACCAGAAAACTCCTGCAGCTGATAAACTCCTTCAGTAAAGTGGTTGGATACAAGATTAAAATAATAAAAATGTCAGGAGCCCTCCTAAATACAAGTGACAAACAGGCTGAGAAAATATGGTAAAGCCACACCCTTCACAATGGCCACAAATAATATAAAGTATCTAGGGGTAATTCTAACCAAGAAAGTCAAAGACATGTATGACAGGAACTTCAAGTCTCTGAAGAAAGAAATTGAGGAAGATGCCAGAAGATGGAAAGGTCTTCCATGCTCATTGATTGGTGGGGTGAACTAGTAAAAATGGTCATCTTACCAAAGGCAATCCATAGATTTAATGTAATCTCCATCAAAATACTAACACAAATTTTCAAGGACTGAAAGAACAATACTTAACTTCATAAGGAAAAACAACAACAAAACCAGAATAGCTAAAAAGAATCCTATACAATAATAGAGCTTCTAGAGGTTATTTCCATACCTGACCTCAAGCTATACTGCAGAGCAATAGTACTAAAAATTGCATGGCACTTGGGTAAAATCGGCTTAGTGATCAATGGAATTGAATCGAAGACCCAGAAATAAACCCACACACCTATGCACATCTGATTTTTTTAAACAAAGAAGCCAAAATCATACAATGGAAAAAAGATATCATCTTCAACAAATGGCGCTGGTCTAACTGGATGTCTATGTGTAGAAAAGTGTAAATAGATCCATATTTATCTCCCTGAACAAAACTTAAGTCCAAGTAGATCAAAGACCTCAACATAAAACCAGACACATTAAACCTGTTAGAAGAAAAAGTGGGGAAGAGCCTTGAATTCATTGGCACAGGAGACAACTTCCTGAACAGAACACCAACAGCTCAGGCTCTAAGATCTACAATTAATAAGTGGGATCTCGTGAAACTGAAAAGCTTTTATAAAACAAAGAACAATATCAATAGAACAAAATGGCAGTCTAGAGATTAGGAAAAATATTCACCAATTCTTCATCTGACAAAGGGCCAATCTAATATCCAGAATGTATAAAGAACTCAAGAAATTAAACACCAACAAACCAAATCATCTAATTAAATTATGGGATGCAGAACTAAACACAGAATTCTCAGCAGAGTAATCGCAAATGGTCTAGAAGCACTTAAAAAATGCTCAATATCCTTCGTCATCAGGGAAATGCAAATCAAAACGACTCTGAGATTCTATCTTACACCTGTCATAATGGCTAACATCTAAAACTCAAGTGACAACACATGCTGGCGAGGATGTGGAAAAGGGGAACTCTCCTTCATTGCTAGTGGGAGTACAAACTTGTACATCACTTTGGAAATAAGTCTGGTGCTTTCTCAGATAACTCGGAATAGCCCTACCTCAAGACACAGCTATACCACTCCTGAGCATACACCTGAAAGATGCTCCACCATACAAGGGTATTTGCTCAACTATGTTCATAGTGACTTTATTTGTAATAGTAGAAACTGGAAACAACCCAGATGTCCCTTAAACTGAAGAATGGATAAAGAAACTGTGGTACATTTAAGTAATTGAATATTACTCAGCTATTAAAAACAAGGAAATCATGATAATAATGATATTTGAAAAGATCATCCTGAGTGAGGTAACCCTGATCCAGAAAGACACAGATGCTATATACTCACTTATAAACATATTTTATTCATGTAGTACAGAATAGACATACTACAATGTACAGACCCCAAGAAGATAAGTCCCATGGGCAACTTAGGCTTCATGTGGGCCCACTAGTTAGGGGAATGGGGGTTATCTCTCACATGGACTATGTTGTCTGCTTTTTGGTCACTTCCCCCTGATGGGATTTCCCTACCAGGCCACAAGGGAGGAATAGCTACCCAGTCCTCATGTGAATAGATGGGCTAAAGTGTCTGGATAGGGGGGCTCCAGCATTCTGAGGAACAGGGGAGAGGGGGTACAGGAGGGAGGGAGGGACTGGGAGGAGAAGAGAGAGAGGCCTATGACTGAGATGTACATGGAATTAATTAATATAAAAAGAATAAGGATAGTAAGAATAAGAAATAGGAAAAGCATATATACATAAATAATTATGATTCCCAATAAAAATAAAAGAAGATAAAGAATACTCCCTATTGTCAATAGAGTATGTTCATACTGAGAGAATCATGAAGGCTGTAGATATGAGACAAAATTTCAGTGAGATTTTCAGAAAAAATTAAGATTCATGTATGTATGTACGTACGTACGTACGTACGTATGTATGTATGTATGTATGTATGTATGTATGTATGTATGTACTTGAGGTGCTGCTATAATGTGCTGAAGGCATTCCAGGGCTGACTATGTAACACAAGAGTAACATCTAAAGATTTGCTTAGTAGTGTGACAACTGTGTTTAGAATTTAAGGTTGGAGAAGAATGGGAAATTCCTTAATGTGAGACCATAGGTTTTGCATTACATTTTATTTATTTGAGTTTAATTGGGCATCTTGGTGTTTTGAACAGCAAATAAGTGGAGTGAGAACTCATAAAACAGGCTGCTCTCACTGATGTTCACTCACTATAGGTGGAGAAGAGTACAAGTGTGATTATACAGAAGATGGATTTTTTTTTCTGTCCTAAAGGCCTGGCCTTGAGACCTGGAGCTCATAGCAAGTTCCCACTTTCATTTGAGTTTTCCTCCTGTAAAATATTAAACCTTAAGAACACTTGAGTATAGCACTATGGGGGAAAATGTTAGTTTATCCAACCACTATAGAGATCAGTGTCAAACAGACTGAAAAATGGAACTACCAGAAGATCCAGGCAAGCTATTCCTGAGTATACACCCAAGAGAATATAATTCTAAATACTGCCAAGCAGTGGTTGTCAACCTGTGGGTCATGACCTCTTTGAGGTCAAATGACCTTTCTTCAGGGGTCACCTAAGACCATAGAAAACCACACATATTTACATTAGAATTTGTAATAACAATAGCAAAATTACAATTGTGAAGTAGCAATGTAAAAAATTTTATGGTTGGGATCACCACAGCATGAGGAACTATATTAAAGATTCACAGCATCAGGTAGTTTGAGAACCGCTTCCACAGAGATATCTGTACATTCATGTTTATGGCAGCTTTGTTCACAGCCATCAAGTCATGGAATCAGCCTTGCTGTCCATCAGCAGAAGAATGGATAAGAAAATGTGGCATGGGTAAAGCATCCTTAAATGTTTTTTGACATATAAATCCTTTTTTAAGTGAAACCAGGTAAATAAATAAGATACTTATACAAATTGCACCTGCACTGGTAACTATAAAGTACATGTCTTTGATATGTACGTAAGTTTATCTATCATTTAGTTAATGACAAAAGACCTTTTTTTCTGTGATAGATATGCCTGTTCTTTTTCCATAAAAATTAAATCTTGGCTGAATATTTAGTGTCATGGGATGCAAAGCATCTTCAACAGTTTTGGAGTCTGTCAGTATTTTGAGTTTCTAATAATCAATGCCGAGGGTGCTGCTTTTCATAAGTTCCTAGTGTAAAAGACAGAAGTATGTTCAGAAATTGTTAGAGATTTTGTCTTTATCCCACGGCATAATTCATGTAATTATCTTTTAAGTGAAACTCAAGTCATCAACTCAAATACCAATTTTAATAATCAAACTCTCTAGGGCTGGGGCTATAGTTCAGTGGTAGATCCTTTGCCTCCCAAGTATAATGTTCTAGGTTCAACAATCCCCAGAACTTAAAAAAAAATCATACAGTGCAAATCAGATACATCCTCATCTGATGTTTGCACTCTGAGGGATGATGGCAGGCAAATATTAAAAGTCTGCGTCTACTATAATTAATGCTCATATAAACAATACAAGAACTGCAAGTGAGAACATAAGAGTCTCAAACCTGAACCATGATGTTTCAGGTAGGGTCTGTTGGTGTTATGCAGCGTGATGGTCCCACAGTGAAACGTGTACATGTTGTATGTTTAGAACCAGGGCTACATAATAGGTAAAATAAGCCAGAGGCAAAATGACAAAGATTGCAGGTTTTTTCCCCTTATATCTGGAATCTAGATTAAAAAAAAAAACACAAAAGCAGGATGAGGACTATCTACAGGTGGAGAAGAGACTGGTGGCAGTGGAAGAAGGGACGAGTTTGAAAGACTGTATAATTAGCGAGGATGCATGAATTAAAAAAGAATATACAGAGATGCTCTACATGTATCTCTAAATGCCTTTAAGGAATAAGTACATCATGAAGCACGGTTAACTCTGTGTGACATGCTCTTATGCATCAATGCTCCTCTCGCTGTACGTCCAACACCCATAAACAGATGTTTTGAAATTCTCCAGATCTTTACCTGGGCATGTATTCCAGATTTACTGAATAGCTGCCGCTAGTTTATGGTCTCTGCCATCCCATCCTCTAGCGTTTGTTATGCCTGAGGAAGTCGCTGTTGGGATGCCTCCCTTGATAAGAGTCCATGCCTTGTTGAGTCATGTGATGATAAGAATTGGTAGTCATAACCCAAAGCTCTGGCAAACCCCAGGATTCCTTCTGAATCACTGGAAGATTAAATTATAACCAGCCCCGTGTTCCTTGTTTGGAGTACATTTTTATTTCATTTCCGTGTTTTGGAAGTTGGGGTGGAAATCTACCGCGGACAGAGCTTACTCGATTTGTATGTGTAAGCCCTCTATCTCTGTTCTTAGCTTTTCCAGGTATCTGAGTTTTCTGCATTTGTTTTTATGCCAGAGAAAAAAGGTTGCTATTTTGAGGAGCAAACATTTTCTTAGGGAAATAACCGGCAAATACTTAACATTTTTCGAATTAAACATTTCCTATATGAACAAACTACAGGGTGGGCTCGAGAGTAACACTCCGCGGTGTTTCGCCCCTTTGAGCCACCTCCACAGCCTGAAACAAGAAAAATGTTTGCCTTGTCACCGGGGTCGGACGGTGGGGTGGGAGGAATAACATTTCTCCATTTCGAAATATATAGTTATATCTATAAGGTGCCTTCCCACCTCTGGGGGAAGACGTTGGAAGGAAGATAAACAGAGCACCTCGGAACCCTGGCCCCTGGTGCGCTTTGTTTGAAGAACTTCAGAAACCTTGGAGCCTGCATGGAACAGTGCTGGGGTGGAGGCCAAAGGGGACACCCCGTCTGGATCGTACAGAAAATAGAGGGTGTTAAAATACCACAGCCCCGGACTTCTGCCACTCCACCCTAGAAGCCAAACAAGCACGGGAATGGAGGGCGATGTGGGAAGTCTGTAGGGAGAGACGGGGAGGCAGACACCTGGGAAGTTACTGCAGCAACCCAGAGAAGCTCACATCATGATCACTAAGCAGGATTCGTAAATCCCTCTGCCTTGGGGAAAGCTGCACCCCGGGCTCATCATGGGCTTCAGAAAGCAGTCCTGGAAAATCGGATGGGATTGATGCGCCGTTCCAGTCCAATCCATTTTCTAGTTTGCAGGGGAAAATCCGGTCCGGCGCTTATTTTTAGCAGCGCTTTCCTGTGACCGAATGCTACTGCTTTCGGGCTGGGATACTGAGGAACGTATTCGGAGAGAAGCCTCCGCGGGCGGGGGAACGGGAGGCGGTGAAAAAAAGGAGAGGGACGCCCTGCGCATGCGTGCCAGCGCCCATGCAAATCTGCTGTACATCCAGAGCAAAGTGGGATGATCTGTCACTACACCTGCAGCACCACGCTCCGAGGACAGCTCCTGCTTGCAGCTTTCAGATTCAGGTAAATAAAATAAAATAAATTACAATTCTGAGCGGGGCCTGTGCATGCTTTTCAGTACCAGATATGCATCGCAACCTAACCCCTGTAGAGGCAATCTGCTGCTGCTGCTGCTACTGCTAAGTGTCCTTTGGTGGCTGATCGCAGTTTCAAGGTTTAAGAAATCCCATCTTTCAGGAAGCCTGAAGGGAAAGAAGGAAGTACGGGCGAAATCATCAGATTGGCTTTCCACATTTGGGAATCTGAAGCGGGTCCACATCTTCCTGCCAACTTCCATTGAACTTCCCAGCACTCTAAAGGAACTGAAATGGAGAGCAAAGGTATGTGACTGTACCCATCGGGGCACTTTCCGCTGCATGTGCGTGTGGCCAGGGCAGCCCTCAGCGAGGGGACTGCAGTGTTCCGGAGCGGGAGCGGGAGGAGCATCACACTAGGTCGATAGGAGGAGGAGATGCTTATGTCCATTGCAGCAGCGGGAATGTGGCAAGAAGGCCACTAACTCCCACAGCGTGGAAGCCAGTGTTAATACTCCATCAGTTGCGTAGTGAAGTGGGATGAGTTTTTTTTGGGGGGGTGGGGGTGGGGGGAAGGGAGTAGAATGGAGAATACTCCTTCCCAAAATGGAGGGGGAGGAAAGATGTGTTGGTAAAGCGATTCCTTTCCTGTATAATGGATGGACTTAAGTAAATATATTTTGTTTGCTTTACGATTGCTGACAGGCATATTTATAGATGATATCCAATAATGCATTGCTAAAAAATGTTTGAATTTCTCCACCCTATCCTACAAACATGGTGTTTCAGGGTGTGTGTGACCATATCTGACTGCATTTTGAATGGGTAGCAGATGAAAAATTGGATCTATCTGAAACAGCGCGCACAGGAACTGACCTCTAAGAAGATCAGGGTACAGAAGTATTGCTTGGCTCTTTGAGCTCGATGCGTTCACTAGTTTCGGGCATGTACATATTAAAATTCTCCTCATAAGCAAACCTGCAAAATGTACACCCACCAACTGTTACATGAACTGTGAGAATTAACTTCTGGTTGTCATACTAATGAAGATAAGCAAAGTGACCATTAAAATTGTAAGTTTGGATGTCATTTGGGCTAACCTCGTCTGAACAGGTCTCTCCCTCTCCCTAAAATGCCCATTAGATTGTGAGTATCCTGAGTGATGTGGCCAGATACCCAGTAGGATGTTTTTAATTTTGGTGAAATCAGAGAAATGATGTCAACTTTCATGGAACTATATTCATTACCCAGAACTGGAGAAGCTATATTTGAAGCAAGGTTTTATTTTTAACCAGAATGTCAGTCACTGTGGCAGTATACTTAGGCTCAGGGAGTGCTGTTACCCTACCTATTTCTGGTATGATTAATAAAACAAGAGTGTTGATGATAGCAGCTATCCGCTCAGTAAGGTTATTTTGAGTATTTAATTAGCAGGTGTATCATATTTGTACCTAGGTAAGCATTGGCACTGAAGAAAGAACTGAAATGATGTGGAGAAAGATTAGAGGGAAGCTGCCAGATTGGGAAATTATTCTTATGGCACATTGGTGGGCATTTTCATGTCTGACAATGATGAACATATAAAGAAAATCTGTGTCTCTGGATGTACATAATGTATTCCAGAATCCACTTTAAAATGAAAGTATAATCTTTATTAAATCATAAGTTAATAGAATATTCTACTTTAGTTAAGCATTTCTTGGACATAAGATTAACAACAAAGAGTGTCGTTCTACTATGAAAAACTATTTTTCTGCTTAGATGACACCTGGTATTTGGCCATTAAATCTGGTTATTCGGCAGTGGTTCTTGGTAACGTTTTGCCTCTCGTATATACAGCAATTATTGGTCCATCATAAAATGAAGATGTTCCTCTCAGCAATATTTTGTGTTTTCTTTTATTGCCTACAAAGAACCCTGCCCACCTCTCAGAGTTCCAGGTGGCTTATATGTCCTAATAATAACAGTAGAGTTTCAGCTGCCAGTCTGGGGAGTTCAGAAGGGAGACAGAATTTCAGAAATAGACCCGAGAGGAACTGGGCCAAAAGTTCTATGTTAAGTCAGACAACAGTGACACAGTGCATCCCAGCACTGATAAAAAAGGCAATGAAAACTCTCGGCATAAGCCAATGTTGTGGTTGTTTTGCAGAAGGCTCATAATTACTTTTAACAAAGGAGCAAATGAAAGTCTTGATGGACTTTAATTCCTGGCCTTTTTACAAAGCTGCTCTGCCCAATTAGCAATCACGCTGACACTAATACTTATGGTTTCTAAGTCAAATGCAAGTAGCATGATTAAAAACTGCAGCCAACTTTAAAATTTTATTCTCAAGGGGGAAGGAGTATATTAATGGGCATTTACATCCGTATTTCATTATAGTTGGAACATCTTTCATTTTTTATGCTATGTAACTTCTTCCCCCAATGGATTCAAATGTAATTATAGGAAGATATGTTTAAGTGTAAGCACATATACTTATTATTTCCTCTATTGAAATTAATTTTGGAAAGAGTTGAAGAATGATCACATGATTCAGTTGTCTGTGTGAGTTTTCCACACCAGAAAGCATTCTATTGGCCTCTATTTAGATGTGAATCCTATCCCGAGCACCAGGCATCCTTCACATTATCTTTACTGTTTGAAAAGCAGAGTAGGCAGCTCCATGAGCATTCTGCTGCTCACAGGTAGGATCCTTATGACTTTATATCACTTCCTGCCATCCAGGATAAAGAGGTAAATAGATCAATTCTGAGTCAGTGTTAAGGATCTTTGTATACCATGCTAATTACAGTAATTATGAGACTCAATTTGATGTGTTTGAAGTAACCTTGACAGTCCTTGCAGGTCCCAAGGACTAGAGATTCTAAAAGAACATGGAGTGTTTAATATTTAAACTTGTGGTTCAGAAACTTTTCTGCACTCTGGAACCACTTGGGATGCTTCATAAACATTCTCATTCAGGGTCATATCCCAAACTGTTAATTAGAAATTTGAATAGGAACAAAGATGTGTGTATTTTTTTAAACACCTCAAGTACAATGTGTTTGAGAATCACTCAGTTAGATGCTGGATTATAAATTGTGGTGTGCAGATACACTTAAAACTGTGGCATGCTCATTTTTACTCATGGCCTATTGAACGGACTGATTATCAACAAGACTCCAGGCAATCTGTATTCAGAAGAAAGTTTCTGGAGCAGTGATTTAAAGGTAGCTTGTGCTTCTCTCTTCTCCTCTCTCCTGACTGTATCATTTTTTTTCTTTGCTTAGATTCTTGACTTCTTGCTTGTTACCTGTGAAAACAACCTTTTTTTCTTTCTATATAGAGATGTCTAGACTGCACCCCTTAATATTTGGGTTTAACTGGTTCTGAGAAGGGACCTGTGCATAGTTTCTAAAAAACAAAAACAAAAAACCCAAATAAAAAAGCCACTCTTTTCCTAGTTACTTTTTATTGTTGTGAAGATACAGCAAGACTAAGACAACTTATAAATGAAATACTTGATTGGGGCTTGCTTAATATTTCAGAAGGTGATTCCATGATCATCATGGCAGGGAGCATGGTGGCAGACAGGTGAGGTGCTGGAGCAGAGGTAGAGAGCTTACATCTAATCCATAGATAGATAGATAGCTGGATGGATGGATGGATGCATAGATAGATGGATGGATGGATGGATGGATGGATAGAAGGATGGATAGATGATAGATAGAGAGATCAATGGATAGATAGATAGACAGATAGACAGACAGACAAATAGATACTATGGCATGGGTTTTTGAAGCCTTAAAGCCTACCTCCCCTAGTGATACACCTCTTCCAAAACCACATCTCCTAATTTTTCCCAGATAGTTCCACCAGCTGTCAATCAAGCATTTAAATATATAAGTCTATGGGGGTCATGCTCAGCCAAACCATCACATCCTCCAAAGGATGCAACTAGCCAGCCAATCACCATTGGTCTCAGACCTCACCACTGTTGCTCTATATTTCAGGAACATGATCATCACCTCAGAGCTTTTAGAATATCCTTGCAAAATCTCAGGCCATTTCCAGATTTATTACTTAACACCTGGATTCCAGAAAAAAAAATTGCGTGTTCTTTTATATGCATGTTAAAGTCTCAGAACCACTGGTCTAAATTGTAGGAAGCAGATTGTAGCTGAAAGCGACAGCATATTGTAACTGAAAAATACGTTAATGGAAAGCCTTTGGTAGAGATCATTTACTCTGGGTGGGGGTTATGGGTGTGTGGTCAGATCCTAGATCGCCATTTGCTTTGGGAAAAAGTAGAACATCTCTGCCTTGCGGTTTGAATCCCGAACAGACTCACTTTTAAGAATACTTCCTGCTCTTACTCTAGCCATTTACTTTCAGCTCCCTATTATCTTTAAACATTTATTCTCTAAGTTCACTTTGAACTCCTGCTAAGATGCAACTCTTAGCCCATTGTAACCCGGCGGTACAGCACTACTTAAGCCAGCACGCATCTTAGCAGAGCACTGCTCCCTTCCATCGCGTCTTTGTCCAGCTTTCTGATGCCACTGTCCTGCACTCTTTCCTGACTTCTGTGTTCAATGGCTATTTAAAGAGTGCTCTGTGCATGCGAGATAGCTGTTGGTCTCTCATATGTTGCGTTTCCTACACCAACAATTGAATGATCTTTATTAAAGTAAATATTTAATTAGTACCTACTCTTTGCCCAACATGCTAAGTTCTGAGAATCTAAAAGACAAAACAAAATAAAAGCCCAAGTTAAATGTGGTAGCTCCTGGCTATAATGCCAGCACCCAGAGAATAGAGGCAGGAGAATCATTAGGAATTGGAGGATAGCGTCTACAATACAGTTATTTTGAGATCAGCCTGGTCTACTTGAGACTTTGTTACTAAGATGTAATCTTCGATCTTAAACACTGTGACCTGCTACCTTATGTTTTTGTTAATAGATTTATTAGCCTTCTTTGAGGACATAATTTGAGCCTCCAACATTTCAGCAGGTACTCTGGAGTCCACCTCAGGAAAAATGTTACTTTCCAGAGCAGGGACACTAGTTTTAGACGCTGAGTTGAATAAATAATCTTTAGCAACACTTTCATAGTGTTGGTATGGTTAGGACCTGGGAGAGATAAAGTTAACAGATCACAGGGGCAGCTGGAAACACCGATTTGATTCCAGAGCAGAGAAGGCAGGAGACCAACTTGTGTTCCTAACAGAGACTTGCTCATGCTCTCTGGAAGAGAAAGGAAATGCTTTTGCAGTCCTTAACTTAGCAGAACCAAAAAGTAATTTTATGAAAATTGCCCCTTTGTTAAAGAACAATAGCATCCAGAAAGACCATTGTGGTGAGAGAAGTCAAATCTAATACACAGTGTGGTGGGATGGGCACTGGGTGCAATTCAAATAGCCTCTTGCCCAGTTCTAACAGTATTAACCTTCAACAAATCTCTTTGCCTTTCTGGGTCTCAAGGTTTTTGAGCATTACAGAGGGTTTGGCTCATTTGATTTAAATGCTTGCTGAACTGTCACATTGTTCCAGGTATACGGTTCAGTGTAGGGCAGAGATGTTTGTCCCTGATGCCCATTCTTTGAACTGCAGCTGGGATTCACAAGCAGGCCTTGGAGTTGTTTATTTTAGACACACTCCATTCTTTCTTCTAAGTCCCCAAAGGCTACCCAGGAGGCTAGAGTATGGAATTCTACTGTAATTAGAGACCCTGAGAGAAGACTGAATGTTCCACAGCAGTAAACGCCTTCCTTTGGTTTCTGCCTTGGTTTCTTCAAAAGGAAAAAATCGCAGTGTGGGAGAACTTGTGAACACCAACTCTATATCTCCTCTAGAAGCACTCTCAGCTGACCAGCTGCCTAGCTGGGAATGGGTTGTCTGACTTACGCGGTCACTAGCAGACTTGTCATCCTCAGCAATGCGTCTGGGGTGGCCACTTTCTTAGCCTTGTCCTTTTCTTCTTTCAAACTTGTAACATACTGACATTATTAGATTGGTGTTATTATGTTTGTTTATTTTGTGTGCATGCTTGTGCATGTATGCTATGGCATGTGTGTAGGTCAGAGGATAGCATGTCAGGCTTTGCTTCGTGGCAAGTACCTATACCCTCCGAGACACCTCTCTGTCCTTAAATTGGCGTTTTGTGCCCACTAAGTGACCAATAGTGATTTATCGCATTTGATACTATCGGTTTCTGAATTTACTGCATATTAACAACTATAAATAACATCATGAGGCATTTTGTGGTTTTACAAAGCTCTTTGCATGCTGTTTTAAAGCTCCAGGATTATGTGTTTTGATTTCATCTCATAGACAAAATGAAGCCTCAGAAAACTAGGTTCTCTACAAATCAAGAGACCATTCCCTCCTCCGCACCACAGTATCAGAATTACGAAGTACATTTTGTCCTTATAGAGTTAGCAGCAAGTACACTGCATAAATACTTATCAAATAATCTTCTTTGACTTTCACAAAGACTTTAGTAAAGGGTTTCCTTTTATGCATATTTTACTTTGTTTGCTTATTTGCTCAACAAATGTGTTTATATAGGTGTTGGGGATAGAACCCAGGGCGTCACTTCAGCTAAGAATGTGCCATCGCTGAGCCATACCCCACTACATTTCTAATAGGAACTTTTCTGATAGCTGAATTTATTATTAAGTTACTATTGAGGCTGTTATACAACATTTTGTGGGTTGGTAGTGGATAGAGTTTTGT
The DNA here is from genome assembly GCA_028658305.1 of Pachyuromys duprasi. NCBI lineage: Eukaryota > Metazoa > Chordata > Mammalia > Rodentia > Muridae > Pachyuromys > Pachyuromys duprasi. Next base: position 49,694,835 of record CM053753.1, on the reverse strand, counting down.
CAGGTCACGTACACATTGACTGGGTTTAAAACATGTAAATTCTGTTTATCAACAGTGTTTCTCAAATATGAGCCACAGTGCACCTGGGATCCTTGGTAGCCAGCTGTTAATGAAGCAGTTAGGAAATTAGGTGTATGATAAATAAACGGCACGGTGATGCTTATGAAACAAGAGCAAGTAACTGACTGTGTTTAAACACTATAGGCCTCTTGCCTTGCTTTTAAAAAAAAATTATCATTCTTTAGTGTTAAAGACCATCAAAGAAAGATTTGATCCTTCTGCTACAGGCTTGAGATATAAAATAAATATAGAAATAAATAGGGAGAAACTGAGGCTAAGAGGACATGTCATTCATCTTATTAGCATCCTTGCTCGCAGGATATGGCATAGATTTCTAGGATGTATGCCAATCAACTAACTTTAGTTTTTTTTTTAATCTCTCCAGTTATTCTTTATAGCCCCTTTTCTTCTTGCAAAAGTGGGAATCTCACCCAGAGACTTGAAGCTACTTAGCCGCCGTGAGGCAACTGACAGTATCTTTGTAGAAATCCCAAATGACACTTGCTGTCTTTTCCCAGCCCCTTCCTTTTTTCACCAGCATCTAACCTTCCTGGATGTTTACCTAAAAGAGCCCCTGTCGCTGAGGATTTCAAGAGCACATTGCATTGAAAAGGATTTTAAACTACACCAAAGAAGCTGCTACTTTTCACTTAGGCTTTCCTCAAACTCATGATGATCCCATCTCTGTGGTTGATCCTACAGACATGTGCTAATGAGCACTTTTTCTACACATTCTATTTGTCCACTGTTAACCAGAGGAACAGCCCAAAGGGATGGACAGCAGGAAAAAAAAATTTTCAGAAGCTTTTATAGGACTTTCAAAGGAACATCAAATACAAATACCTTTTCTTTAGCAAGTAGGCAAGATGAGGCATCCATGCCAATAGCTGAATCTCCCCTTCTCCTATAGTAATCACCCATGAGGAGCACATCTGATTTGTCCTCAAATGTTTACCATGTTCAAAGAGACTAAAGCAGACCTCAATTCAAAACAAACTGAGAAATTTCCCTCCAGGTATTTGGAAGTTGGAAACTGTAGACTCTTTCTGACCTCAAAACATATTAATATGTTTTTTTTCAAATTTTATTTATTTTTTTACTTAGTTTTACTCACATACTAAATTCTATGAGTACAATAATTACAAAACATTTTTTATATGACCGCTCTAATTGGGAATAAAAATATGAGAAATTTAAGACAGTCTTTCCAAATGCTCTTTTTGCATTCCAAATGTTTTCTCCATTTCCAGCACTACTTGAAACTGAATTTAGTTCAGTCCTGTGCTGTTTCTTTAGTATTAAGGAAGAAATACTTGCTGTGTGTCAAGGAGACAGATTCTGCAAATCATGCTTTGTTTGCCAGCCTGCAAATTCAAAATAAGATGATGTGGGGGATTTTTATCTATGGGCTTTACATCAGCATAAAAAAGCAAAATAGTGATGCAAACCCGAGGTTGGGGTGGCCTCTCAGTAACCCCAAGGAAGGGAGGCAGACAGGACAGTACTAGGCCAGTCAGCACCTACTTCTCAGTGTCCTCTGAATGCTTGATTGAATCAATGGTCAGCACTTCTGAAAATAGACCTGATAGATGTCCTGAGGTTGAGCTTTGAAAACTGGGCTACATGTACTGGTGGGGTGCTGAAGCTTTACACTGAGTTTGGTACACGGCGGTGAAGAACAAACGTGCTACATGTTCTGATGAAACAATACAGGAAGTCCTGTGTTCAAGTTCTGTTTCTTCTATTTCTCCCATAAAGGATCCTTGGGAAAAGAGTAATTTTATATCTCAGTGTCCTGAACCAACCTTCCCTTATCCTTTATTCATCTCCCCTATTCCAACTTTCTTGTTTTGTTTGTTTTTTAAGTTTTCTTACATTTACTTTTTATTTGTTGCAATTTATTCACTTTATATCCCATATGTAGCCCCCTCCTTCACTCACTCCCAATATCTTCCTCCCTCCCTCTTCTCCTCCCGTGTCTCTTGCCAAGTCCTCCACTGATAAGGGAGGTCCTTTTCCCCTTCTATCTGACCCTAGCCTTTCAGGTCTCATCAGGACTGGCTGTATTGTCTTCCTCTGTGGCCTGGTAAGGCTGCCCTCAGCCCTTCAGGAGTTGGTGATCAAAGAGCAGGCCACTGAGTTCATGTCAGAGACAGTCCCTGTTCCCCTTACTAGGGTACCCACTTGGACACTGAGCTGCCATGGGCTACATCTGTGCAGAGGTTCTAGGTTATCTCCATGCGTAGTCCTTGGTTGGAGCATCAGTCCCAGAAGTAACCCCTGGGCCCAGATTTTTGGTGCTGTTGCTCTGCTTGTGGAGCTCCTTTCTCCTCCAGGTCTTTCTATCTCCCCTTATCGATCTTTCATAAGATTCCCTGCACTCTGCTAAAAGTTTTGCTATGAGTCTCAGTATCTGCTTTAATACCCTGTTGTGTTGAGTCTTTCAGAGGCCCTCTGTGGTAGGCTCCTGTTCTGTTCCCTGTTTCCTCCCTCTTCTGATGTTTATCCATTTGCCTTTCTGAATGAGGATTGAGCATCGTACCCAGGTCCTCCTTCTTGCTTAGCTTCTTTAGGTGTACAGATTTTAATATGATTATCCTATATTAAATTTCTAATTTCCACTTATAAGTGAGTATATACCATGTGTGTCTTTCTACCTCTATGATACCTCCCTCAGGATGATCTTTTCTAGTTCCCACCATGTGCCTGCAAATTTCATGATTTCTTTGTTTTTAATTGCTGAGTAGTATTCCACTGTGTAAATGTACCACAATTTCTGTATCCATTCCTTCATTGAGGGACATCTGGGTTGTTTCCAGATTCTGGCTATTACGAATAAAGCTGCTACAAACATGGTTGAGCAAATGTCCTTGTTGTGTACTGGAGCATATTTTGGATATATGCCTAAGAGTGGTATAGCTGGATCTTGAGGTAGGACTATTCCTAATTGTCTGAGAAATTACCAGATTGATTTCCAAAGTGGTTGTACATTCCCACCAGCAATGGAGGAGGGTTGCCTTTCTCCACATCCTTTCCAGCATGAGTTGTCACTTGAGTTTTTGATCTTAGCCCTTCTGATGAGTGTAAGGTGAATTCTCAGGGTTGTTTTGATTTGTATTTCTCTGATGACTAAGGACGTTGAACATTTCTTTGTGCTCCTCTGCCATTCAATATTCTTCTATTGAGAATTCTCTCTTTAGCTCTGCACCCCATTTTAAAGTTAGATTACTTGATTTGTTGCAATTTAAGTTCTTCATATGTTCTGGATATTAGCCCTCTGTCAGATATAGGGTTGATGAAGATCCTTTCCCAGTCTTCTTGTTCTTGATCTTCTTATTCTTGTATTCTGGTTCTTCTTCCTTTGTTCTCCTCCTCCCTTTTCTCCTTCCCCTCTCCTTCTTCTGCCCATTTCACTCTCTTATTATAGAGAAACTATATTGTCAGCTTTCTAATGCTCTGTTTCTATCCCTGTGTTTGCTTTCTAAAGAATACAAAGCACAGGACAAATAAGCACATTGATGTTAAAGATCCAGTGTTGAACTAGCTTCTATTGTTGTTGCCTTTTTTATTTTTTAAAACCATGGCCTTACTGTGTAGTCCTGGTTGGTCTGGAACTCACTGTATATATCAGAATAGCTGTAAACTCACAGAAATCCACCTGCCTCCAGAGTGAGACACGAGTCATAATGTCCAGCCCTAAGCCACTTTTAAAATAATAATTTCTCAGACTGAGTTTTTGAACATATAGTTGGGTTGATTTTGTTCTGAGGGAGAAAGCGCTAAGCCTGGGGAATTATCATTTGGATTATTAGGTTACTTTTGTATTGATAAGAGCAACACATCTTATAAAAACAGCCTTTGTGAAGAAGACATTATTTTGGCTCACAGTCTTAGAAGAATCTCTGCCAGTCACAATGAGGAAGGCATGACGAAATAACGGAGACTCCATCTCAGCCAGCAGGCTGTGATCAGTGGGTATCACACAGTCCAGAAAACAGAGATTTTATCTGGAGCCAGGGAGTGTTATGCTTGTCAAAGACCCACCCTGGGGATGTACCTTTCTAAACAAACCCTACCTCCTATAGGGTCCACAGATTTCAAAATAGTGCCATCCTCTGGGGACATGCGCTTGTTAGGGACATCTCTTTGATTTGGGTTATAACTTTTAGCTTTATGTGTGACTAGTGCGAATGTGCATTGATAGATAGTAACGGAGACCTATGGTAATGACTATGGCTTGGAATTTTGGAGGTCTAGACTTGAACCCGTATTCATGCTTCTACCAATTTTGTGAGTCTGATGTAGCCATGTCTTTCCCTACCTTGCTCTTTCTCTGTGAAGCAAAGGAAGGCAGAAGCAGGAGTCTTTGAATTTGAGGAATCCTGAGAACTAGCTTTTGTGGAGTGGTGTAGAGAAAACAGTATGTTTGTTTTATGGTTTTGGTTGGAGGCTCCTTCCTGCCTTTAGCTAATGTGGTAGCATTTTTGCTCAGCAGCCTCTGCATTATGTTTTTATAACATCTTTTTTTCCCATCCTCATATGTATCCTTTTTACAATTAAGATTGGTTTATTTATATATCAGTCATATGTGAAGTTGATATAATATCGTCTCTTCCAGACCTAACAAGAACGTTCCACTGAGAAAAGGCAAAAGTAACAATCATGCCAAGCACTCTGTGCTGAGTGTCTTACTGGTGTTATAGGAGGGAGGTTTGATTTTCCTTTAGCTTCAATCATTCGTAATACATTATTCAAAACCAAATACACTCAGTTCTTTTGTCTTTACATAATTTGAATACAGTAGGTATTTCTTGCAGCACTCAGCTCTCTGCTGCTCCTTTGAGACAGAGCTATTGTTTCTAGTTGAATCTTACTTATAGATTGGATTGATAAAGTGAATTTCTTAGTTATGTAAAGGACGAAAGCAAATGTTTAACAGCTTTAACATGTATAAAAATATAAACTATGATCAGTAATACTCGTAATATAACTGCTATAAAAATAGTATTTGTGGGCATATGCCTTAACAAGTAACAAGTGATACATTTATCCTGGACAAATAACATATTGAAATAGGCAAGAGGTGAAAATTTTGGGGTAGTAACTAAGCTATGAGTAGATTTTTATTCTTTTTCAGATATTCTAGCAATCCAATATTACAGATAATTTATTGCAGTCAGAGCATGGTACAGTCAGTATCAGGCTTAGCTATAAGCAGCTGAATAGGTTTATTTAAATTTCACCAAATCTCTTTCTTTATGTCTCATGGCTTCACGCTCTGTTCACGACAGACATTGAGAGGGTATTTAGGAAGATGACTGCCTTTTGAAATGAGGTTTCTACAGCTTTTACTGTGCATTAGGTGCTGTGCTCTATTTACGTGCTGTCCCATCTAATCCCCACAGAGATCTCATTCAAAGTTTAGAGCCTGGGAAACTATGCCTGGGCATAGCGAAGGTAAGTAATTTACATTTTAACCCACGATGCTACTGGGTGGTGGACTATGACCTCAAACACAACTAAATCTTAGGTGTACTTTGCTCTAGTCTGGGATAGCAGTCACCTTTCCTTCTGGAAAGGAAAACCAGTCCAGCTGAGTACACACAGATCTTTACTAACCTTCCGGGCACCAGTGTCTCCTTGTTTCCCGGCTAATAAACTAAACTTCTTTCATACACAAATAGTGACAGTTAGCAAGATATTCCCTACCCATTCACATGTTGATGAACATGAATTATGATTAGAAATCCTGATGATGTGACAGTAATTAAGAAAAAAACAAACAGCAGTTGTGGCTATGTGTACACACAAGCCTCAGGCAAGGAGAAGCAGACTTGAAGCACCATTGAGCGTTCCTGCTGGCTTTCCAGGGTTCAAGAAGGAACCTAGAGTGCTTATACCTTCAGTTACTTCCAACTCCAGTGGCTTGACTAAGAGAGAGCCATAGCTTTCTTCTAACGCTCATGCTACATAGCTGCCTGGCTATTTGGGAAAGTCACTGGTATGGTAGGAGGGCCCCAAGACTGAAAATCACCCATACCACTAGCAACCTCTTAGTCCCTCTAATCTGTTAAAGGGTCTCAAAAAAACTCTTCCTAGCAGTGTATCAAAGCAAATATTAAGGAACATAACCAACCCTTTGGCAGAGTGCAGGGAATCATATGAAAGAAGGGGGAGTTAGTATGACCTGGAGAGGTTAGGAGCTCCGCAAGAACCAAATGTATCAGGACACAGGGGTCTTTTATGAGACTGTCTCTCCAACCAAGGACCATGTATGGTTATAACCTAGAACCCCTGCTTGTATATAGCAAATGGTAGCTCAATTCCCAAGTGGACATACTAGTAAGGGGAACAGAAACTATTTTGGACATGAACTCAATGGCTGTCTCTTCGACCTCCCTGTCACCCAAGGGAGGAGCAGCCTTGCTAGGCCACAGAAGAGGACATTGTAGCCATTCTTGAAGAGACCTGATATGCTAGAGTTAGATGGAAGGGGAAGAGGTCTTCCCCTATCAGTGGACTTGGAAAGGTGCAGGGAGGAGATGAGGGAGGGAAGGGGGGAATAGGGAGGGAATGTGGGAGGGGGCTACAGCTGGGATACAAAGTACATAACCTGTGATTAATATAAAATAAAAATGAAAAAATATTTTCATGTCTTTCCCTCTAATCTGCATAAGGGATTTCTTTCAAAATGAATGGGCCGGTAAGGAAAGTTAAAGGGACTGCTAAAGAAAAGACTTCAGAGCCAACCTGGAACCAGAACTCAGTGATGGTACACCCTTGTTCTTTTTTTATTTAGCATCTGTACCTTTGAGGCCAGCGATCCCCACCCTCATGTTAACCCCCCTTAGCATGGAAGTGGCTATACCCTCTGGTACCCTGTTCACCACCCTGGGTGAACACTGCTGATGCGGAGGGATTGTCATCTGAAGCTGGGAACTGGAGCCTTCCCCCCCATTTCATGCAGTTAGCCCGTCTTCCCTCACCACTGAGCCTCCACCATGTTTTGACAACCAGCTGCAATGGTCTGATTTGGTTGCATTCCCTCATACCTTTCTTTAGACTGCTGATCTTGGCAGTTTCTGTTAGATTTTTGGTCAGTTCCTTGTCCAACACTTTTTCGTTTCCCTTGGTTAGGATGACATGAGTACCCTGCAGCTGTGGCACACCCTTTAATAAGAGACTTAGGATCCATTGTTTTGAGTCATGCTACAGAAGCAGACAGTACCCAGCGTAGAGACTGTCTGATTGCCTGGCCTGTAGTGGACATTGGAGAATGATCTTTTAGGAACTTCCCAGAGGCCACTATGTTGCCACTCTAGGAACTGCTTTCTGAGAACCATGGGTACAGAAAACCTACTCTATTGACTTGTGGTTAGATTTAACTCTAGAAATAGATGTGTTTTTTTCTGACTGCTTAAAGTTCAGGGGTTGGGGTAGCATTCTTGTGATGGAAACCATACATAGGTTAAAAGAGTAAATGGAATTACATTGGAAATAAATAGCAGCAACTCACAAACACACATGCTGGTTAATTAATACAAAGATGCAGGGTTGACAGCCATTTATCAAACATTTTGTCACATGCTCTGGTTATCACTGGGATAATTATGGGATAACCAGAGTATATGGCAAAATATTTCACTAGCAATATATATAACAGATTATTTCATCTTGAAAAACCCCTTTCACATCAGCAACTAAAGATAGGGCCAAGCATAAACTCAAGAAGAACTGACTGCTAGTGATGCATGTGAACATTTAAATTCTAAATTGACTTTTCTAAGACCAATATAGCTTCTGTAGAGATTGTTCTGGAAGTAATGACTAAAATAAGGCTTGTGTCATCTGTTATTGCACCACATAATAGAAATATAATGTGTACAAATGCAGAGCAAAAGTTCAAATCGGGAAAGGGGTTGGCATTTATAGAAAGGATATAGTTTAAACACTGGAAAAGCATTCCGGGGTGAAGGAGTGATAGAGAGAATGGAAGAGAGGTCTTAACTGCACTGGCAGTGACCAGGGAAATGTAAAGGATTGGCTGATTCATTTGTCACATACCTGTGCTAGTTGCTGAGCACTCTTGTAGGGGCTGAGTACAGTAGTAAAAATGTAGACTTCTTACCTTCATGATGCACAGAGAGATGGAAGCAGGATGCAGGGAGAGATGAATCATGAAGGAAAGATCAGAGGGAAGTTGTGGAAGCCTGTTACAAATTATGTAATGTAGGTGGTGATTTCATTCAGCTTTCAAAAATATTAATTAATGTAATCATCTTTAAAAAATAGATTGCCTGGCAGTTTTAGATCCTAAAGCTCCAGCAATTTGGGAACTTTTAAAGAACACATCTGTTTCCCAAAGCAAAACATACCCATGAGCATATTAGCATGGTCGGCAGAAATGCCACACAACCCACTCTGCCCCTCTGTAACTTTACTAACCAATTCCGCCATGTGTTCCTGCTGCCCTTTTCTGCTCACTATTGACTCTTGACTTCCGGAAGTACTTGCATGGAGACTTATAGACTGATATATATGGTTTTTCAAGACAGTTTCTTTATGTAGCCTTGGCTGTTTTGGACTTGTATACCAAGCTGGCCTCGAACTCAGAGAGATCTATCTGCCTTTGCCTTCCTGAGTGCTGGCATTACAAGCGTGAGCCACCTCACCCTACCTGATATAAAATAAGAAATGCCCAAACACTCTTTCAAAATGTACCAAGATTAAAAGACTACTCTCTGAACATCTGTAAATAATTAAAAAGGTTTCAGGATTAAACACAGAGCTAAAACTGTGCATGGACTAATATGCCTGCATGTTGCAAATATGTTATACAACGTTCTTCTGTCTTAAATGTATGAAGATTTTTTGTGTGACATGTTTGCATTTAGTCACAGTCACAGGAGTATGGATATTCATAAGACCTTTATTTTAAGAAGGAATAGAAGTTCAAAAGCTAATTTCTGAACCTAACTAGCCTTGGTTTTTGTATGCTTACCTCCTAGCTGACAGCATTGGTCAAGTTTCCTAACCTCACTCTTCTAGAATTCTTTATCCATATGGTAGAGATTAATATATTTAGTGGCTAATAATTGGCCTGTGTTGAAGATTTAACCAGGTATCAAAAGTGCTTAGCATAAAGTATTATTATTTATTTTAGGTCCTGGATCTAAAAACTGCCTCATTATAATCTCTGGTTTGAAGTCATAGTCTTGGGCCTTTGTTGAGTCTGATGAATTCAGACTTAAAAAAAAAACTTTTTAGTGCTTCTGAGGATGAACTCAGGGTCTAAAGACCCTGTTAGGCTCATAGTCTATCACTGAGCAACACCCCCAACCCTTGCTGTTTCAATGAACTTCAGGCATGCACTAGTAGTCATTATTAGTCAAGAGTCACTCTGTAAATATCTAGTTCTCACATAAAAGTTATAAATCCACTCCAAGAAAACAGATTCTGGCAAACTGGATTATATTCAATGGATGAGGCCTGGAATAGTGCCTTGTATAGAGGAGTTCCCAGACTGGCCGTTTTATGAGTAAGAGTTTTTAAATGAAGGTCAGCAGGTGCTTTTCATCTTGGAACTCGAAGGAGTGGTTAAGCAGACGGCAAGGACAGCTTGATCTTTCCGCTAAGCAAAGCTCTTTTGATCTCCATTGACCATTGATTCACATCTGAGTAGAGAAGATGGGTGTATTGGATACACAGCAGCCTCTTAGGACACTCACTCAACCTTCAGAAAGGCCTCCTGCATGTAGAAATGGTCCCTTGTGCAGCAAAATATTTTTTCATTTGCTCACTATTTTTGTCACAATTATGGAGGGTTCATTCTCACAGAGAGTAGTTCCTTGTCCCTTCTTCCATTTTTCTTTATAGAGATAACCTCTTTGAACTATTCTTTATTTACTTCCATAACCTAAATAATCTTTACTTCTTAAGATTTCACCTCACTCCCATATCACATTCCCACCACAGAATGGAACTTGTCCATCCTTTCATCTTCTGGTGCTTTCATTGAAATTTTGGTTAGGTAGGCACTTCCTAGTAACATTATTACGATTATATAAGCAAATTCTCTTAATGACTAAGACAAATTAAATTGTGATAGCTTTTCTGTTTTGTTTTTGTTTTGTTTTTGTTTGTTTGTTTTTTAGTTTAGTAATTGATGTGTTTTCAGGGGGCTCTACTTTCTCTGCATTGCACACTATTTAATTTCCTGCCAGTTGTCGGAATCTCACCTCCAGACATTCAGCTGCAGGTCAACGTTAGCCTCTGGAAGTCCTGCTTGCCACCGTCTCCCCACGTGCACTCTTTTCCTTCTGTTCCCCGCACGTTGATTGGACACTGGGAGGCAGCCCCCTCACCAGTGCCCTGAGAAACCTCTGCAGTTTCCTTTGCTTGGACTCTGCTTTTCTGTGTCATCCATGTTATTATCCTAGAAAACTCCCTTAACCTTCATGAAACATGTTTCACGTTAGCTTCCTAAAGAGAGGATCTATAGTAGATAAATGTTTCTACATACCTGGAACTATTTTCATTCTTCCCTAATCTGCAGATGATCATTTGACAGGTGTAGAATTATAGCCCTCAGAATTTAAGTGGCAGCCGTGGCAGCTCAGTGTCTAGGTGGGCTCCCTAGTAAGGGCAACAGAGGCTGCCTCTGACATGAACTCAGTGGCTGGCTCTTTGATCACATTCCCTTGATGGCTGAGCAGCCTTACCAGGCCACAGAGGAAGACAATGCAGCCTCCTGGTGAGACCTGGTAGGCTAGGGTCAGATGGAAGGGGAGGAAGACTGCCCCTATCAGTGGACTGGAGAAGGGACGTGGGAGGAGAAGTGGAAGGAAGGGTGAGATCAGGAGGGAATGAGGGAGGAGGCTACAGATGGGATTTATAATGAATAAATTGTACCTAATAAAAATAAATTAATTAATAAAAAGAATTTAAATGGCACAACAATATTGTCTTTTTCCTTCAGTTTTGTTTGATTGGATGGGATTCTGATTTCATATATATATGTTTGTGAAAGTTATATATATATATATATATATGTTTGTGAAAGCCCATTTTTTCTTTTCTTTATTCTCAAGTTTCTGTTGACGATTTATTTTATTGTTGTTTTATTTTCACCTATTATATTGGGGACTTAGTATGGGGATTCATGTTGTTCAATTCTAGGAGATTTAAAAAATAACCTTTATCTTCTCAAAACTCTAAAATTTTTATTTGTGTTGTATATGTCTTAGCTTCCGCTTTCTGTCTCTGTTGGTCTCTTAAATTTTAGATTGATGCACTCATATTTATTTTTATATAACTTTTTATTCTTTGAGATTATAGCATAATCATATCATTTCCTCCCTACTTTTCTTCCTCCAAATCCTTCCAAGTCCCACCCTCCAACATGTTCAAATCCATGGCCTCATTTTCTTTAAGTGTTGTTATTTGTGTGTGTGTGTGTGTGTGTATATGATTCTAAATGCATAAATACAACCTGCTCACTCTGTATAATGCTGCTTGTATGTGTGTTGTCAGGGCTGGTCACTTGTCATTGCATAGGCAGTTGGCATACCTACTGTGGGGAAGAGTATTTCTCCCACTCTCAACGTTCTATGGTTGTCTACAGTTTTCTGTCGAGGGTTGAGGTCCCCTGAGAGTTCTTCTTCCATGTTAGCATGTCTGTTGGGGTTGCCCTTGCTCATCTTTCAGCAGGTGTGTTGGTGAGACCCTTTGCTATCACCGAGACACAGAATCACACAGCAGACTGCCTGACCCTCTTACTCTTCTAACCTTTCCAGTACTTCTTCCCCAATGATCCCTGAGCCTTAGACACAGGAGTGGTATCAGTAGAAGTGTCAGTAGGGGCTGGGCCTCATAATTCTGCATTTTGATTGGCTGAGATTTTCTGTAATGGTCTCTGTTGCAAAGAGAAGTTTCTTTGATAAGAACTGAGAACTAAACTTATCTGCAAATTTCATGATTTTATTCTGTTTGGTTCTGTCTTTGATTAAGGTTTTTAACGCCTGAGAGCCCCCCTTTTTGTTCAGTTGTTTGAGTTTGTATTTTTGCTATCTTTTTTGAAAGCAATACTTTCTGGACTTTGATTAGAAACTGGATCATCAAATAACTTTAGAACTTTTCATATTCTTTCATAGCCTTCATTCCTACTAAGCACTTATTTGTTTTGATTTGTGTCTTTCATGTTAGAGAGTTTCTGTAGTTGTTTTTATATATGGTTGGTTGTGGGGGCAAAAATGGTGTCTGGAAGCTCTGTGCGCACAGTGGGGCTTGTCGGCAACGGCCATAGTAATAAATTATCTTTCTGGGGCTTTTACAGAGCAGTAACCAGCATCTGTATGTAGTAGAACACTGGTTAAGAGACTATCCAAGGAAGGGGAGGAGGTCCTCCCCCGTTGGTGGACTTGGAGGTGGCGGGGAGGAGATGAGGGAGGGTTGGGGAGGGTGGGAGGGAATGAGGGAGGGGGCTACGTATGGGATGCAAAAAAACCTAATCTGTGATTGATATAAAAATAAAGAAATTACAAAAAAGAGACTATCCAAGAAGACTCCAGCTCTCTGCCTGGATGCTGCTGCTGGCCCATAGGTTTCAGCAATCAGCATGCAGGTTCTCACGTAGTCTCTGCGCTTCCAGCGTGGAGCTCACTGTTTCCTGTATACAGAAAGTTTCCGCCCTATGCACCATGAGGAATAATCCCCACTCTCCTTCTGGGATCAGGAGACACTGGCTTTGATGCATCATTTTGGAAAGGGTTTGGTGTGTTCTCTCGCCATCTTAAAATATTTTCACAAACCCGGCATATTCTCCCCTTTTCTCCTTTACCTCAGTCCTCAGAAAAACAAGGGCCTTCCACTGCCCAGACTCAGAAGGACTAAGCTCTGAGCTAGGATGCTGCTTTGCTTACCCCACTCCTGACCCAGGGGCCAGTTTTGGGGATCTGATGTGCCCTTCTTCTCTTTTCCAGTTGGTTTTAATTACTTCTGTTTTTGTTGTTGTTAGCCTCTCTCTTTTTTATCTCCATATTAACTTTTAATATTTAATACACACATGCACGCACACATACACACCCATGACCACAGCTGCCTACCCCACAAAACAGTACCCTTGAACTGTAGTTTATTGTTTCTAATGGGCAAAAAGCCTATGCTTGATTTTCAGGTTTACTTAGAATTCCTTTCCTTTTGAAAAGATACTGACTAACTCCCCAAGAGATCGTCTCAACTCAGAGGTCCTGGGTGTGGCACTTTATGGAGTTGGCAGTGCCCTTCAGTTTGTGTAAGGTGGTCTGGGTTGTCAGACATCATGGTTTTTCATCCTCCCACAAGAAAAATAAGCTAAAACATTTGCCATGATCATCTCCAGATAATATTTAAAAACTACTTGAAGAGTTTTGAAATTTTTAAAGTTTATTTAAACTCATATAGGCAACCATAAATTAATACATATCACTGATGTACTATAGCTCCATGATCTGCTTCTCCCCAGGGTGCCCAGCCACCACCAGACACTCGGTCATGGGGGTGAAGTATCATCTGATAATTCCATTTTTACATCTTTGAAGAAGTGCCAGTTCCATAATGGGAATATTAATTTATATTCTCATCAACACTGCATTGTTTTTTCTCAATATTCTGATGAGAATATTGTTCATTATTTAAACTCATATATGCAGCTAGAAATTAATACATATTACTGATGTACCACATTATGTTTCCACACTTTTACTTTTAACTCATATTCTAACCAGCAATTGTTCTTTTTTCACAGTAGGCATTTCTTACTGTGGTTTTTGTTTGAATTTCCCTGATGATTTAGTGATGTTGAACATGATTTCATGTTACCTCCAACCCCTACTCTCCCACTTTTCATTGGGATCTCAATCGTATCCCAGGCTAGCTTGAAACTCATTACAGAGCTAAGGCTGGGTTGCCTCAGCCTGTGAGCTGATGGGTTTACAGGTCTGAGCCACCACACTGGCTCCAGAGAAGTGATATACTTAATCTATTCTTTTTCATGACAGCCAACCATTAAATACCTATCCTGAGCTACACATGCCACTAGGTACTGGCGAATAATATACTATATCAAATAGCATCATAAAATGTTAACAATGCTAGCAGCGTGTAAGGGGCAGAGATTAAATCTGACTTCAGAATTCATGTGTGGAAATGTGTCTCCACTCTCGTTATTAAAGCTATCATTTTCCATAAAAACCTTCTTGTCAACTTGAAATTGTCCACGTTATTAACTTCCTGACATTGTCTTTATGGCCAGGAGAGAATTTGGGGTGATTTTAGAGTCTATGTTTTACCTGGTCCATCTGAGGCAAAAGGAAAAATGTAACCCAATGTTGGTGAAGTCAAGACTAAACTCAGATTTTAAAATTTCTCTACTAATGTTCTTTCCAGTAAGTCATACCAAGCCTCTATTCTCATGTCCAGCTGTGTATTAATATGATTAAAAATTCTAATTCATGACTATGAGCCTCAGAAATCTGAAAGTTCTAATTTTAAGTACCTCTGAAAATGAAAGGATGGCATTTTAGACGAAGTCTGCGTGTGTTCTGCTCATAGGTGTGGAGAGCCAAACTCCTGCAACACTGAAAGAAAGTGGCTCACTACTACTATAAAGCCATCAGGGCTGTTTTGTTTGGAAAGGTCAGAGTCACAGTTTTAAACCAAAACAATGAGCTGTTTTTACTTGTGCAGGTTAACATCGATTGAGTTTAAATTCATGCAACAAATTCGGGGCTCAGTTTCCCATAAAAAGTTTTGGGTGTGGCATTTTGCAACACCCTTTTAGATGTTCAGAAAGCACACAGCAGCCCTATTACACATACACATGAATGTACATAACAAGGCAGAGAATGATGCCTCCTCTTAATACTTCACAACTGTGTTAATGATCAGCACACGCTGTAACACAGAGCGCATCACCCAATGGTCACATCCAGAATGTAACTCTAGCAGTCCTATGTTATTCATTAAAAGCAAACCCCAGGGACTCCAGTGATATTTTACAACATCTTCCCAACATGTATTAACTCTTTATAGATGCAAAGTACATAGGTTGCACTTTTGTCAAAAATGTTTTATCTTAGTCCTTGTCTACTGTGTTGACTTCTGTCACGCTGGATGACTGTCCCTCCATCTCTTGGGTCACCCCTCTTTCCTCAGCAACACACTTCATGAAGGCAAAAGTTATTTCTTTCCTCTCTGTTATCCCAATGACTTGGCACAAGTTTAACACTCAATAAGAAGTATCATTAGTTGTGGATATCAGACTAGAAGTCCTGCCAATCCTGGGCCCACCAGATACGTTTTGAATTCATAATATAAAGGAATTCTTTTAAAAGAAAATGCCAAAGCTTAATCTCTTAAGTACTGGAAAGGAACCAGTAGAGTCTACCCACTTGATTTTTTTGTTGTATCTGGGAGGGCTGTGAATTTAAAGGGAGATAAAGTATTAACAGATAAAATGCATGTGAGGAATCAGCTTACGGGTGCAGCACTGGATGAATGTTTGCCGTGCCCTGCTTCCTAGGATCTTGAGCCATGTTTCTTTATTCACCAGCAGTGGCAAAGATATTCATCCTGACTCAGGCACTATGGTGGGTACTGCACACACAAGTCAGCAGATTCCAATGTCAGAGAAAATGGAATTAGTGAAGAGGACAGAACAGGGCAACGTTGCATGAGAATGAGAAAGATTCAGGATTATGGAAGTAAGGGGCTAGTGTCCCTGGTGAGTTAGAGGGAGTGTGAAGTCACTGCATCTTTCATTGCTTTGCAGGCTGCAGCTTTTTCTCCCATGTATAATCTTATTTAGGCATTATACAGATTCTTATAGGCATAGAGAAGAAACATGCCGTTTTTTTAGGAATCAAGTTAAAAATCTTCTGAAAGAAGATAATGTGGACAAAATATAGATATGCTGTATTATAATTTAAATTTTAAGGTGACGTGATGAACTCTTTCAAAGTTAGGAGGATTTTTGTTAAGTGTCTTGGACTATAAATGGCTATGAATAGCATTCAGTAGATATCCCCTCCTTAAATGAGAAGGCTAGGAGAAACTTCTCAGGTTAGATAGTGAAAATATTTACTTGCATGAATATTTTAAAGGGGAATTCATCTTACCTATAACATATTGTCTTTTAATCACAAAGCTAGAAAGACATTATGGATTCACATTAGAAAGCTTTGGTGTTTTTAACAATGGAAGATGGAAAAACAAGTTGAATGACCATAAGACATAAATAGGATAAAGAAATGATAAGATATTTATGGTATTCCCTTCTCTACCTGTATGTACATATATATCACACACATAAATATCATATATGGTGGTATATTAGTTTAACGTAAAGATATCAGGATTTTCACAAGGAGGATGAAGGAGAGGACATTGTGATAAGTGAAAAAAGCCAGGCACAGAAAGATGAGGGCTCAGTGACTTTTCTCACACTGGAATCTTGGGAAGGTAAGGGATACAGCAACAAAGAGAAGAGTGGTATTCTCAGTTCAACAGAGGTCTGTGTTGGAGTGGGTAGTGAAGGAGATGAGTAGGCTTAAGACTAAACACTTACAGTTATGCCAGATGAATAAGATTAAAGATCCTCAGTGGAGAACATAGATTGCAATTACAACATTCTATTGTATACTGGAAATTGGCTAAAATCAGACTTCAGGTGTTCTTACCAAAAAAGGTGCTTAAATGAGATGATGGATGTATTCATTGGCTTAGCTGTTGTAACAATTTCATTATTTATATGTACTTTAAAACATAGACTATGTCTTCAGTATGTACAATGGAATTCTCTAACTTTACACATAATAAATATGGTATGTTATAAAAAATTTTGTTTTCATGAATGAAGTGTCTTTTCAATTACATAGTGGGGCTACCATGAGGATCTTCTGGACTAGTTTCCTTGCCACATAGGGTAGCCAGAACAGAGACATGGAAAGTAGACACCTGGGAATGCTGTCTGTGTTGTTAGCACAGTATTTTTACAGGAATACTTTCTAAAAGAATTAATGCTGTAGTCAATGATAACATTTTCAGGGAGTGTGAAGCTTGTGGTCCCAGATTCTCTTCTAACATATTTTCTTAGATGTTGAGACTTCCTTTTATAAACTGAAATGTGGTGAGACTTCCATCCATAAAATGAAATGTGGTAAGGAGTCTGTTTCTGTTTTGTTTCCAGTGACAACGTCTTAAAAATTGAAACGTTATCTTTTTTATTATGATGTTATGGGCTTTATTTGGGTTTTATTGCCAAGTAAAATTCCAATTTGGTTTTAGTTGAGTGTATTAAATGTACTGAATCTTAAATTTCAATAACTGTGGTCTCAATATAATTTTACTTCAAGAGGTGTAACTTTCTGGATTCACATATATGGAATCTTTGGTTATATTCTATATTACTCATGTATTTTAAGACTGTTATATCCACTTTGGGATTCTGCAGTTTAAAAGAACCTAGTCCAGGTAGGGTGTGCATATGAAATGAACTTATTAATGACAGCTTAAATGAACTGAAGTTGCTTAACATGGAAAAGAGAAAGCTCAAAAAATGTGCTAACTACCATCCTTGGGCTGAAGTGACAGGTGAAAGAACACTTAGAAGGAGATTTTCATCTTCTCTGTTGATAAGTGGCTGGAACATATCAGAGACTCATACAGGGACCACAGTTTCCATCCTAAAATTTTGTTTGAGAAGAGCTGACGACATTAGAGACCCTATCATTTCTTATCTCCGAACAAAACACTCTCTCCAATTATCTTTTGGTTCTGTATTTTCATTTGGAAAGAGAGATTAAATGAAAACAACCAGTTACACTGAAATAACTGACTGACAGGATGTGAGTATCTTGTGACAGTTGTAAGCTCAAAGAAGGTTTAGGAGAACTCACGTCTGGATCTGACATGTGGCCCACTGGGATTTTCCCATTATTTTCTTGTTCTGAAGATTTACTGGATGCTCAAATGTGTGGTTAGCTTGGCCGGTCATTGCAGAAATTGGGATGGAGGATGCATTAAGCAATGCAGCTCTGCCTGTGGAGCCGAGAAAGAGCAGACTCTGGGATTGAAGGTGGCTTGTGGTTAGCAACTACAGAATTCCACAATGACTCTGCTTTGCTCCCAGGAGCCAGAAATAACTGTGTGGGAGAATGTCTTGCAGCCTACTTTATTGAACATCCTTTCTTGGGATGGATTTTTCACACCCATCAGTAGCGGTAATATCCTTACAGGTAAAGTTTTGTGACATATCCCGTTGACTTAACCCCCCCTCCCCTTTTTGTGAGTTGAACATGTGGAGGAAAGCCCAGGGTAGATAGGTCCAAACTGATTTTCTGGGTGTGGAAAATGCTATGACAAAATGATAGGACTATAAACAATGAGAATGTTGTGCTGTCTGTCCTCTTGTCTGGCAGATATAAATCTTGAAGCCAGAAAAAGATAAGGCTGGAATTTGGTAACAGAGGAGGATTGGAAACAAGATATGAGAAAGAAAAAGGAGAGTTGCAGACACTTTGAATTAATCAGTAGACACAATGGCATTTTTAAAAAAAGAGAATAAAACAAAATTACTATACATATTCTTAGTCAGGCAAAGCAAGCATCTTTCTCATGACACATTATTCTTTCACTGAGTATATGTGAACAAATCTTTCTATATGTTTATTTTTCTTTATAATCCTCATTTAACTTGAAATCTTCCTTTTTTCTCCATTTAACAGAAAATATTAGTAACTAGCTTAGGAAGTAAACG
>CM053753.1:49653842-49675482 GCA_028658305.1 Pachyuromys duprasi | reverse complement strand
CTTGTACAACCACTTTGGAAATCAATCTGGCATTTTCTCAGACAATTAGGAATAGTGCTACCTCAAAATCCAGCTATACCACTCCTAGGCATCCAAAAGATGCTCAAGTATACAACAAGGACATTTGCTCAACAATGTTCATAGCAGCTTTTTTTTGTAATAGCCAGAAGCTGGAAACAACCCAGATGCCCCTCATTGAGGAATGAATACAGAAATTGTGGTACATCTACACAATGAAATATTACTCAGTGATAAAAAACCAAGGAAATCATGAAATTTGCAGGTAAATAGTGGGAACTGGAAAAGATCAAATCATCCTGAGTGAGGTATCCCAGAAGCAGAAAGACACACAGGGTATATACTCACTCATAAGTGGATATTAGACATATATTATAGGATAAACATATTAAAATCTGTTGTTCTGAATTTTTAACTCATTTTTTGGAAGTCTGAAAAAAATCTGTTGTGAAATGGATCTTGTGAAATAGCTCAATTTGAACTCAAGAAGCCTGCAGTCCTTACCCAGCCTCACTGAGGCTATAGGATTCCACCACCAGCAGCTCTTAAATATATATTTAAATGATAATATATTTTTTAAAAAACAGTATTTTTATTATTTGGCAATTCTATATATCTATATGTATATTTATTATGATAAATTTTTATTTTTTAACCTCCACACCATATCTTCTTCCTCTCTCTCTCCAAGTCCCCATCTGAATTTCTTGTATTTGTTTTGTGTGTGGCCCATTGAGTTTAATTAGGGTATCTTATCTTAGCTCAGATGGGAAGCTTCTTACTGTAACAAAGGCAACTTATCAGTGGCTACACCACTGAAGAAAATGGCACATCTTTCTTCTCCTTCTCTTCCTCTTCTTTTTCCTCCTCCTCTTCCTTTTCCTCCCCCAACAACCATTAATTGTCAATAATTGCTCAGGAGAGTTGGGGCCTCATGAGCGCCTTGCCTATCCATAATGGCATGTGTAGAGTCTCAGACTTGTACAGGTCTTCTGTAGTTAACTCTAACTGCAGTGAGTCCATGAATGCAATTACTATGTCATATCCAGATGACATCTTTGCTGCACATTTCCCCAACTAGCTTCTTTCCATGATGTATCCTAGACTTTAAGTGGATGATATATCTGTGCCATTTGACACACTCTTCCATTAGTTATTCTTGGCACTTTGGCCAGCTGTGGGAGAAACCAGTATTTAAATTGTCCACATAATTGCACGAATGATAAAAAGTAGGAATGCCTACATGGTTTTATAAGTTTAACACATGATGTATTATGTAAACTTAGATGTTTTGGGGACTATAGGAGATACTATTATGACCCTAAGATGAATTATAAAGGAAACAAATAGTCTGTTTATTCATAAAGTCCTGTAGCCATTATTCAACATTTCATTCCATCTCCTTGTGCCATCTAAGATGGAAGCTGGGTAAAGTTTTTCATAACTGTTTTATAGATGAACAACCTAATGCCCAGGTATGTAGACAGCGAGCTGACAATACTTAAAGAATAAAGCTCAGTAGAAACCACAAGAATAATGTCCAAATAGATTGAAGAGGAATATGATCAGAGAGACACAATACGCATGTATGAAAGTGTCATAGTGAAATCCCCCATAGTGTAGAATTATAAGCAAAGCCATAGAGAAACATCAAGTAAGCTTATGGTCAAATGCAACCACTGAAGCTAGAGGTATAGGTTAATCATTGACCAGGAAGCATGGAGTTCACATTTGATCCTCAGCACTACAAAGAAAAACATGAAAGGGAAAAAAAGCCAACCAGAAGCAAACAAACAAATCTCGATCACTAAACCTACCAAGTGTTCAAGTCAGTTTATGCTCTGTGTATGTCACAAGACTGTTGAGAGCAGCTAAACAGATCCATGAACAAAATTAGGGGCTGCGTTGTGCTAATTTCCCTGTTTGTGAAGAAATAAGGAGGCATGTTAGAGGGCTTAGTGGCAAAGGGCTTGGTACCAACCCTCAATACATGAGTTAAATCTACAGAAACCACATGGCGGATGGAGAGAACTGACTTCTACAGGGAGTCCTCTAACCTCCTCACTTCCTCTTTCTCTCTATCTCTCTCTCAACCTCTTTCTCTCACACATACACACTAAACAATTAATTAATTGACTAATTTTCAAAATGAGATCCACAAATATCAAAACTCCATAGGGTCCTAAGCTCACATCATCAGGTTCCTTCAGACTGTCATATCCTAGGTAAAGTTAAATCAGAAAGCCTACACTTTTAACAAACCTCCCATTGTGGAGGATGAAGAGGGCAGTGAATACCCTTTTAAGAACTCATTAAATCCATTATACCAAAGAGACCCACTTGATGGTTCAATGCAAGCATAAATTCATTCCCTCTCCTCTTTTATGATGAGCACTAAGAATTCTGTTGGGGCATCACGTCACCACAAGGTGAAGTCATGTTAATGTATGATAGTGTGAACCAAAATTGGACTTCCTAGACAGCACAGAAGAACTTTGTTGAGGAGTAAGAACAGCATCCTTGAAGCTTAGAGCTGAAAAACATCTAAGAGAGCAGCACTGACTCACCTTTTAATAAAATTGAACAGAGACTGAAATTTGTGTCCTTGTCACATTGTAAATTAGAAGTGAACCAGGCAGTACCTTCAGGCTTCCTGTCATACAGTCCCCTTCTCGTTATAGCTGCCTCCAGGTCACCGTGCATGAGACTAAATTAAAGTCACTTATTATACGTGAGTTAAAAATAAACAGAACACCCTCATGCTGACATCCTAATCAACAGTAAAAAGCAAGCAAACAAACAAACAAAAAAGCAATCCTACTTAGAATTGGTATCTTCACAGCAGTAATGCAATTTCAATGAGACAATGATGGCGGGGCCAAACCCAATGTGTTCAATCCTTATTTTTAAAACAATACGTAAGATTCAAGTATCCACATGCTTTTCTTTATAGAAGAAGCAGCCTCTATGACGGGAGACATAGAGGGGATAGAAAACAGCACAGATGACCAATAAACCATCTGAAGCCAGGAATGAGCCATGAATCAGACTTTTTCCCTCACAGCCTTCAGGAGAAGGGAACCAAGCCTGCTGAATGCCTAACACGGGCCATGACTTGAGCCTTCAAAGTTCTGAGACAATATTTTTCTACTGTTTAAGCCACTTAATATGCAGTGTTTTCCTACAGAAGCGTGAGGAAACTAATACAATGTTTGTAGTATTGACACAGCTCTTCTTTTGCCTTCAGCTTTTCCATCTGCAGCCTGGATTTACTCACTGCACAGTCTCAGGCCCCCTGGAGACCTAAATTCACACCACAGAGATTGTTTGACTTTATGTAGTGTGAAATGCCCTTAAGCCCAACACACTCCTGGTAGCATTCAAATGGGCCTCACTCATTCACTTCACAAACTATAACCTTCGCCAAGACCCATTTCTTGACCTCCCCTGTGAGAGCTGGCATCACCTAGCTCTGTAGTTGAAACTGAGCCAAGATTTAATAATAACTGATGAGCTTCAGGGTTGACCTGCCTTGCCCTTCTTTGTCTCCCTTTGCAGATGGTTCACCCCAGAGAAACAGTGGAGGTTGGGTCTATCAAAGTCTAGTCACACTCGCTGACAGGTCTGTGCCAGGTCAGTGAACAAGGAGAGAATTCCCTTCATGTTGAGCTCTACTTTCGTGTTTCACAATGAATATCTTCCTCTAATCAGTTTACTATGTAGGAATTACTGTTTTCTTCTACCATAAAGAAATAAATGAGTCTAAAGAATAAGAAACTCTAAAATTGGACATTTAAAAGTTACGTATCTGCACCTAAGCAGAACGCATTAGCATCAGCAGATGTGCTATAATTTCACTTATTTTATTTTTCAGGGCAACTTCCCCCCACGTAAAGCCTAGTGGACAGTGTGAAAGTCACTTCTGGAATATTATCATCTGAGAGAGGCTCTCCTGATGCAGAATCCTGGACTGGAAGCTCTGACTCAGCAATACTGGCCCATAGCTCTGGGGCCCTCTGAATGAAAGCCCATTCACCTAGGGAGGAAATGCTAGAGTCCTTTCCAAATTAAGTTTGCGTACTTTTTTCCTGCCCAACACAAAACCGGTCCACTGAGCCAAAATGAACTCACTGTCTAAGCACAATCTGAGCCCATTTCATCATGAGAAAAATGTGGTAAAAACCCTGATATGCAGCTGAGCACCCAGCCCATAGTTTTCTAATCATACAGAGTGTTACAGTGATTTCAAATCACAAAAGAATAATAATACTTAATATGAACACTTACTTAATAGGCCAGGCTGACTACTCTAAATTATTGGTTTCTTGGTTTTGTTTTTGTTTTTGTGTGTGTGTGTGTGTGTGTGTGTGTTTTTGGTAAAAACCTTACAGTACGTGAAGCTCTGCTGGCTTCAGTGATCGTTCTATTAGCTATCATCCTTGTTATCAAAATGGTAGCACTGTTACCATCGCATCTCTCTTGTTCCACTGGGCCCTCTCCAAGTCTGGGGCTATTTCTTTCTCAGCCTCTGTGTCACCTGCCTTTGTTGGTTGTTGTTGGATGTCTCAGGTTTATTCACATCCTCATGCCCTAACTATGAAAGATTCTCACCCTCCACTCAGTTTTCTAGTTCTTGACAGTTTCTGCCTCCTAGTACTTAGTACACTTCAATCTTCCTTCTTCTGCTACTTTTTTATGTGTATGCCACACTTATAACAGGTTCATTTCCCTAATGCCCACTCTGCTGGTTGGCTTTTTTTTTATGGTCAGCCTGATACAGGTTGGAGTTAAAGGGGAAGAGGAGCCTCAGCTGAGTAAACGACTTCATCACATCGGCTATAGGAAAGCCTGTGGGGACACTTTCTTGATTTCTAGTTAATAGAGAAGAGCCCAGTCCACCAGGGGCAGTGCCATTCATTGGTAGGTGGTCCTGGGTCATATTTTAAAAAGTGTGCTGAGCAAGCCATCAAGAGCAAACCAGTAAGCAACATTCCTCCATGGCCCGTGTTTCAGTTCCTGCCTCCAGGTTCCTGCCTGGAATTCCTTCCCTGATTTTCCTTCACAATGAATTATAAGCTATGAGCTAACACAAACCCTTTCTTCCTTCCCCAAGTTGCTTTTGGTCATAGTATTTTATCACAGCAGGAGAGAGAGAGAGACAGAGAGAGAGAGAGAGAGAGAGAGATACCCACTGTGTTTCCTTACACTGAATAAGGCTTTTCTCCATAAGTTTCTATACGATAAATGAAAGCAGGGTCTAGGGAGCCCAGAAAGCCAGCACAGGCCCACCTCATCTTCCACAAGATTCACCATGGCCTTCTGAAGGTGCTCACAGAGGTCTGTGGAGGACTTGGAGTTCACTCTGAATTCGTGGTTATCACATTGCACAGTTCTTCAGAATCTCAAGCACTTTCTAAAACACAAAGTGCTAAGCTACCTAGAGACCCTTACTTAGGAGTCTGAGGTGGGGCCTGGGCATTTTCATCTTTAACAAAGTTTTATCCTCATGTGCTAACTACAAAACAATTCTGAAAACCATTTTCTTACAGGAAAAATTTCAACTATGAAAGAAACACACAGATATGTAGAAAAGCACTGTTGGAGGAAGGGAATGTTGAGGGGAAGGGTCAGGGTGGATATGAGCAGCAGGGAAAGGCTGGAGTATGATGTTTACAAGGCAGGGTGTGGGAAGATAAGCAGAGTATTTGGACTAGACCCAAAAGATAAGTAGCTTAGATTCATCTCCAAATCAGAGAGTGAGTTGGATTCCCTTTCTCATACAAGGAGGTGTCAGATCAACACCACCACACAGGGATCACAGAGAAAGGTCAAACATCTCACTGTTTTCAAGCGTCTCCCTGGCTGCCTTCTGCAGCTTCTCCAGACATGTGAGATGAGCAGACATGTGCAGCTTTAGACATTCGGGTCTGAGCAATGACCTTTGAGAATGGCAGGCCAGGGGAGAGTCATTGTTCCTGAGCTGGATGAGCAAAAGGTTCTTTCTCACTCTTGCTGCCACCAGGTGTGCTCAAGCTAGTAAAATATAACATTTAAAAGACAAAAACAAGTATTTTTTTCCTCCAGTGAACTTGGCAACAATTTTGATACTGAAGGGCTTTTTTTTTTCTCCTCACTAGAAAAAAATAAAATAAAACTTGTTCTGTATTGCTCATTCACTCAAGTCTAAGAAAGCAATTTTATATATATCAGGGGCCAGAGAGAGATCTTGTTGTACCCTTAGCAATATCTGGAAGTATCTCTACTCTAAGCTTACTTAAGACATTGACTTAAAGAAAATGGGCAATGACTGAAGAGCCCTGCCATAGGCAGGTACATGGATGCTGGAGATGGCCGCTGCCTAAAGAGAGGGGACAAAAAGGATGAGGGACAACGGCCAGGCCTCAGGTTGAAAGAACTAGAGCAACGGAGACAGGAAAGCAGGTGGTGTCCTTTGCTTGGACTGTTGCGACAGGAAGATAGGAAGAAGAGGTGAAGAGTTCTGGCAGGAGACATTTGGGTCACCCTGTGCCACAAACCAAAGTCATGGGAAGGCCAAGGCAGACAGAAGAAAGGTCTCAGCAACAAAAGAGATCAGGATGTCACAGCAGAAAAGCCCCCAGGGGACAGGAGAGGCATTGGAACAGCTAGGCCAGATAGACTCCCTTTACAAAGTGATTTAGTTCCTTTTAATCACACCCAGGCTCTCCATCCATAAATGAAAGGATTCCATTACATTGTCTCTGAGGATCCCTCTGTCATTCCAGTACATAAAACATTGCACTCCTGCATCTATTCGGTCCACAAAACCTTAAGCACCTACTATTTGCAAGGTAATTAGGTAATACAATCATAAAAATAAACAAACAAAAACAAACAGAAGTATCCCTACCATCAAGGACCAAGCCGATGAGCTGCCAAAAAAAAAAAAATCACTGGATGGAATTTTTTTTTAAGCCTGTCGAAATTAAACTGAATGTCTAATTGATGTGAAGACATATAAGAAGGATCTGGTGCTGGGCTCAGCAAAAACAAGTCCTTGAATGGTTCTTGTGTTCAATAATGTAGTCAGCTATAAAACTCACCTGTGCATAGGCATTGGTCCGACACTGATCTGGCATGCAAGTCATACAACTCAGTATCAGGAAGTGCACAGAACTTGTGTCATAGGACATACAAGGGAGGAAAGGAGATGCAAAGTCTGAGTATGGATGACCATCTGGACCGAGTCACAGAAGACAAGGTATGACATGAGGAGAGGCTAAAGAGAAGCAGCAGAATGGGAGGGTCATTGGCATTCAGACTAGAGGTGCTAGAAAGGAGCAGAGTAGGCCAGGCAAGCAAATGGATGCCCCAAGAATGACTGAGCTCCACATTGAGGGTCTTCGTGGTTTGCAGTGCCATTTGGCAAGCTGAGAAAACATTGGAGGGGATCTGAAGAAGACAAAGCATTTAATTTGAGTCTCCAGAGTTTGAGGTGCTTTCAGCTTTGAAGCTCAGGTGAACATTCTTGACTAGACACAAAGAACAATAGGATTCTAAGAGGCAACTGATGCCCCAGAGTCGATGGTGGCTTCTTGCAAGACAAGGTTGCATCTTAGTCGCAGAGCTCACGTTCTAACCCCGACTTTCACTTGAGTCTCATTTCTACTGTCCACTGTTCACTGACCTGGGGACCTTTGCCTCTGAACCTCATTTCCTCCCCTGTCAAGTGAAAGATTTAGACTAAGTGGTTTCTAAGATTCATTTCTCTTTTTACATTCTATGAGGTTTTCTAGTAACTAAGACTTTCAATCTGAAATATAAGTTTCTAAAAATGAGAATGAATAGTCATTTCTGTGTTCCTTATCCTGGCGTCTAAAGGCACCAAACCTTTGGAATTTCTGCAAGTAAGTATCTGTCCTTTGTGATAATGATTGAGTCATATCTGAGCACAAATGACTGACTGAACATGGACTGGCCCTACCAGAAGGATCAACCGCAAGATTATAGAGTTGAGGCATAGCACATAAAGAGGGATGGAAACCTGGAGAGTCACTTCATGTAAGTGACAAATAATTTGGCAGGTCACATCTATACAAATAAAAACTACGGACTTCGAAGATCAGGTGAGCATCCTGATTGGAGGACATATCCATGTGCCAAAGGGACAATGTGCTTTGATTGCATGGGGAGAAGGCCCAGGCGTGTTGGGGTTGAGACACCTCCCAGACATCCACCTATGTGATTCTTCATTTGTCTGGTCCTAGATTAAGCCCTTTATAATAGAATGATAATTCCAAGTGTAGTACTTCTCCGAAGTCTGAGTTCTCCCTGAGAGTTACCTAACCTGAAAAGGTCATGGGACATTGATAAACAAATGAAACCAGAACGGCTTTGACAAGTGCTTCTGGTTCATAGCCAGTGGTGTCTTGGCAGCACCATGGGTGTTATTTGATTGTCACAGGGAAGCGAGGGACAGCATCTTTGAATCACGCTTATGCTGGTGTGGTGACAAACGGCATGAGAAACTCTTCTGAGATGTCAGAGGGGACAGAGTCAACTGCGTCGGCACCCCCAACAAGGCTTCAAGAGGAATGCTTCCCAATATATTAAGCAGCAGTTGGAAAGCTTGGAAAGATTTCGGGGTGGGGGCAGCTGTCATTATTCAGGTGTTGACTAAAGCCTTGCCTAATATATCATCTCTAACCATTTCTCTGTGTGGCTTCATTTTATCACTCACAAGCAATTCAGTGTTGGTCATCCAGAAAATTCGTTCCTTTTTTTTTTCCTACAGGCATATGGAACAGAAATGAAATTAGTGATGCAAACTGAGCCAAAACATACTTAAAAATATTTCCTGTTATGACTCAAACTTAATCCCCTGTGCAGTAATAAACACAATTAACTGATATTAATTAGCATGGGAAATGTCCTGAAAGTGTTGCTGGCCGGTCAAATTAAGAACTATATGACACTCTAAACAACTGGCTGGCCTCAGTGGCATTTAGTCCCTGTGTTCCTAAGGCCACCTTGGTCCTTGTTCTAAATGCAAGTCTTTAAAAATTCTCTCCCAGAGATTTTGCGTCAGGTCTACGTGCCCTGAAGAAACACTAACAATTACTTTCTACTTGTCTCCCCTGTAGCCCACGGGAGACCGGTAATGGAGCACAGATGCACTTGAAGATCTGTGCATCCTGTTAGCGAGCCTTGAGTAACCATCACGAGTGATTGTTACAGGAACTGATCAAAAGTTCCTTGATGCTGAACACGCCAATCAAGATCAGGGTTTAGTTTTTGCTTTGGAAAAAAAGGTCAAATAGCTTTCCATTATCTTTCTTCTCCCCAGGGCCATTTGAGGAAGTTCATCTGTTCTCAACAGCTGCTCTGAAGTAGAATTGATCCTGCAGAAAAGTGACTTTAGGGCCACACTCCAAAGGTGATATAAGTTAAATTATAGTCTAGTTTTGTTTTCCTCTGATGGAAAAGAAAATAAGAAAACATACTTTCCGTATTTTAAAACCAGGGTGAAATTTTTAACATTGCTTGTGTCATTTCTATAAATGCTTTCATTTTAACATTGTCATAATACACATTTATATAGTACTTTTAGCATAAATCAAGGGAGTCAGTCCCTTATTCACTTCCTTGAAGTTTATAAACTTTACTTGCCTCTACCATGGTGCTTTAAAAATCCTTCAAGCAGGCAGGGTATATAAAATTACCCCATGGTAGACAATACTGAACCCAGTAATGGATAAAGGGCAAAAACTGTTCAAATCCCAGATCCCTCATTTACTATTTACTCATACTAAGGTATGGCAAACTTCACCTCCCCCTGCCTCCATTTCTGCACCTATAAAGTGTCCAGAATAGTGCCTCTCTCAATATGAATTCTAATTCTCTCTTTTTCTCCTTCTCCTTCCCATCTCTCCCCTTCCCTTCCCCTTTCTGTATGTATTATATGTTTATTGCATACACTTCTGTGTGAATGCATATGTACCAATGCGTGCATGCGGAGGTCAGGCTTACATGCTTGTCTTCCTCCTTATCTGAGATGGAGTCTTTTATCAGCATTACCTATGCCAGCTTAGCTGCCCTGTAAGAATTCCCTTATCTGTGCTTCCCATCTGGTCGTCGGAGCACTGGGATTACAGGTGCATGCCGCCATGTCCAGCTTTAATAGTGAGCACTATTTAAAAGCCTGCCAAATTAAATTTAACAAGCACTTAGTGCTCAGATCGCCGGTCCTGTCAAAGCTGTATAGATATGAGGTGTTCAGCACTGCTCCTGTCTTCCAGGTTCCCTGAGAGTATTGTGAGGAGGGAAGCAGAACACTGAATAAATGTAAGAGAACTTATCAGAGACTGTGAGCACACTGGATGGGGCACGGGGCAGTAGGAACCAGCTCAGGACAGAGTGTTAAAAGATGAGAAGGAATTTGCTAAGGGTATTGTGCTGGAGATATAAAGAGGAAAGGAGTATGTTTTCAGGTCAAGGGTGCAGTATGTATGAAGAAGAATATGGCCA
Organism: Pachyuromys duprasi; assembly: GCA_028658305.1. Taxonomy (NCBI): domain Eukaryota; kingdom Metazoa; phylum Chordata; class Mammalia; order Rodentia; family Muridae; genus Pachyuromys; species Pachyuromys duprasi. The sequence continues at coordinate 49,664,958 of CM053753.1, read as the reverse complement.
CATGTTTACTGTGCATTGGGCGCTTGGAATGTGAGAAAATTACCTTCACTTTATCACATCCTGACGACAGTCTTTCCAGATCTTCTGAACTGATACCAGCTTAGAAATGAAGACCTTAGGGCTTAGAAAGGCTTACAGTGTATTTCTCAAGGAGAATGTGCTCTGAGTGGCAGAGCCTGTCTGTCTCCAAGACTGGAGGTGCCCAGGCTGTTTCTCAGGCACTGCAGCCCTAGAGGCAGAAGCCAGTGTTGCCAAAAAGAATATTCTGAACAATGGAGAAGTTTTTGGAAGGAGCTGGAAAGAGATGGAAGGTGAAGGTAAGGACATTTTGTCTGCTATTTTCTAAAGAGCATGGTTGTACTGAAGAGCTAGAAGAGGATGTAAAATCCAAGTCTGAGGAATAAGCGTTGATACTGATGTTGACTCTGCAATGAACTAGAGGCAACAAGTTTCTGGGCAGATGACAAGTTTAAGATACTGTGTAACCAATGCTACACTGAGGAAGTAAGAAGGGAAATGTCGCAAAATAGTGTTGAATTAATATATGCTGAAAGGGGGTCAGAAAGCTGGGATTCAGACCAAAATATAGGGACTTGGTGAATAGAGACTCCAATAAACAGAAGAGGCTCCCACTTCTCTCTCTCATCCCACAGAACAGCATGGCCAGCCTGAGCACACAGCACTGTGCCTTCTCTTATTCCATCCCTCCAGTCTTCTGAGTGTGGTAAAGTTGTTTATTAAATTTTTAACTACAGTTTTTTTTTCGTTCTTGTTTTGCTATGTTAAGTAGAACTCACAAGGTATTGATTCCCGTATGAAAAGCAGAAGAGCTTTCAAGATCATAGTGGTTAGGGAAGATGAGAGTCACTGAGGAGACATCAGGGTTTAGGGATAAGGAAGGAATATGGAAAAGAGACCTCTGAGGGACATTGAGATGGAGGCACTTTCCTGAAGACCAGCAGTTCTCAACCTGTGGGTTGTGACCCCTTTGGGAGTTGAATGACCCTTTCACAGGGTTCACCTAAGACCGCCAGAAAACACAGTTATTCACATTAAGATTCACAACAGTAGCAAACATAATTGTGAAGTAGCAACAAAAATAATTTTATGGTTGGAGGTCTCCATAACATGAGGAACCGCATTAAAGGGTTGCAGCTTTAGGAAAGTTGAGAACCACTGCTGAAGACCAAAAGCATATGGGGCAATCAGGATGGATACTAACAACAGCGCTGTCAGCTCAAACACTGCCTAGGGAATTGTTCCTCTCTACCTTCTCTACCCATGCCACAAATTCCTCTGTAGTGTTCAACGTCCACAAACGTCCAGATAAAACTTTGACTCACTTGTTGGGCAAACACAAAGCCAATAATGTCTGACAATCACTTCACCACCAGGAATGGAGACTCAAAGTCAGATTTAAGTTGGTTTCATTTAAAGGAAATGAAAAGTAGCTGTTACTGTTGTCCTGCACTCCAGCCCAGAAACCTATCACCGGTGTGCAGGCTGACCCAAGAAGCAGGCTAGTACCTGCCATCAGCTCAGACCCTCATGTTGCATGTGATAAGCAGCTGGCCCTTTTCCCACGACTACGCTTGCACCCTAAACTGGGCCCTTCATCTATATGGATACCCAGAGCTCCAGTTGTTCACTGTTCCAGGTCATCGTTTGCCTCCAAAATCACGGACACGCATACTGTACAGCATTTGCACCCACAGTTGGCCTTGCCCAGTGCCCTCAGTAATCAGTACTCACGCATATGCCTGTAGCTGGACATGGCTGTCACTCCTGTGCCTACATCTGGCCACTGAAGCTAAGTATGTTATTCTCAGTGGATTGCATGTCCATGTCCTCACAGCTTTGGCCACCAATGGCTGTGTGGCTGCCTATACAATAGAGCTCGTGAAACACCAAGCCCCACTCCAGATGCAGAGCAGCTATATACCTTTATTTTTAGTGACCCATGCTTCTACAGCTAACTGAAGCGTGCTTCCTTAAGAACTTATCTACCAGAGCAAAGGTCTTTCTTACAAAAGCAACTCAGTAAATTTTGGAAGAGATATGCATTCTTTAAATACGTAAATGGCTTTGCAAGACTATTGGGAGCATAAGTCATTAGGGAGACCACATCTCAAAGGAAGATGGCTTACTCCTAGTATTTCATCCCCAAAAGTTAGAGTTAATTTTCTGCCAACTAACTGGAACTGTCCTTCTATGGAAGCTCAGGAAACTGCAATATAAAAAAATACAGAACTTAAGATAAAAAGATAGAAAAGAATAAAACAGAAATGTCTGGGTTAAGAGCACAATGACTGAGCAGTACAATGCAACAGAAAACAGATTAGACCACCCAGAAGAAAAATGAGCAAGCTAGGGGAAAGTCACTTGGAATATGCAGGAAATGAGGGGGGGTATGAATTGGATGAAGGAACATGAGTCTCAAAATGCCATGGTGTGTGTGTGTGTGTGTGTGTGTGTGTGTGTGTGTATGTGTGTGTGTGTGTGGGGGGGAGACAGACAGACAGAGACAGAGTATAAGTCCTAAAGAAGAGAAGGAAAATAAGAAAAGAAATGAAAATGTATTAAAATAAATAGTAACTAGAAACTTTCCAACCATGAGGAAAGTTGACTTATATATTCATATCTTGAAGGAGATATGAATACATAAGTACAGAATGAAATTGTCAAAATCAAAGACAAAGAAAGAATCCTGAAAGCAATAGTAGGAAAAAGGTATATCTTTCTATAAGCATGTTTTCTCAGGGAAAAATCTTGTTAGTTAGGAAAAAGTAGGATGATATATTTGAAGTGCTACAAGAAATCCCTTCAGCCAAAACTTCTTTACCAGTCAGGAAAGACAAGAAAATGGAGATGATTATAGAGGAGGCAGAACAGAGCGAGTTGCTCTCCACACTAAAAGAGTCATGGCATAAAACCATTTGAAAGTATAAAGCTCAATATAAAAGGTAAATTCATAGCCAAATTCAAAATAATGCTGATGTTGGGGGAATAAATCACTTAGGATCCTAGAATAAAAGCTAAAATGCAAAAGTATTAAAGTATCTAAAGACACATTAACTTGTTAATGGATAAAAAATATGAAGACAGAAACTGATACCCAAAAATATAAAACATATGTGGTTATTGGCTCAAACTGTGGAGATTTTATATGCAACCGAATTTAAATTGTTATCAGCACAAAATAGACCAGCATAACTATAAGAGGTTTTACATAAGCCTCATAGCAACCACAAAGTAAAACCCTGCAGAAGTTACACAAACGACAAGAAAAAAAAAAGGAATCAAAGTACACAACTGCAGAAATCCATCAAATCACAAAGCCAGCAAGAGAGAAGAAGCAATGAAGAATCTAGAAACTAGCCAGAAAGAACTAGCACTCAATTGTGAATCCCGAGTTATCATTAAACATATGTGAAATGAGTAGGTAAATGGATTAAAATCTTAAGGCCCACGTACACGCTGCCTGCAAGACACTCCATTCATCTTTGACAAGACACATATAGAAAATATAAGGAGCAAAAAGTTATCACATGCAAATGAAAAACAAAAGGAGCAGAGGTAGATATAATTATAGATAAGACAGACTCTACATCAAAAGACTGTCACAGGAAACAAAGCAGCAATTATATAAGGAGAAAGATTAATTCGTGAAGTAGATAAGATGGGATGACATAACAATTATAAATATAAATTCTTCCAATTTAAGATCCCTTAAGTATAGAAAACAAATAGTAACTGATCCGAAGGAAGCAACAAACCACAATATAATAATAGGAATTTCAATCCCTATTTTCAGCAATGAATGCATTTGCTGACTAAAAATACAACATGGAAATATTGGACCTGGACTCCATTTCATTCCAATGGAGTGAAGAGACATCCACGAATCTATCAACAGAATGATATATCTTTTTCGCTCTCTCTCTTTTTTTTTACTTTTTTATTTTATTAATTACAGTTTATTCACTTTGTATCCCCCTGTAGCTCCCTCGCTCCTCCCCTCCCAATCCCACACTCTCTCCCTCTTCTCCACCTGGGTCCCTCCCCAAGTCCACTGATAGGGTAGGTCTTCCTCCCTTCCTTCTGATCTTAGTCTATCAGGTCTCATCAGGACTGGCTGCATTGTCTTCCTCTGTGGCCTGGTAAGGCTGCTCCCCCCTGAGGGGAAGTTATCAAAGAGCAGGCCAATCAGTTCATGTCAGAGACAGTTCCTGTTCCCATTACTATGGAACCCACTTGGACACTGAACTGCCATGGGCTACATCTATACAGGGGTTCTAGGTTATCTCCATGAATGGTCCTTGGTTGGAGTATCAGTCTCAGAAAAGGCCTCTGTGCCCAGATTTTTTTGGTTCTGTTGCTCTCCTTGTGGAGCTCCTCTCCTCTCCAGGTCTTCCATCTCCCCCTTCTTTCATAGATTCCCTGAACTCCGCCCAAAGTTTGGTTATAAGTCTCAGCATCTGCTCTGATACACTGCAGGGTAGAGCCTTTCAGAGGCCCTGTGTCAGGCTTCTGTCCTGTTCCCTGTTTTCTCCCTGTTTTTTTTTTCTTTTTTTTTTTTTTTGCCTTTCTGAATGGGGATTGAGACTCTTAGCCAGAGTCCTCCCTCTTGATTAGTTTCTTTACGTGTACAGATTTTAGTATGTTTATCCTATATTATATATCTAATATTCACTTATGAGTGAGTATATACCTTGTGTGTCTTTCTGCTTCTGGGATACCTCACTCAGGATGATGCTTTCAAATTCCTACCATTTGCCTGCAAATTTCATGATTTCCTTGTTTTTTATTGCTGAGTAATATTCGATTGTGTAGATGTATCCATTCCTCAGTTGAGGGGCATCTGGGTTGTTTCCAGCTTCTGGCTATTACAAGTAAACGCTACAAACATGGTTGAGCAAATGTCCTTGTTGTATACTTGAGAATCTTTTGGATATATGCCTAGGACTGGTATAGCTGAATCCTGAGGAAGCGCTATTCCTGATTGTCGGAGAATACAGAGCCTGTTCTTTAGCATAGGCCATGTGTTAAGCAACATGCTAACACCACAATCTGTTACAACTGAAGAACACTGAAATCACATCAGGAATCTTTTCCAACCATAGCAACATGAAAATAGAAGTGTAAACCAACAGGAAAATCAGAAAAGTAAAACACATTCATCTGAACAATAAAAGGAACAAAGAATAAACAAAAAAGCAACAATAAAATACCATGGAACAAATAGAAATGTAATAAAACATTTTGAGCAATAAATGTTTACATCATTAAAAATAACCCAAATAAACAACCTAATTAATATCTAAAAAAAATATTTAGCCCTATGTAAGCAGAAAGGAAATTACAAAGCTTTTAACAGAACTATGCCAAATAAAGACTATATGAACTGCAAGATAAACAAAACTGAGTTGATATTTTAATAATATCCTTAAATTTATTCTTTGAACTTTTCATACATGTGTACAATGGATCATGATATATCCATCCTAATTCACCCATCTCTAACTCCCCCTAGAATACCTTCAATACATCTCCGTCCCCAACTTAATATCTTTTTTCAGTTTTTTTGTTTTGTTTTGTTTTGTTTTTGCCTACTGAATTCAGTTAGTTCTGCCCGTATATGCAAGGGTGTACGGTCAGTGACAGAGGCATGAGCAAACTGTCACTATTCTACCAGTAGACATATCTTGTCTATCAGGTCATGATTGCAGCATGCAGTGCCCAATGCTGGGTACAACCACTGCATTTTCACACTTAACAACATGAATAGCACCTTTCAACACTATTAATACGTGCAGCTGGGAGAGAATGTCCTGGCCAGTTCAAGCTTGATTTTTCTGTGTCCTACAACCAGAGAATACGGTTCCTTTAGCAATGGGTTCTTACCATCTAATTATCATGGGCAGACAAGAGCAATAACGATACCCTACATCAGTTTGGATGCATCTGGGGACTCCTACTCCAATAACTAAAAGGGATGAGAATGTGACTATTAAATGAGTTAATTTTTTCTAATAACATCAAACTTGGCAAACCATTAGCTTGACCAAAAACAAAAACAGAGAAGGCATAAATTTAAAAAACAAAATTAAAATGGAAACATTACAATAGATGCCTCAAAAATTAAAATAGATCTTAACATGAACAATTATATACCAACAAACTGGAAAACCTAAATGAGATTGCAAAAACTATGCAACCTACCAGAACTGGCCGAGAAGACATATGATAGAAAGCCCTCACTGACAAATAAGAGAGTAATATGGAAATTAAACACCTGACTCAAAAGCTCACAACCAGATGAGTTCATAACTGACTTTCCCAAACATCCCAAGAACAATTAGTATAAACTCTTCTTGAACTGTTCCAAAATAATGAAGACAGAAGCAGAGTAAACACCTGTACATGCATTTCATAGGGTCAGATTACCCCAATACTAAATCAAAATATGTTGGAAGAAAACAATTGGCCAACATCTCTAATAAAGGAAAACTTTCAAGAGCATACTAGTAAACCAAATTCAATATTAGATTAAAAAACAAACTTTCATCTTGACTTATAGAGACTTACTCTGAGAATGCAAGGATGGTTTAATACACGGATACACAGCTCATTAGCAAAATAAAATATTGAAATCACCACCGCCATCTCAAAAGATGCAAAGTAACATTTAACAAAATTCAATGTGCTTTCATAATAAAATGTTTTCAAAATATATACATAAGTAAACTTACAATTTATAAATTACTATAACAATTATAATTGTTAGAATTTGCTTTCTGTTGCTGTGATAGAGAATTTGATCAAAAGCAGCTTGGGGGAAGAAAGAAATTATTTTATCTCAGGCTTGTAGTCCATCATCCAAGGAAGTCAAGGCAGGAACTTAAGACAGGAACCCAGATGCAGGAACTAAAACAGGAGCCATGAAGGAGTGCTACTTATGGACTCTTTCCCTGTTCTGTTCATCTTACTTTCTTACACAACCCAGGACCATTTGACCAGGGGTGTCCTCCTTACCAACAGTGAGCTGAGCTCTCTCACATCAATCTTTAATCAAGAAAATGCCTCAACAGACTTGCCTTCAGACCAATTTGATGGAGGCATTTTCTTAATTGAAGTTTCCTCTTCACAGATGACCTAAACTTGTGCCAAGTTGACCAAAACCTAAACAGAACAATAATATAGAACATCTGTGAAATGCCAATAGCTAAAATCATAGTCAATGGGGGAAACCTGAAAGCCTTTCCTAAGACCTGGCTCAAGGCAAGGATACTCACTTTCGCATCTGATTCTCATAAACTGGAATACTAGCTAATATTGATAAAGAAAGGAAAGAAAAGGTATATAAATTAGAAACAAAGAAATATAACTAGCGCTAGATTGTGGATTATATGATCCTATATATAAAATATCATAAAAATCCCATAACAAAACTGTTAGGGTCCAGGGGTAAATTTTGTAAAATTGAAGAATACAGAATCAAAATACCAAAATCAGTTGCATTTTCATACATTAATAATCACCTATCAAAAAAGAAAAAAGGGAAGGAAGAGAGGAAGGAAGGAAAGAAAGAAAGAAGAAAAATGAAGGGTCTAGGATATAGCTCAGAAGTAGAGTACTTGCCTAGCATGCAGGAGGCTCTGGGTTATATTCTCAATATCCTTTTTTCCAACAAAGAAGTGAAGAAAACAAGTCTATTAATAAAAGCATCAAATAATATAATACTTAGAAAAAATGAATAAATGTAACCAAAAAATGAATAATCTATATGAGAAAAACTCCAAGACAATGACTTTTTAAAAAGCCTTAAAAATGTTTTGAAGTTACAGAGATTCTGAATCACCAGAGAAAAAGTGAGAAAGAACGGAGTTGGAGTTATCACATTGTCATTGAATTTAATCTCACAACTATACAACAACTATAAGGGTATGATACTGATATGGAAACAGACACATAGACCAAAAGTACAGAATCGAGAGCTCAGATATAAACCCATAAAACAGGATCAAACTTTAACAAGCAAGGGGAAGAGTGTTCTTTTGAATAAAGGCTACTGGCTCATGCTCTCAAGAATATCTCCATCCAAAATATAATAATGATTGTTACACACTGAGCCTTGCTATTAGAGTAGACTTGGTTCTTCTCACCCAATGAAAGAAACAAAGGATAATTCTGTGAGACAATAGATGTTCTTGTGTTACTGGATAAGATCTTAGACATATTCATCCTTTTACCCTCTAGCCTTAAGTCCCACTTGTCTTTGTTTCCACATATATAATCTATAAGCTCCTGCTTACAGAAGAGATCATACAGTTTCTCCTCTTTATATGTCTGGCTTATTTCACTTAACATGGTCATTGGCTTGACTAGAGTGTTCATTTTATTAAATATATGTTAGGAAAAATGCAATGCTCTATACCTTAAATATACACAATACAAAGGATAAAAAGAAGATAACAATGCTGCTCTTGTTTCCAAGCTCATAGATTACATGCCATGTCTAATGTATTGCTCCTCAACATAAGACTGGTGGTTTCCATGCTTGCATATTACATTGAAGCTTCTCTCCACAAATCTCCCTACTCCACAGACTCTGGATGCCACAGATTGAATTTATTTGCAAAGAGAACTCAAACGCTACCTCCAATTTGTGCCTTCATTACTCAGAACAGGAGGCGGGAGAAGATGTCCCATTAAGGAGTGTCTATTGCCTTCCTACTCTGTTTGTCTTATGTACATAAGCCTGTTTTATCTATTAAATACACCCTTCAAGAAAGTATCATTTAATACTAATCCTTTCAACCATCTGGTTTTAAAAGTGTGACATTTGCGCACATGGTAGTTTCACAGAAAATGTCTATGTCACTTTTCAGTGACCAGTGGAAGATTCAACCTAGGTCCAATCTATGCATGGTCCTCGGTTGGTGCTTCAGACTCCATAGGCCCCTCTGGGCCCTAGTTAGTTGGCCCTATTGGTCTTCTTGTGGAGTTCTTGTCTCCTCTAAGTCCTTTTATCCTTCAACCCCCCTTTTCCACTAGACTCTCTATGTTTAGCCCAGGGTTTGACTGTGAGTCCCAGCATCTGTTCCTAACTGGTGCTGGTGGAGCCTCTTAGAGGACAGCTTGGATAGGCTCCTACCTGCAAGCACAGCAGAGAATTGTTAATAGTGCCAGGGGTTGGCTCTTTTCCATGAGGTACATCTTCAGGGCGGAAAAACAGGCAAGTTGATGCTGCCCATGGACTGTAGAATGTGTGCCCTTTGACTAAAGCTTGGCCAATTGACTGGGGCCATAACCTTAAAAGAGACTGTCCCTTTCCTAGCCGCTATCAATTGTCAATAGCTCCTTAGCTACTGGTGGGGCTCTGTGCTCACTCCTTTCTCCATGATGAAATTCGGTCTGGCTTGAGTTTGTACAGGTTATGAGCATGCTGTCAAAATCACGGTATGTTTATATGTGTGACTGTCTATTTGCATCCAGAAATTACTGGCTCCTGTATCCTTGTAGTCATTCACCATTTCTGACTCTTACACTACTTCTCCCTCCCCCTTCTGCCATGATTCATGAGCTTTGTGGGGGTGAGGGGAGACTATAAAAACTGATTGTTCAGGGCTGAGCTTTCTGCAGCCACTTATTCTCTGCACCTTGGCCAGATGTGGGTCTCCATGTTAAATGCCATGGAGAGAGAGAGAGAGAACCTCTCTGATGAGGACCAAAAGATGCATAAAGGTCATAACGAGCACAGTGATAAATCCTTAGGAGTTAGATACTATGCCCATTCCAGAGAGTAATTACAGCAAGGTCTCCGTTCCCAAGACCTGCTAGCAATGGGTTCTTGGCTCTAAGTTCAGTGCCAGGCATGTTTCACTTTGTGGAGGGGCCTTAAATCAAATCAGAAAATAGTTGGTTGTGACAGAACTGTTTTAGCTATGGGACAGTTTCTATCATTCTGCAGAATGTAAACTCTATTAAATTGATACATTTTCTTGATCTTGTTCAGCCTCTGAATACAGAGGTGATTAACATAAGTATTAATCTCAGGAATTTGGTGGATGAATAAATAAATCTTTTAACCAATTAGCTAATTAAGAAAGGAGCCTCCAAATTCACAAATCTCATATAATGGGACTGCTTGTGAAAAATGTACAGGAATCTCTCCAATAAAAGTTTATACTAGGGAGGATCCAAGATGGCTGCCACGAGAGGACACTGTGTCTGAGGAGTAGGACAGCAGAAACAATGCAGTGACCAGGAGACTGAACTCTGGGATCTAAAACTCCAGCATTTGTGATTGCCAGGTGAGCGGAACTCCTATGGTGAGAAAATCAAGTGGGAAAATCCTAGGGACATCCAGTTATTCCCCAGAAAAATCTCCAGGTGACCAGCGGCACACAGCTCTGATCTGAACGAGCAGCCGCACTGGGCGCCCGTAGCCGACATACTAGACTGGAGCTCACAGTCCCTGGGGCAGTCTGAGGACGACCCGGGTACCGTTTTGACTGACCTACACACTGCGGGCACACACTGCTCTGGTTGGCCAGCAAAAACCTCAGTCCGTGTGTGAGTCTGCAGGCCAGTCTGGGAAGGTCCGAGTTCTGCTTCAACCCACGGGTATACTGCAGGCACACACCGATCACATCTGCCAGAACCACCTCAGACTGAGAGGGACAGGGGACCATTTTGACCAGACCGCACACTGCGGGTGCACACTCTGCTCAGGTCAGCCAACAAAAACCTCAGTCCCTGTGTGTGTCCACGGGCCAGACAGAGAAGGCCTCGGCATCATTTCAGACAAGCCTGCATACAGCAGGTACACGATGCCCACCAACACCTGCAACCAACCCAAACCCATTGTGTGTGCCCCAAATATCATCTCAGACCGTGGTGTACAGCCCCTGGCCCAGAAGGGGGCGCCAAAACTCCAGTCCAGGGGAGAGACCTTAGCAGCAAGCCCAGGGCAGAGCGCACAACCCCAGCTGACATCAAAAACCAGGACCCTCAAACTCTAGCACAGAGTGAGGAGTAAAACCGCCAGACCAGAGGGGTGACCAGCCTGCAGTGCTCACAGCTTCTAGCACAGAGCACGAAGTGGGGCACA